>JAJMIC010000015.1:0-329306 GCA_030583385.1 Spencermartinsiella ligniputridi
CACTGTTGATAGTGTTCAAGTCAGTTCCGATCTTTTGAATCAAAGGAAGGAGGGTGACGGCACCAGTCAAGGAACCGTCCCAACTCTGGAGACCAGCGTCGGCAGACTTGACATCAGCAATAAGCTGAGACCAGTCAGACTCGACAGCCTGAAGCTGGGCATTGGCAACAGCGATAGCGAGGGCGACAATAGCAGCCTTAGTGTACATTTTTATTTTAATTTAAGGGAATTAGTTTTGTTCTTAACGAATGTGTTCTGCTAAGTGTCCAAACGGATGACTTGGGTTAAGTGAAAATTAAAAGGAAGTAAGAGGGAAGAACTGGAAAATATTGGCGGCCGGCGGGCTGTCTTTATATAGATTGCGGAATTTGACTGACAGAGGAGACATTCGGCATCGCTCCCCTCACTCCTGCAAGCTCAGCACAGGATGTGCTTTTTTTAGGTGAAAAATAGCGGTACAACCTTGTGGACCTCTCTGGCCGGGGATTTGCGCATCTCCAGCCCGAATCAAGACTTCATGATAGTTGATCCTTACATGCCTTTGATCTGAGTCGTACCCGTTGTGCATTAGGCTATAGCTTCATACAGAAAGCGTGGTGCCTCTCTAGGCCACAAACGGCAACGATATGCAATAACTTGCTGCATGTTCCTTGGCGCCATTTGCTTTTTGTCAAATATAGCCTTTGCCCCAGCGTATCCAATAAGCGTGGGATGTTGTTTATTACGGCGTAATGTATAGTATAGAGTGGTAATAATGTGATTTGTGATAATTTATTGACAGGAACCGCCACATCCTGTACCTTGTTTGTGCGGGGTAAAAAAGGGGTCGTAATAGTAATCGTATGCGCACTACTTTTCTTGCCTTGTTTAGTGTGGGTATTATATTTTTTGAAGGAGGCGTGGTAGGGATCTTACTGTGTTTGAATAGGGCTCTAGGGACAAAAATAGCACGGATCCTGTTTGGAACAAGGAAAAATCCGATTAGAGTACGAGCTAGGCTGAAATAGTGGTGGAAGGGTGTTGTTACTATGCTCAATGAAAAGTTTATGGCTGGTGCCTGCTAATCCATTTATGTAATATGATACTAAAATGGACTTCTTTGTATATATTTATGGCTGTTCAAACGGCTGCTGCTGCTTGGAAGCTTCGTAAAAAATGACCAGTGGCTGTGAGGCTGGTTTCTGTATTTGGGATTTTTCAGGACTCCACCGTCAGCAGCCAATTAGAAACTTTACATGTATTCGCAGTTGCAATCGATCGACGGTAGCACCTAAACAGTACAAACAGTACATATTCACTTTGCCGTCCGTACAATTACCATAGTGACATAGCAATAGTAGTAATCCTGCTTAGTATGCTTGACGATACAGTCAACTAGCCTAATTCTTTGTCGTATGATCTTTAATATCGTGTGTCACATGTGCCCATTCAATAGGATGAGAGAAACTGACTCTTTCACTTATTAATCCTTGACGTCACAACGAGTCACACTTACTGTCTAGACTTGACGATGTAACTATAACTGTTCTGCGTAGAATGACATAACAAGCTTGCTACTTCTAGTCTCACATTTCGTCTCAGTTCCACGACGCTAACGACAACTGACATGGTATTTACTAACTTGTTCTTAGTGTGGAGTGACGTTTGTGGTCTTGTTCACGATATAGTTTGTTCCCAACATATGATTGCTTTCCTTTGCGATAGATGTTCTAATTGGTATAAGAACCACGAACAATGCTGAAAGAATCTTTTGTGCGCAACAAAGAATTGCTTGATATCAAGTGATTGAGCATTGTTACGTAGATTCCGCGGGAACCTCCGATACCCTTATACCGAAGAATTTATTGTTATACATTGTCCACTAAACGTTCGTGAATATACTTTGTCTATGAACAAAAGACTATCGGGCATTTGAGGCGTTCAGGAAACGGACGAGAGATCAATAGGTGGCCGAGCATGAATTATCCAGGTAACAGCCCATATTGCCCGCTCTATATACCCATATCATGGAATCCAAGTTGAACGCCAACTACCAGTACCTTCGTATAATATAAATGCAGCCAGTAGTCCCACGTAAAAGGTCCTACTTTTCTACTTTCCAGAGCATCCAAATAACTACCAACTGAAACAGAGGTGGTGGGGTACAAAGTCGTCAAACTAAGCCTGGAGCATTGATTGAATATGGATAATGATCGGCGCAGTTGGGCCATCGCTCAGCCAGCAGTGTGTTGTTGACAATTCATTATAAAGTTGTCAAGGTACGTAGGCAGATAGGCAGACATGAGGTTATCTGGTGAGGGTACTGTACATAACGTAGCCTTGAGAATAATATGAAGAGCTCTCCACATTACCATAGCACAGATGACACTTCCCAGTCTCTTGATATACCCATATCCTGTCTCTCAATTCGACCACTACCCATCGATATGGCTTGACCTATATGCCACCCAATGACTACAATCACTAACAACACAGACAATTGGTGCATCTACTGCGTGCACATTACCTTTTCTTAAGTTTTAACTTTCAATGGATAGAAGAACTTCAGGTCTCCATCTATGCAGATCATTTGCCATATTAGGAGCTCTTGAACCCGCAAATGTAAACATCAGTCAAAGCGACTACTCAAACACACTTCGTAATCTAAGATTTATACCATTTCTGTATTTGATTTGCATTGTATCAAAACATTATATTACCTGTTGTCGCGGGGTAATGCTTATTGCTATCATGCAATTGGATAGACGGCTAGGCGAGAATTCAGTTTACGGACTGTATATAAGCCTTGTATAGACGATCCAGATTATTCAAAATAATCTTCAGCAATTATTTCTAAATTGAAAGTATTAGATACACCCTGAGCAGGTCTACACAACATAAATAATTGCAACTAGCAATAAGTGTTGCGAAATGGCTCTGTTATTGTCCTTCGATTATTATTTGTTCTATGCTCTTTTGGGAGTACCCCTGCAGATGACACGGGTGCTTGCAGCTTAAGGTTTACGAATACAGAGAGCCTGTAATTATGTACAAGGCTCATCAATTGAGAAATGGTTACAGGCTCAAGCTCAATCAACTATAAACTCTGACTCAAAATAATTTCCCTTGTTATAAACCTTGGTGCTCATAACCTTATTATTAGTGCTAGGGGAAAGGGGCAGAGCTAGGTGAGTTGTCAGGCCCAGAGACAGACAGGCTGATGACTCGCTCCAGCCATAGAATGAGCCCCTTATAGTTTCCGCTCTGGGATAAGACAAGATAAACGGCATAGTACACCGGGCATAATTATATTAAAATTTCTATGTGTTATATCTAGATATATAATCATTTGGAAACTCATACTACGTTCAACCCGGCAGCGAGTCAGAGGGTATGAGAAGAACCTGGAGATAATGTGCAACGAGCATAAAAAAATGAAGATATATAAGTGACAACCATTATAGACCTGGCGTCAGAGCTGCTTGAGATTGTTTTCTTGCAATTGGATCCACTATCCTTTACAATTCTTCGCTAGTATGCAAATTCTGGAGAAAAAGACACGAGAGACTACCACTTTGAAGACACAAATTAAGAGACAATTTCAAAAGCGGCTTCAATACAGGAACCACCCACGCGACCTTGAGAACCATCTTGAACAAGTTCTATACTTGCCTCTTATTAAGCGACAAGGCTTTGCCTACAATTTTCTATCTGCAATGAGATACTGTGAAGAGTTCAAATACGTACGCCGCGGTAATACATATCTGTTCATAGCATTAGCGAGAAGCAACACCATTGACCAGCCCTGCTTGTTTCTGTCTATTCCATCATCTTCTTTGGACATATAGTATTAGTTGTTACAACGGAAGTTCAATTTATTCGTTCATCACGGCGATATAAGCTTTCAGCCGCGCAGCTCATGCGGCCACTAAAAATCAGTATAGTCAAACAGCGTGAACATATTTCAAATCCAGGGCGTCTGGTGTAGTTGGTTATCACATCCGCTTAGCATGCGGAAGGTCCCCGGTTCAATTCCGGTGTCGTCCATTTTTTTTTATTCCTTATATCAAAACTACTTTTTTTATAACTTGAAATAACATTGAGAAATAACTTCACACACACCCTATTTATTGATATAACACGAAAACAAGGTTTGCTGGCAAAGTTGTAGTATCAACTTGACTCCAACATCCTTGAAGAAATGTCAAACTTTGGAGGTTTTACCGGGTCCTCCAATTCGAACATTTTTGGCCAAGGCGCGTTTGGTTCAAATAACGACAGTGGGTTCTCGAACAATGGCTTCTCGAACAATGGTTACTCGAACAATGGATTGCAGAACAATGTGTCTTCAACCAGTGCTTATTTCACCAACCTGTTGAATGATGATATGGCAGACGACGTGGCAATGGGTGGATTTGATTCAAGTAATCAATTCACAAACAAATCGTCGGTTGGTCCTGCGGGCCCCTCTGTGTTTAATGCCGACCCTTCCTCAAACTTTGATCCAATTTTCGGAGGGCTCAGAAGCAGCGCACCTAAACCAGCGTCATCTTCGTCACTTTACGAAGTCAATCCCTCAAAAAGTTTCGCATCTTCTGCACCTGCTTTCTCTCAGAACTCCGCATTTGACTCCTTTGGGGCATCGGCGGTAGAAGATATCGAGGAAACAGTGTTACCAGATGCTCCAATTGCTCATGGAGGCATTGATAATATGATTTCGCAAGGAAGAGCTGTAAAATTCGTATTTAACCCTGCATTGTCCAACGGATCTTTGTGGATCTCGGATCGGGGTCACCCCAGAGGGCAAAAGGACTCGTTGCCAAAAACCTACGAAGAAGAGAGGAAGATATACACCGTGGACATCCCTGGAGTATCTTTCTCAGATGAATACTGCCAGTTTGTGAACGACTCATACCAGCTGATGTGTGACTACACTGGAGTAACTCGGGGATCCGTTTCAAACAACGAGGAGAGTAGCACCACTAGAAACCCGGATGCAACTGTACAGAAATATACCGACTCATTCATTAATCTAATTGAAGAGTTCCTGGAAAATCATTCAGAAGCGCCAGAAGCCGTCCAACTAGCGGACTCGCTCAACATCGTCAAGTGCCTCAATGCGACTCGCTTTACGCCAGACTCACGGACTAACATTTCTGAGCAGTTCATGGAGTGGGTGAATACTGTCGACCCAGGATGGCCGATTGAAAGTACTGAAGAGATTATGCGATACAATGTTCCGTTGGAACATCCTCTGTTTTGGGAACGAATGGTGAGTTTAGCCTGCCGAGGCGACCTAGAAGTTGCTGCTTCCAGTCTGGAAGCTGTGATTGACGGCCCTCTACACGAAGATCTCCGGGTCCACCTGAGCTATGTGATTCAGTTGTGCAAAACATATCCCACTGGAGCAAACATCATGAATTTTAGAGCCTGGAAAGGAGAGTGTAACGATGTGCATAGAAGCTTACAGAGTGTTGATGATACCATGAACGCACAAGGACTATCACGGATGCTTGATGTTCTGCGGGGTGACAAAGACTTTCTTCTGGAATTGGACGAGCCATGGTTTGTTATCCTCGGAGACTTTTTGAAGTATCATGATCCATCGCGCAGCCGGCTCAATGAATACTACAATCAGATAACCAGGGATCACCCCATTGATGGAACTGTTACATGGGAAAAGGGGTGCTCAGAGGTTTTAAAGGGAAACTATTTCACTGTCATACGGGATATTGAGTCTCTCGATCGTTGCACAGCAGTGACTGTAACAGAGCTCTGCAGGCAAAGACGGCTGTTGGACATTTACACGGTGGATATAGGACAAAGCGAGAAACCTATTACCTGGCTGACCATCAGCCATGCACAAAACTGCTTGGCAAATAGTAAACTCATAAAAATTGGAGTGGAGATGCTTGAGAACATCAGCCAAAAACATAATGAAGCCAGAAGAATTATCCAAGAATTTCTTCCCCGATACGATTTTTCCGAAGCTGAGGATATGGAATGGGCAGTACAAGTCTGCAAGAGAATGAATATGAATGCCACCAGCCTGAAATTGCATAGGGTAGCAGCATTGAAGTATGTTCAGAAGCAGTGTTTCTTGGAGGCATTTATAGAATTCGAACGAGCCAAAGATCTTGATGGAATGAGAGTGTTTTCCTGGAGACTATTTGAAGAAAGTTTAGTGAATGTTGCTGTACGAGGAGATCCATTGACTCTCGGCGCTATTGGCAAAGACAACACGATCAATATCCCACATGCTGTTCGAGAATGTCTTTCGCCGTTTGCGGTGCTGGTTGAGTACTTTAACTATCTGAAAGAGGGCAAGTACAGCGAGGCAGCCGGTAATATTATTGCCTTGGTACAATTTCCCTATGTTCCTGTCAAGTATTACGGACTGCTTGTGGTGAGTGCGTTGCCCTTACTGACTCGGTCTCGACCCCGTGTGCTGAAGACGTCTGACCTGGTTGCACTGATCAATGCATTGGATAAACTGGGGAAGAGCGATGGCGATGAGTCGGCAGAGTATGGAAAGACATTGATCCAGTACTCTTTGTCACTAGCGACTTCACATATGGAGCTGTGGGATTGGCGACAGACGTTTCAACGGTTCGATACTTGTGACCAGATTATACAGCGAGTTCGCATAGACATTGCACGAGAGATATCGCGGTCGTACTTGGACGGAGAGTGAATAAAATAACGAACAAAATCTCTACTGTTTAGATGGAGCCCGGCGACGCATGTACTTTAGATCTATTATTTACACATTACAATTGTATATCAAATGTTATATCACGCTATAACGTCTCTACAACTTCTTCTTTATATACAGCTATTATTACAGTGTCTTGCTTCTTCACATATAACGTGCTTGTCAGAACCTGCGCGGCAACTGTATTTTCTTTCGTGTATCTACTCACTAATCTTCAAGTTCACAACTCAATGCCTCCTCATCTTTCAGATTCTTGTCTGCCAAATCTTTAATTAATACCGAATCTTCATTCTTCGCTATTCCCCTGGCGCCAAGGCTCAGCCCGTTCGCCTTATCTACCAACAAAACGCCCTTGACACCTGGTTCCTGAGAACTTATTAATTACAATTACTACAATCCTACGTTTTTCTTTGACATACGCTTCATCTAAATACTTTTCCACCAAACTCATATATGTGTATGTTTGTATTTTTGATCGCGCTAGACGGCAACCGACATTTACGATAAGCACACAACTTGCAGGATCTACTCTGTGCGGCGCGAGTATTCGCCTCATTATCTGCGTGTTTGCCTTTCTCAGTCTGACAGCTGTTATAACGTAGCAATCGTTCGTGGAATGGCTAATTGTTGACGTAAATATAGAGATTATAATATTTGCATGAAATGGTAAGTTACAAAGAATGCCTGCTCCTGTCTATGCATCCGGCTAACAAGTGGATTTTCGTGGCTTTGGCGTTCGTAACCGCAGGCATTGTCGCCTTGCTCGGAATCCGGCTGTTTGTCAGATTCAAAGACATCTCGTTACATGAACTGGTGCCGCTGTTTCTGGCCATCTATATCCCGTGCTCGATAGTAGTGCTGGTCCCCATAGACTTGATGTCTTCCAGCCAATCACGCCATCCGTTATTTTACATCAGCGAGGAAGTTCGGCTGGTGTTATGGCGAATTTCATATTGGCTGGCGTTTTTGTTAACGTGGGCAATTCTGCCGATACTGCAGAGTTATACTGAATCCGGGTATTATGACCCTGTCAAGAAAACGCTTGACGCATTGCGGCAAAACGCACAGTATCAGATGATTCTGCTTGGCAGTGGTCTGGCCGGGTTGCTATACATGATATTGACCAGTGGACTGTCGCTAACCTCTCTGAAGGCGTTGGTGATTGCCCTATCTCATTGCTATGCTTTAGTGCTAGCAATATGGCTACTGGGACACGGGATGGTTAATGTACCGAGGTCCTTGTGGCATGGGGCTAACCCGCAGTCAAGACTGTATAATAACTACCGACAAGCTACTAGAATTTGCGATGCGTATGCCGAGAACCAGGTGACATACCAAGAAGTCGCTGCTGAGATAAACTCGTTAGCACCTTATAAACAGGGGAAGTACGTCGAGTGGATCGATGATCTCCTGGACGAGGTCTCGAATGGACCCGTTTCCTTCAACAACAGTGCTCGCCCTCAAGTGACGGTTGAACGTGGTATGATAAATGAGCAGTACCTGGCTACGTTGTCACGGCGATTTAAAAGAGCAAAGTCCAGAGTCATCCGGTGTCGAGCTGATTGGCAGAAACTACTCAAGGACTGTAGTATTGCTGAAGATATACTGAACTCAGCTGAAGAGCGAAGTTTAGTTTTCCGTTACTCTAGAACTCGCCTCCCCCCAAAATTTGCATATGTCTACTATACTCGAATACATACTCGAATTGTGCAAGCTTGGGCAACCCTACTGGCAGGTATGTCAGCGCTTTTGGTGTGGTCTGAAGTCACCCACGGCACGCGAGTGTCTGTGGTAAACATCATAGTGTCCTCTTCGCATGGCATTGTGCAGCAATTTATTTCGTCGCTATTTCTCGGATACATGTGCAGTTCAGCATTTGTCAGTTTGACGCGAATTCGAATTTTCAATGTTTATGCATTGGTCTATCAGGGCTCAGATGTATCGTCATTACTGTTTTACGCCATGTATGCTTGCCGACTGACAGTTCCACTGAGTTTCAACTATATCAATCTTATTTCGTCCAGAGATTCAGTGTTTGAAGAGTTTTTAGGCAAATCGATCAATTTAACGCCGCTCGGGAAATACTTCAACGACTGGCTGCCGCGATTGATTATTATACCTGTTGCACTTACACTGTTTCACTTTTACGACCGAATGAAGGATTTTCTTGGATTCGGATTTGCATTTGACGATGAAGATGAGGACGGTAATGGCCCCGGCTCTGTGGTCGAAGGGCGAGAATTAGTAAAGAGAGCTCTGACAGACGTACGATTTAGATTCGCCTACGAATCCCCAGACACTGTTGGCGCATTTCTCACGCAGTCCACTGCACGAACCCCTAGTCCTTTGCCACGGCCTGTTGTATCTTCCTCTAATAACAACAGCCACAACTTCGGAGCATCTCTTGGAATTCCACGTCGACTCGATAGTCCCGGCAGTCTTGGTTATGAGCCAGAAGACAGCAATCCAGGGACCAACGCACTGAATAACATTAAATCATTTTTTGGGAATGTGGGATCCTCAATCCAGGATGGAATCAGCAACATAAGAGAAGGGAATTCCAATATTGGAAGATGGACGCGACTTAATAATAGAGATGAGGAAGAAGATGTTCTTCGTTTGTAGATTGTATGATAGGCAACAATAATATTTATCATAGAGTAACGAAATACAACTAATAAATAGATTAATAAATAGGGTAGAGTTGCTCTTATAAATAACGTCAACTGATAACTATCGGTTTAAGTTGCAGGAACGAGTTCACTCTAATAAATAGTCGACTGATAATCATCGATTGAAAATGCAGAAAAAATGCGTTCTAATTTTGGAAGTGTGCGTCAATTAGTTTTCGATAATCCTTTTAACATCCTTGCAGCAGCAGGGGACATAGGAACAAGGTTTTTTGTCGTCCGCGAAGGAGTCTTGGTGATTCGACCAGACCGTTTGTCCACCGATAAAGTCGATGTGTGATGTTTCGAATCACTGATCTTTGTCAGTAAATCGTCGTGTACTTGCTCTCGTTTAGTCGGTTCAGCGATTTTAAACGTTGAAGAAGTGACGAAAGAGTATGAATTGACGGTAGGCCGACCTAGAGGATCTCGAGGTGGTGCAGAAGATGAAGCTGTATTAGACCCCGCAAAAGGAAACTTTTTTTTTGGTTTTTCGTCTGAAGAAAGCTTGGTGTTCAATGGCACCACTTCGCCCCGGCTAAAGTCCTTGCCCAGCTCGCTCGCAACTGACTCGTAACCGTCAGGAACAAACATGACCGAGTTCTTCGCTGCCATTTTGTTATAGTTAAGAGTGGCCGGGCGTTTATCTTCAAATGATAATCTGTCGGATGAAAGCTCTATTCGAGCTCGCTTCGACTCTTCGATAGACAGCGTCTTTTGACCTCGCGGACCCAAAATTCGGTTATCATTCCACAACCAGTGATACTTTTCTCTATTAGCAGCAAGTTCTGACTCCACCAGCCCGTTGAAAGAGTCATTATCCTCTGAAGTATATTTTGCTTGAAATTTATCCAAACTCATGTCGGGCACTGTTCCATTCTGTTCATAACCAGAAAAGTAGTCACGGGTAATTATCGCTTCCAGAGTATTAGCGTATTCGTCTTCGTCTAAAACATGTTTCGGACGCTTAACTCGTACTGCTGTGGGAGCATCCACAGCAACTTCGCCGCTACTAGGTATCCGCAGAAGCATTCCTCCACCAGCAGTGGATGTTATGAGCGGTGAGGGATGGGCGGCGGAGGGCTGAGGTAAGGCGGGTTTGGGTGAACTTTTGTCAGCTGAAGAGGTGGCAGCTACCTCTTTGGCATTATCGCTGCGGACCAAACTGTTTTCCATGGCTATTAGACAGTGCGTATCATGTATAAAGTAAAGTTGAAGTTGATACAAATCTTATCGCAGGTTGAGATCTACATGATAGTGGTTACATAAACATATAGTATCCAACACACTACAAAGTATTGGTAGTGTAACGGGTACCGGACTGGTCCAGCGAGTTTATACTGGCCCACAGCGAGTTTATACAAGTCGACTATATCTAAAACCAGCAGGGTCTCTACGACTTGACCTACGGTAGTATACAGTACATAGTTTTACCATTTTTAAATTAAAGTTATAACACAAATTTAGTACACCTCCATATAATACATATTTAGATCAACAATCGTTCAATCTGGTCCTTGATTTGGTTGATCTGGTCCTTCAACTGAGAAGCGTCGTTGGTGGTGACAGAAGCAGCAATGACTGGTCGGGACACACCACAAGCTCGGCCAAGCGCGACCTTGGAAGGAACAAATACATAAGGAACGTTCTTGTCTTCACACAACAAAGGAAGGTGAAGAACAATCTCAATAGGAGAAGTATCGGCAGCCATGACAATGAACTCAGCGATACCTCGATTAAGAGTCTTGGTAGCCTCGTTGGCACCTTTTTTCAGCTGTCGAAGATGAGTAGCCTGCTGGATGATGTCCAGGATTTGCTGCGAGACAGCAGAATCGGCCAAGGGGAAAGCTCTAGCGTCGGGGGCAGACATGGTAGAAATAGAGATAGGTTTTAAGTTTAAGTCTAAGGACAAATGAATACCAAAGGTTCCTTGCAAAAAAAGCTCGCCTTTGAAGTGAAGAGAAAAAAAGAAATCGTTCAACTGAAAATTTGGAATTTTCATGGAAAATAAAAATTTCCAGGTTAGGGTGCATGCATGAGTGTATGCGTGTAGATTTGTGCTTGAGAGTGTACTGAGTGGGTTTAAGCAGTATACCAGATGGACTTGTATCTCGACATTACCACAGTTTAAAACTATTTAGACTGTGGTACCAGTACATTGCGTCAGTTTAAGCCACCAGGACTTTTAAAATTCAATATTGTCAATACCTGCTCCCGATTAAATGTCCCTATACTCTGGGTGTTGATTAAAATGTCGGTCTCACCACACCCGATTCTCGATCAAATACCCCCATTGGGTCCGGGTAACACTCAGCACACCCAAAAGTACAGCCAGAAGGCTTTCTGTCAACACAAAGTCAACTGTTTGCACGGTTTTTCTAATTGAAACAGATATTGTACAAATATAAACAAAAAAGCATTTACTGAGATGAGTGATCTTTGGTAAGTAGAGATGATTGATGGATGGATTAAAAATAAAAACGTCGAAGGGCGATGTCGTACCGAGAATGGAACGCAAAGGCGAGAAGGGGCAGGGGCAGAGCGAATGAGATGCTGCAAGACCAAAGTAATACGGAGACGAAGATTGACGACATACAAACAAATTGCAATATAAACAGATTACAATAAAAACAGTCGTCGGACATGAAAACCGAACGAGGAATAATGTTTGATGAACTGAGACCGAACGATGAATAAGTTTGGTGACGGAGACCGAACATCGCCATTGCCAGTTTGCTGATATTGGAAACCTACGAGCATACAAATTTGTACCAAACACAGTGTGAACACTGGGAGTATTGAAACGCTAAACTGTGACACATCGGTCATATTAAGCAGCTGATGGATGCTGAAAGTTAGCTTTCACGTAGTGCTGCCGTACCAGGTCTGACATGTGGTACATCAATTAGGTCTGCACTATTTTCCAATGGTGTTGAACCATGTGCCAGTAACGACATTTGAAGTCTCTTTAGTGTTCTCTCTATCGTACACTCTCTGAACTTTTCCGTTACGACTAAAAGAAACACAATGCATGGCTTACGCTGTGCCTCTCAAAACCAGACCTCTGCTCATGCTGGATACGTCTCTGCCCATGCTTGATACAACTCTACCCATGCTCGATACGTCTCTGCCCAACTTAATCCTCTGAATTGCAACTAACCAGCCCCGTTTACTCTCCCTTCTTTGGAGCCATCGGCTGTACTGCCGCCATTGTCTTCACCTGTTTTGGTGCTTCTTACGGAACCGCCAAGTCTGGTGTCGGTATCTGCGCCACCACTGTGCTGCGACCTGACCTGCTGGTCCGAAACATCGTCCCCGTCATTATGGCCGGTATCATTGCCATTTACGGTTTGGTCGTGTCTGTTCTGATTCAAGGTACTTTAGTTCAAAAACAGGCATTGTACACTGGATTCATCCAACTGGGAGCCGGTTTGTCTGTCGGTCTGGCTGGTTTGGCTGCTGGTTTTGCCATTGGTATTGTTGGAGACGCCGGTGTCCGAGGAACTGCTCAACAGCCCCGATTATTCGTGGGTATGATTTTGATTTTGATTTTCGCCGAAGTGTTGGGTCTTTACGGTCTCATTGTCGCTCTGTTGTTGAACTCCAGAGCTACCCAGGGTGTTACTTGTTAATCACATAAAATGGTCCGAAGACGGTCCGAGGGATGGGGATTAACCAAATATCATAAATCAACAAACATTTATAGAGCGAGGGGGGGGGGGGAAGGTAAAGCTGTCGAAGGAGGAAGCGTGGCATGGTAATAAGAGTATAGTGTATAGTATTGTACGTACTAAAGTACTTTAACTATGAGCACCGAGATAAGGACTGGCTGTGACCCAGCCAATTTAATTTCAAACTCCGTAGATATACTGACCTCAATAATCTTGTATCATATGCACATCGTACTATGTGGCTCCTCATTTAGGCAGGTGGTTATGACGATCATTTGTATCTCGCCTTATCAATAATTTGTCAACTTCTAATTCCTCTACCACAATCCCCTTCCATTCCTCATCCCTCAATGTCAATATGCCCGTCTCATACGTGACCCCTATCACTAAATCCGCCTGCGTATCGCGATGCGTCGTGACAAATTACATGGATGGCGAAACCCCTAATATAATCCTGGCCAAGCAGAGCATGCTGGAGATCTATGCTCTGACTGCCAATGGCCTGATTCGTCGAGACGTTGTACGGCTCGTGTCGGCCGTCAATGCGTTAGTTGCATTCAAACCGTACTTGGAAGCCCCGGCCACGGAACTCTGCTATTTGTTTCTGTCCCTGGATGGCGGAATAGCTCAAGTGCTGAGATATCACAATGGCCGGCATCTGCTGTACTCGGACAAACTGGGGAAGCAAAGGACTCGCCAGCTGCAGGGTACATCTGGTGAACTATTGGTCAAAAATTCCAATGAGTCCGTGATACTGCTGCAGGGACCGCTGGAAGAACAACTCACCGCATTCATGATCCCGGGCAAACAAAAGACATCCCCGGATTTGTCACACGATTCTACGCATGTCGGGTCGCTCAGTGACATTTTCTTACGAGTGAGTACTGTGAAAACCCCTGCGTTCACTCCCACTGATATGGTATTTTTGCCTAATTCCAATATCTTGGCTGCTATCCATGTTATGGGCCAAGATGTTTTTCGGCTTGAATTTCGAATGGCAGACTCCTACAAGGCACCAAAGGAACTGATAATGAAATCCGAAAGACCCGAATTCAGGGCCGACTCAGCCAAGCTGTTCCCCGTAGGCGCCCCCTATTCTGGAGCTCTGGTTCTAACCGACAGGGAAGTATATTTTTATAAAATGCATAAGCCGCCAAGCAAGCTGACTTACCCGAAACAAACTCGCGCTGTCTACAGAACCACTGCTTGTGCCGAAGTGGACACCGGCAGATTTCTTGTAGCTCTTTCCAATGGTGCATTGTATCTATTATCATTACTCGGGCCACAATCCCCAGATGTTCCTTCAAACGAAATGGAGCTGAGCCAGCTCGGAAGGCTGTACGATAGCTCGGACATTATTCCTGTCATGCCCGGGTACTTTGTTATCACTAGCCAGACAGGCCCAACTACGGTGTACAAGATTGACTATAACAAAAGGTCGTTACAACCTTTACAAGAGGTAGGTGGTCTAGCGCAAACGATTACACTTGCGGATGGTCACGATGCCAGCACAAATTCAGTCTGGTTTCTGACATCATCGGGCAGAGGCAATAAGTCCGTAATCAAACGGTTGTCAAATCCCGTCCTCCTGGAGGATTCTTTTGAAGTGGATGGAATGCGCGATATAACAAAGCTATGGCCGTTCGTGGATGAAACTGGAGAAAAATACGTTGTGGTATCTTATATCAAACACTCTGAGGTATTCAGATTGAACTCAGTCGGACGTCGCGCCGAGCTGGAAGGCGAGAGAAAACTGGGCGATTTATTCGATGCCAATCACGAAACTATAGCGTTTGGAACAGTAGGCAGAGATCGAGTGCTTCCCGTCCAGATTACTCCCGAGAAAGTCAGTATCTTAGGAGACGGATCGTGGAACCCAGTTGAAGAGGGTATAGGTTCTAGCATTACACTGGCATGTGTTTCGGATAACTACATCCTTGTTTGTGTCGATGGTGGCAAGCTTTACTTATTGGATCATGCTCTTGGTGTGATAGCTTCGACTCACTTTGACTCGACTGTATCGGCAGTATCGTATTGCAATGGTGTAGCCATAGTCAGTTTCTGGCAAGACAGTAGAGATTTCGCTGTATTTACAGTTTCCTCAGATGGGCTCAGAGAAGTTGACAATGTCACTTTGTCCTCGGGTCCGGACCAGAGTCAGCCTCAACTTATTCGTTCTACATGCATTACTGAACATGATGTTTTTGTAGGCACAGCTGACGGTTGCGTTTGTCGGTATACCCTTGAAAAGGGTGATGATGATTCGGTAGTTGCCAAAAGAGCCGAAGCTTGGATTGTAGGTAACACGCCTGTAACCTTGACAATGAGCGGCAATCGCATATTTAGCATTTCAGATTACCTTTGTGTTATGGAAATCAAAGGTAGCAGAGTCAGTTTCCCTCGGAGGGTCAGTTTGTTGACAGAATTGGGTCCACCGCGAACAATTCTCTCATTTGAGGATGGAACCTATGTTTTAGCGTTCAACGAAGCAATGCACATTGGCAAGGTGAACCCTCTCCGGGACGTATATACAGAAAACTGGCCACAAGAGCATACGGTGCTTGAACTTTGTCTACTCCCGAAAAATCTGGCTTTTATAGCTTTTCTTGATCTTTTGGGAAGAAGCAGAGTGTCTTTGACGGATGCAAACTCATTCAAGACTTTGGATAGTATGATTCTGGGAGACCAAGGAGGATGCACCTCTCTGCTGCACATGAAGCAAATGGACAAAGAAGACGAATACATAGTTATTGGCGCGTTTGATATGCCCAACGTGGAGGGAGAGAGAAAATACTTGAAAGCCTTTCGGCTAAAGGATAACAAAATCGAAATTGTAATGGAGCACCAGCCGTCTTGGTGGTCTGGTCTTCTCATCCAGGGACCCAAGCCGAGAACATTTATTAAGAGCTGCCGTGCAACTGTAAGTTTTAAATTATAGCTACTCGTATTGAACAAGAAATTCACTAACAAGCTGTGGCATTATGAGTTGATTGACGATAATTCGAAGGAGGGCAGATATTTTGTCATGGAGGACGAGATAGGTTTGCATACAGCTACGCACTGTTCAGCTCTGGCCGGCAATGGAGGCGAGTTTATTTCAGGAGATTTGACCATGTCAGCTGTTTGGTGTAAGCTGAACAAAGATAATAGAGTTGAAGAGACGAAGCGGGACACTTCAAACATCTGGACCACTAGTGTAGGGCTGAGTGACGATATTGTATTCGTGGGTGACAGGTTTGGCTGCGTAAGCCAATTCCGAAAGCTCGATGACAAGTCGTATTTTGTTGATGAAGGCACGCTAAACCTACGCGAAGGATCGGTTTCAAATATTGTTACTGCTCAACCTCAACAACGATGGAACACAGTTGTTAATGCCGATTTTAGTGATATTGTGGAGATCAAGTTTTACTTTTCAACGATCAAGGGTGGACTATATCTGCATGGAGCCGTCAAGGAGGAATATTCAGAGCTTTTATTAGCTCTTCAGAACAATCTGTCCTATGTCGTTGAGTTTGTCAAGTGCAATGATTCTACCAGCAAGACCAGACGACGGTATTACGAACACTATAGAGGTCTTACTACTCTGAAGAGGATGGAGATTACAAAACTTATTGATGGCGAACTGGTGGTCGAGTATCTCAATCTCAGTCCTGAATCCCGACTATGGTGTCTGCAGGGCCGGTTCAAAGGAGGGGTGCCAATCAACCGCAGTGACGATGAGATGCTTTCAATGGTACGAGCTCTTCGGGGACTGGTTTAGAAACCGCAGATGGCTACAACTGATTATTTTACTATGGACATTATTCACATATGAGATTTTACGAACAAGCAATGCACACAGATATAGTAAATGTTACTGCTAGTGGTATCGTCTTTACAATCGTAGCACAGACCTAACTAAATATATTGCCGCCCTCCCACACCGAATCCCCACAACACACTCAACAGGTTTCCGTCCAAGAGATAACCCCCCCCAGCGAAGCCCTTAACTGCCGCCTCTCCCCCACACAAATCAGTCCATCATCACCTCATCACCTAATCAATCTCAATCAACTAGACAATCCTCAGCTGAGCTGTGGTAAATTGATGGCCTCATGAGACATGCGCTCGAGGTATAGTACGGGACATGTTGGAAGTGACCTGATTGGCTGCTCAATCAACCTGCTCAATGGCCCTAAATATAGCACAAGGAGACAAACTCGGATCGGACCAAATTTCCTCCGAGCGTTCTCCACTCTTTATCAGATTCCTATAGGGAGAGGAGTCGCCAGCGTGCCATTGCTACAGGTACCGTCGCATTTAGGTCACTACACTTCACGGGTAAACCGTTTACACAATGAGGACCGCTATTTTGCTGGAATTTTAAAGCTGCCAGCTAGCAGCAGTCTGACGCCGAGGGCTGCCCGTCTGTCAAGTGCCGAGAATTCGAAGAATACACGTAGTGTGTTTAACTACAGCGTGTTTGACGGACACGGCGGTTCAGAGTGTGCGGAGTTTTTGAAGGACGAGCTGGCAGGTTACCTGGAGAGATGCGACCTGACCAAAGGAAAAGAGATCCAAGAGCTGTACCGGACCAAGATCGGCGGGTATTGGCGAGCTTGGAAGCATGAGATAGAGAAATATTTGTCGAAATTGACAGCTGATGATGATTTAGAGTTACGGGTGCCATTGTCGTACTTGAGAGCAGATTATGACTTTATACAGAAGAATGAAAGTTGCGGATCAACCTGCACGTCGGTGTTTTTGTATAGCCTAGATTCCGCAAAGACGTACTGGGATCCAGGACAAGTATCGAATTTAGTGGTGGCCCATGTTGGCGATACGAGATGCATTTTGGCTGATAACTTGGGCAATGTCCATCCGCTGACAATCAACCACCACCCGTCCACTGCATTGGAGGCCACACGACTGAAAAGATACTCTGCTAGCTTCTACACCGATTCATTTGGTGAGGAGCGGTTTGACGAGTTTGCCAATACCCGAGCGTTTGGCGATTTGAGAGCCAAATCAAAGGGGGTCAGTGCTGAGCCAGATATAGTAGAATGCCAAATTGGAGATCCAGTTAAACTAAGAGAAATGCAACTACAACACCGGCGACCGGGAGTTAAAATGTTTGGTGGGAACGAGGCGTTCCTTATAGTCATGTCAGATGGAGTCTCGGGCATGGTGACTGATCAAGAGTTGGTTGATCTTACCATTAATACTGCCAACCAGTCTGGCTATGGCCGAGGTTCGCCTCAGGATGCAGCAGAGGAGATTGTCAAGTACGCAGAGGCTATTGGAGGTGACGACAATGCGACATGTATGGTGATTCGATTGTCAGGATGGGGATTATGGAACTGGAGCGATCGTACAGGAGCGCTTCGAGAGGATCGTTTGAGGGATGCATTCGACAAGCGGAATCGACGGCAGTAACAGCCAAAAATAAAATAATAAAAACGTCCTTTCCTTTGAGTGAGGTGATGTCCTTTTCTTTGAGTGAGATGATGTCCTTTCCTTTGAGTGAGGTGATGTACATATGCATTAAGTTATTAGATAAACGAGTTTTCTAATGTTAACTATGATAGAATAGTGGATTCTACATCTACATGACAATATTTTTTGAACATCTAATTCATAAATAATATATATACATTTACATTCTGTGCTGCTGTTTTCTAAAACTTCTTTTTAGGATTCTTATGAATAGTCCGCTTTCGGGTGGCAGCAAAATCTCCCAACTTGTTTCCAACCATGTCCTCCGTCACCTCAAACGCTACGTATTCTTTACCATTATGAACCTGAAACTTTAAGCCTACAAAACTTGGTAGAATAGTGCAACTACGAACATTGGTTCGGATAGGTGTGTTGTTGGTTTTAGCTTCTCTTAGAGGAAGGGGGACGATGTGGGGTCCTGGTTAGTACAGGACAGAAACGCAAGCTACAATGAGAGAGTACACACCTTTCCAGACCGAGCGCTTCAGCAATGACAACGCTGGTCTCATTTATGTGTAAAGTTGTGAAATTCGTGAAGTGAAGTCGAACGGATCAAATCCACTAATTTTGCATGATCCGCGCCGCAGAGTCTATCTGAACGGCTCATGCATATGCGGGGCTCAAAATTATTTATATCGAGATCCGTCAAAGTTTCGATATTTGTTCAACTTTTCCTACCCCAGCGTTTTGATACCTTCTGCTGTAGATTAGCCACTACAAGCTATGGTCAGACCAAGAGAAGTGGAGGACGTTGGAGAATCTCCCAAGAGACAAAAGATAGAGCATGAAAATGGAGAATTACCGGATATAGAAACTAAACATGCGGGTTTGTTTGAAAGATTCAAGAAAATCGTTGGATCCGCAGCGGGAAATGTCCTGAAAACCCCAGAGGAAGATAAAGCTGAAGTACCCGTAACAATCAATGAGTTGGTTCCGCTACCTCAGCCCGAGTTTCAACGACAAAAGACTTCTAAATCACACCAGCCGCTGCCATGGATGAATGAGCCAGTTTACATATCTCCCGATACTACTGTGTCTTTCAAGGAATTGGGCTGTCTGAGTGACCGTTTGCTTACCACGCTGGGATCCCAGGGGTATGAGTCAGCGTTTGCGATCCAGACAAAAGTTATTCCCCAGTTAGTGAATGATAACCGCCAAATTGCACCTGATCCGCTGCCTGATATTTTGGTAAATTCATATACCGGAAGTGGTAAGACATTAGCATACGGTGTACCAATTATAGAAGCTCTGTCGGAACGAGTCGTTCCCAGACTTCGTGCATTGATAATCTTGCCCACTAAACCTCTGATTCAACAGGTGCGCACTGTATTAGAGGGACTGTCACGGGGTACTAGTGTAACCACAATGGTCCTAAGAACAGAGAGACCTTTCAAAGAAGAGCAAAAGGCAATTATACAAAACAAACCAGACATTATTATAACTACTCCTGGTCGGCTGGTAGACCATCTTCGTCGTACCGAGGGATTCACATTACAGTACTTGAAATATCTAGTCATTGACGAGGCGGATCGTTTGCTCAATCAAAGTTTCCAGGAATGGGTTGACGTCATTACCGATGCGTTAGATAGAGCAGTACCCGAGCTGCCCTTGTCGGAAAAATGGTATAGGCCCCCTCAAAAGCTGGTGTTCTCGGCCACTCTGACTCGAGATCCCGGAAAACTGGCTTCCTTGAAAGTAAGATCTAACAGTAAAGTGTTTGTGGTTGGTGACAAGGATACAGAGTCTGTCATGAACTACGAATTCAGCGTACCTCGAGCGCTCAAAGAGTTTATGGTGCCAGCTAGATCTTTGGCCACAAAACCTCTCCGGCTCATACAATTGATGGCCCAGCACGGCATGTCCTCAGACACAATCATATTTACCAAATCAAACGAATCAGCCGCTCGTTTAGCACGACTGATAGCTCTCCTTGATGAGGTAATGTTCCAGCAAGGGCTAACTATCGAACGTTGCAGTGGAGAGATGAGCCTGGACATGAGAAGGAAAACACTCCGACGGTTTGCTCTAGGCGAAATTGGCGTGCTAGTCTGCACCGACCTTATTGCGAGAGGTATAGACATTGCCAGTGTGAAACACGTTGTTAACTATGATTTACCCAATGGTGAAAGGGAGTATGTCCACCGGGTTGGTCGAACTGCCCGTGCGGGCAATGAAGGATCTGCCTGGAGTTTAGTGTGTGGTCAAGGAGACAGGAAGTACTTCAACACCTTTGTGAAAAGAATCTATCGAGAAAACGAAGTCTTATTGGAGAAGTTGCCGCCCGACAATGGAGAGCAAGAGGACGACAGATACAAGGAAGTACTGAAACAACTGGAAAGTGAAGTGTTTGATCGTACTGATTGATTGCTTATATTTATATTTTTACTACCTCAATTTACAGCCGAGCTTCAGGGTCCACTGAGGCAGTAACCTTGTCGGTAGCACTTCTGTCTCGAAGGACTCGCCGAAGAATCTTTCCTGAAGCATTCTTCGGAATTGCGTCGATAACAACTATGCCTCCCCAAAGTCTCTTGTGTCGAGCAACTCTGGCGTTGAACCATTTTAGGATTTCCTGTGGGCTTGCTCCCTCTTTGAGTACCATATAGGCTCGCGGGTACTCAGTGGCTTCTTCCTTTTTATGAACACCAATGACTGCACAATCGATTATATCGTTATGAGACAGCAACAGAGCCTCGAGCTCAGCTGGAGCGACTTGATGACCCTTTGATTTGATCAATTCTTTAAGTCTATCGACAATGTAAAACTGTCCTGTCTTGTCAATCACAGCTATGTCTCCTGTCCTTAGAAACCCATCTTCAGTAATTGTCTGCTTAGTAGCATCTGGATTCTTGAGATATCCCTTCATAACCTGGGGACCCTTGATCCATAGCTCACCACGATGTCCAGTTGGTATGTCTCTACCACTCTCATCTACCAAACGTGCCTCACAGCCAGGCAAGAGCCATCCAATGCTGTCTGAGTTGTACCCGTCATGGTCCCAATTGGAGCTATGAGTGACTGGTGAGCTTTCAGTGAGTCCGTAGCCCTGTGTGATTGCCACTGATTGTCCTAATCTTTCATTTACCGTTTCAATTACTTCTTTACCCAGTGGTGCTGCTCCACAGAAGATGTGTCTCAAAGTGGTACCGATATTATATTTCTCCACTAACGGACTTTTCGCCAGAAGAACCACAATGGGAGGGACCACATGTACCGTAGATATTTTATGCTTTGGTATTGACTTGAGGAAAGTTTCAAAATCGAACCTCTGGAAAACCACTGTAAGACTGGCAGTTCGAGGGCAGTTATACAGGAATTTGGACAGACCGAAGATATGCGACATTGGGATGATGGCGGCATAAACGTTGCTCGGAACATAATAGCTGGGATTGGTTTGTATCTGCTGCACAATGTTGACGGCAATGTTGAAATGGGTGGTCATGACAGCTTTGGGAGTTCCTGAAGTGCCGGAAGAGAAGCAGTAATATGCGTCCTTGTACAAAGCCTGCTTTCCTCGAAGCTCAAAGACCTGTTCTGTGTGTTCCGTTTCCTTGACCTGTTTGATAAGGTCAGGTATTGTGACGACATGTTGGATCGAATGTTCTCCTAGTTTGAGGGCATCGTCCACGACAGGTTTTAGATCGGTTTTCACGATTACAAGTTTTGCGTTGGACAGTTTGAATTGGTGATATAGCTCCGGGGCAGTATAGGTGGCATTTGCGGGGCTGACGACAGCACCTCGAGCTAGAATGCCGTAGTGAA
This sequence comes from Spencermartinsiella ligniputridi, assembly GCA_030583385.1. Taxonomy (NCBI): domain Eukaryota; kingdom Fungi; phylum Ascomycota; class Dipodascomycetes; order Dipodascales; family Trichomonascaceae; genus Spencermartinsiella; species Spencermartinsiella ligniputridi. Next base: position 22,272 of record JAJMIC010000015.1, read on the forward strand.
TGGCGGGGATGTGAATTGAGTTTGTTGAAAACAGATTCACCACGTCGTCCACCCTGATCTGGTACTTTGTCCTGAGCAAGTAGTTGAGTTTTAAGGAAAATTCAACGACTTCCGCGGCTGTGATTGACTCGTCGGTATGGGCATCGATGAAGACGACCTTGCTGGGATTCTCTTTGAAGTCTTGACTATCGAGGATGAAACTTGCCAGATTGCCATAGTAGGCGTCTTTCACTTCCCCCCATGGAGACTTGTAAAGAGTCATTTGTGCGATTAATATTTTACTGAATATGATAGATGAACACTGTGTATAATACAATGATATAAATTACAATCTATGTGCCGGATCACAGCAAGCTTTTAAATGGAAACGGAATGACGGGATAGGAGCCGAAGAAAACCCCACATTTCGGAACTATTGGACCCTGGAAAGGATTTTTGAGGTACATGTGAAGAAGATCATCATCGATCTTAGTTAGGATAAAGTTTGAGTTAAACAATTGCTTGAGTTCACAAAGATATCGGTTACTATAATCTATACACAGATAAATACATTTACATAGCGTCAGACTGAGCAAGAATATAGTCAATAGCTTGACCTACAGTATGGATCTCATTGGCTTCATGACTGGTTAGTTTTTTATTCCGTCCAACAGCCGAGGTTATGTCACAAGGTGGGGCAATTGGCAATTGCGGATGATCCTCGTTGGGGTAGGAGTCACCGCTTATCATTTGATCCCGTCACTAGGCATTCTGTCTGTAGAGTGAATTTAATACTTACTCAGGAATTAAAACGTTGAATTCCTCTTCGATAAAAAATAATGCTTCGACCACATCTAGACTGTCGAGTCCCAAATCTTGTGTGAAATTAGCTTCAGGCTTTATCTGGTTAGAGTTGAGGATTTACTTTTTAAGCGAGGGGGGGCCTTCGTCACAGCAAGACAGCCAGGCAGCCGCATATAAAATGGCCTGCGGCTTACTACCAAGAGCGGCTGACCCAAAGTATGGTGGTTTGAGCAAGTCGGTTCTACAGTCTACAGTGGCCATAAAAGGATGGTGTAAAGAATACGCACAGATGTGCACTCTTGCAGCATATGCCTTTCACTTACCTTTGATGGATCAGCGATCTAGTTAGTATTTTGAACTCTCACTTATATACACCTTTCCTTCATCTCTCTCTCTTCCTGACAAAAGTCACCTACCTTATCGTATGTTCCTAACAGATCAACAATTCGCTCTTGCACAAACTCCCGAGTCAATGGTCCGGGCCCATGTGCATAAGTTCGTACCGACAACGGAGTCAGCCGTGGATTGAATCCGACAATGCAAAAACTAGGGGTTACAATCGGTCGTCGGGGAAGAACCGCAACCCGAGAAGCTCGAGCAGCATTTGAGAATGATCGCGACAAAGATTGCCGAACAAGTCGAGTCGCCAGCGATCGCATTTTTATTGTGTTGTCTCGGATACTGAGGTTGTTCGATGTTGGTGAAGTGAAAATAATTAAAAGGGTGTGATTGGCTGGTGGTGCGGCGGGTCTGCATGGACGAGTTTACTGGGTGAGATGGATTCCATATATATAATTGTTATATGAATGACCGTCTAGACAGGTTTTTAATTTAGTGTAAATCAAGTATTGGACATACATCAATTAGTATACATTGATACGTAGTACAGTGTCTCGATATCTACAAGTCGTAACAGTATCCTCTACTCAGCAGCCAACTCGCTGATCTCCGTAGTCGTAGCGTTCAGACCCATGACATTCAAAAATAAATTCAGGTTTGCAATCTTTTGCGATGCCAACTCCACTGGCAATGCTTTGGCCTCGGCCATGGTGGCGAAAATCTTGCTTCGAACTTCATCCACAATGATTCGCTGATGTTCCAGCTTGGCTGCCAGAGCCAATGAGGCTAGGAAGTGCCACACGTATGAATCGTCAACGTTTCGGGGAGGGAAAATTCCTGATAAATGGCCCTGGACTGCATTGAATAGGTTGGCAAACGTAGACTGCCAACTTTCTAATTCAGCAGCGTCCACTTTTTCTTCTTGGTTGATAAGCTCTGCCCGCGAAATCAAAACAGTAAGGAATGCAAGCCCCGTTTTGGTTGAAGCGACATGGACAATGTTACTGTTGCTGAGCATAATTTCCAACAATCCAATAACAACGTCGTAGTTAGACTCTGAAACAAGATGGACCAGAGGAGGGAGCACTGTCTGCGAAAATAACTCGACAGACTCTCGTACTTTTGCTCGCAACTCAGTGCCACTACCATTCTTGACGACATCTAAAGAGTCAATGTGAGCCACGATTCGAGTAAGCACCGTCAGCCGTTGCTTTTGGTTAATATGTCTAAAAATTCGAGGAATCATCTTCATTCCCTTGTTATGAGCCAGCATCATAATAAATGGTTGAGAGTTTTCCTTGTCCACTGGGGCCAACACTTGCAGCTCGTTCCATAGATTCTCGATTTTTCGATCAACCTGTTCCTGCCATTCATTCAATCTCTCTTCCTCTTCCTGAGGCGGCCGGGTTCTTTCAAAGCTCTCAATCTCTAGCAGAGTTGCATATACGCTTTCTATTGATCTGAGCAGTTCCCTTCGAGAATATACATCGTCACTAGATGGTTTCTGACTAATGTTGAGGTTCTGTAAAACGTTTAATGCCCTTCTGGGCCGCTTTCCACTACCGACGGAAATCTTGCCCAGTGCGCCTTCGGGGGCAATCTGTTCTCGTTTCGGGTGGTCTCGCGCAGCTTGGACTGCTTGTTGAACCTGTTGCTGCATACGATTGTCTTGAGTCTTTCGGAAACGACCACCTCGCTGTCCTCGCTGGAAAAGGTATGTCTTGGCAAACTCATTCAGCGGCTGAGCGGGATTGTTTCTCGACTGGATCGCAGAGTGCACCTGGTAGTAGAAATCTTCATTGTAGGGATCTTCAGTGACCATTTGCTGGAGCTGAATTCTCATGATAAAGTTTTTATCCCACTGGCTCATCAGACCATTGTATCTGACCAGTTGAGCGATTTTACGAGATTTCTGAAGCAATCGTTCGTTTTCAGCAGCATTTTTGGCCAAGTCTTCGTTCATTACCTCGTGCAGCGACGGAACAGCACCTGGCTTGGGGGTTGCTAAATTGTAAGGAGTGGATTGGTCGGGTTGAACAGCTTCTTCAGCTTGACCTTGTTGAGCCTGAGGACCCTGGGGAACCTGTTGAGCCTGCGGTCCCTGAGGAATATGACGCTTCTGGCCCTGAGTCACCTGAGGTGCCTGAGGACCCTGGGGAATTTGACTGTGGGCAGGTTGAGGTTGACCATAACCTTGTGGTATTCCTTGTGGAAATGCCTGTGGGCCCTGGCCACCAGGAAATTGACCCTGAGCAGGTCCCAATGGCTGCGTCATCTGTTGTCCCATTTGCTGAAATGGCACCGCATTCATTATAGCCGGATCCTGAGGATATCCATATCCATACATTGGAGGAGGATACCCATATCCGCCGGGCATTCCTGGCATCATGATTGGCGGTTGTTGTTGTTGTTGCTGCTGCTGGGGTCTCTGTTGAGAGTGCAACATCTGCGCCTCTACCTCTTCCAAAGACAACATCTTAGGTTGAGCACTTACTCCAGGCGAAGGTGCTGCTTCTCCCCACAGCGACGCAATTGGCTGCAGGCTGGGCACTTCGCCAGACACACCACCGCCAGGAGCCACTGATTTTCGGCCTCCTGCTGTCCGCGCAAACGTGTACTGTTCCTCGTCCAGGGTGTCAGCAACTTTAGCTGTCTGGCCCGCGAAATCAAAGTCCTTTCCAAGATCTCCTCCTCCGCCAAAAGTTTCGTCATTTAGATCGTCGCCCACTTCTTCGAGTTGATCACCCAATCGGTCATCTTCCATTAAATCATCAAAGTCGGCCACCTCTACGGGTGCCTGGTCGGCCCCTACGGTCTTTAGTCCAAAGAAGGACATGTTATTTTTCTTCTCTTTCTCGCACTTAGCTGATGATGAAATCGGAGTTGTTAACAATTGTTAAGAGGGTGGTGAAGGTGGTGTGTTACCCGGGGGGAGGGAAAAGGTTGCGGGACCAAATCAGATTTACAGAGATTGATTTTACTGTAGTTGAACTATTTACTCTAGATATCTATGATTATTCAACTAGACACGCTAATGTGTGTATTTCAATGAATCTGTTGAAGTAAAGGATGATTGAATGTATTTTGCGTATCTCTTCTTGAACAATTGATATGTTCAATGGTAGATAGTTTATACCTTGGACTCGAACCACACCGTCACTTATCTACAGTTGATTTCAGTGGTGTAGGCATTTACGTTCAACTATACCTGCTAGACTCATTGACATACTTTTAGACACGGTTCACCGGCCACTCGTATCATTTAGGTCTGTAGCATGGCAGCTCGAGACTGACTGCCGATCATATCCAGACTCAATCCATTCTGTAAGATAAAACTGTAAATTAAAACATGTCAATTGCCGCGGCTGTCAATTCCTGCGGAAACTCAGGCCGTGCAATGCCGCATAGAAAATTGATTGAATCGGTAAAAAGCTCCTCGATCATGAGGATTGACAGCATATTACTTTTTAGCTTCAATGCTCGTATTCTGCCTGCCTGGTCCACATCAACAATATCCGGGTGGCTGGACAAAGAGAAAATACTTCTGGAACAGTACTACTATTGGGCAAACCATGGTAAAATGGTAAGTGAATTCATTATAGATTTATTATAACCCAAAATTACGATTGCAATCGTTCCAAGACCAGTACCAATCACCCACCTTGACTTACAATCCACTTTGGCGTAGGGACTGCAGCCATGTGGACCGTAGGATCCTTTCGAATGCATTGCTGGCACGAGGTAGAGTACATGTACACGTGTAAAAGTTAAGTTTCCAAACTGAACTATGGGTGAAGGGAATTGTCAACCGGACTTCCTACAAAAACCTGGGAATTCACTTTTCACCTGTCAGATTCTGACAGATTTAGTGAACCCTGATTATCAATCAATCCCATTCAATCAATACCCCTGGTAATATCCAACATGCAGTAACCCGCCATGTCCTTTTGTGAAACTTTTTCTCCGCCTGTCAAGTAGTCATTCTACACTCAACCAGCCACTTTTTTAACGATGCGATGAAATATTATTAAATCACATCGCGCTAATGCAATGTAATCTGTGGAATATTACAGATTGGTTGTTGATCATACCCACATACGGCACTAGTTGAGTCGCGGAAGCAGCATACTGCATAATTATCGTTCATATTTTTCCCTGCGTATGTGTAGCAGCTGTAAAGTTTGCTGCAGTTACCCCAGTGATTCAGGGGCATCAACAAATTATTATGTCTGTGTAATTGAGCAAAACCTATATAAATGGGGCCCTTTCTGGGACACTGGTTTTGCGGCATTGACAACACAGCATGAAAAACACCCTCATCCCCTCTCTTGCAACTATCCTTCTAGCATCAAAAGTTTCAGCTGGCAGCGGAGACTTGACATCAATTTGGTCCATAATTCCTCCAGCACCAACAAGCTCAATATATGCATTTGAAAATAACCCCAGCAACAATCCAGGTTGCTCATATGTCCCGTCTTGTGTCTCAGTTCTCGCCTTCCAACAGCTGTGCTACCAGCAGCTTCAACAAGACTCCAAAACTGCTGATAACGAGAAGCTCTATGAATGCATGTGTGCCAGCAGCAAGGCCATTTCAATTATCTATAATTGCGCTTCTTGCTACACACATAATTTGGTGTCTGAGTCGATGGACATAGATCAATTCCAGGACTATTACTGCAATAAGAAATGTCCTGCGGAAGGTGACATTTTAAGTCTAGGCTATGACTGCTCAGTTCAGACGACAATCTCCACTTCGAACTCTCAGACGAATACTGGCACTTCAACTTCAACTCCGACTCCAACCTCGACTCCAGGTCCAAGTTCAAGTCTCTCAAATCCAGCCGATACTGTCAATGCCGTTAGTACCCCAACTACAACGGTCACTGTGACCCAGACTGCATCTCCAGAAACATCTACTGTGAGATCTACTCCCAGCATTGATATCCCACCTCCCCCGGCGCCCGGTCAAGTCACAGCGACAGTAACAGTAATTGTAGAACCTTCTGCTACTTCTGCTACACCTAATAATGGACTATGGACACCTCCTACCACCGGTGTGGCATCAGCTACATCTCCTGAGGCTTCTGTTGCTACCTCAGCTCCATCGGCTACAAATGGGCAAGCTTCAGGTGCCACGACTACTACCAGTTCTCAAACAGCCACCGTTCGAACAATGGTTACTACTTCTCCGATTGTTTCCGACGGTTCCACGATCAATTGGGCTACATGGACATGGACTGCTACCACTCCCCCCAATGATGTGGTCATTAATATGGGCAACAACCGAGTTGTTCCTTTACTCGCATTCCTAAGCAGCATCTTGGGATTTTTAATTAATTTTTAGGATAAGACGATATTGAGATATGGACAGCATTTTTAATGTATTTTAAAAGTATATATGTATATATAAGTTGTAATGTGATTAGCATTATTAATTTCAAAACTGAACTACAAGTATCTAGATAACGTTTTATATTCCTTAACTATCATAGATTCGTCTCCGACTACTATACATTTCACACTATTTCTTCGATATATTTAAACTCTTGAAAAAAGATTCAATGTCATCACCGGTGCCAGCGCCCTTCTCAGTCAACACTTCACGAATAGCGAGTGTCGATCTTGAACTTGGGATCCGTCGTTGCTGTGCTCCTCGCCGCGAACCCGCAGCTACTCGTTTCAGATCTTGTATTCGAGGGGAGAATTCTCGTCGTGGAACACTAAGATCTCTTTCTGTATCGCTGCGCTCACTGTGGATTGTGGCAGCATAACTTAATGAAAGTCCAGCTAGTTGTCGAATTGACGCCGCTGTTTGCCCAACTTCTGGATTATGAGAGGACTCGTTGTCAGTAAAAGCCTCATCATACGATGAAGGGGGATTTCCAAAGATCGACTGCTGAACTTCAGGAGAACATCCGGGGATCAATAGAGTAGATGCCAAACCTTCACGGTCCAACGAAACCGAGTCGATAGCTACTTTCGGGTCGACCGGTCCTGTTTGAGTTCTTCGCTTGAATTTGGTATCTTGTTCTAAAGATGCGATCAGCGGAACGTCGAAAATAGGATACCACAATCCCTTTCCTTGTCGGTCTTTGATGGCTCTCGTGATCTTGTACTCAGCCTTATCTGACTGGATCTGAAAGGCAATGGTTGAGAAGACAGCAAGAGCCATGCTGGACAATGCCACTCCTTGCTCCAAAAAGTAATCCTTCGAAGAGGTGCCGTGTTCAATGCTACTGCCGAGGTCTTGTATCCACAAAAGGAAAGGAATAACTCGAGCCATACCGTTTACGCCAAGCTTGGAGACAATGGCTACAAATAAGTGGTAATACGCCAAATAATCCAGTTTATGTGTCGAGGAATCCATAGCAGACACACTTAGTGCTCTCACAATCTTACCAAGAGTTTCTCGTTCGGGCCGGAAACTGTGGATGGTGGGTATCTGCTTATCCTCATTTGAAATTTTGCCATCCAAATACTTAATCAATGTGAGAACATAAGCAGATCGCACTTCCCAGTTTTCGTTAGACAGTAGGATTTCTGTGCGATTCCACACACTCAATGGAATGTCTGTGTTGCCAGTTTTATGTTCGGTATCAGACGCTATTTCCAATATTTTCTTCACATTTTTCAGATCGTTGAGAAGGATTATATTTGTTATGCTCGACGACCCGTCAAGAGACAGTACTTTACTGAGTACCTCGGCCTTATCACTGTGCGTGTTGTTGTTTGTTGATGCGGCATTCATTCTGTAGACGCATCTACTCATGATTTCAGATACCATGTCCGTTACTTGATCGCCATAGTAAATATGTGTGGCCAATGCCCCAATGCACTGTCGTAGGGGAACGATAGTATCTTCATATCCAGATTCTTCCAGACCCATACGGAGGGTCTCATGCTGATTTGCGAGCAATGCTCTCAGAATGTCCATCACCGAAAGGCCAATCATATTAACTGAGCTACCTAGCAGTGACGAGGTCACATTAGCTACTAGAAGCTTGTTGGGTGTCGATTCCAATGGTAGGTTGGTAAGCACATCGACTACAGACGAAACGATTTCGAATCGGAGCTGCACAGGAGTCCATCGGGCAGCTATTTCGACGAGTGTGGTGGACCATTCAATAGGTGCAGACTGTGCCATCATAAAGGCAACTACTTCTCGAGTTGCTTTTCGTATTTGCATGCTACTGGTGCAGTCAAAGAGGTAATGCAGTGCACTCATGGAACCGACTTGATTTTTTGTTCGAATTTGAAAGTCTCGTTTTTGAACGTCGTTAAAGTCTGCCGGAGCTGGAACGAAATCCTCCCCTTCGTCTGCATAGTGTTTGATCTGCTTGAGGCTCTCGGCACTCTTGCCAAAGAGTAGGACGTGGAGAAGCACTGGAACAATCTCAGCTATGTGGGACTGGCCAGACCGGGTAGAAATAATCGTGGATCGTGCCAATGACCTCGAGGCGGCATTTGCCAGATCCACCCACTGCATTTTATCAAACCCTGTATCACGATATCCAAACTGCAGAAACTCGGCAACTAGATTGTTGAATTGCTGCACGTAGGTTGGATCACCTGTGAACAGCGCCTGATCATGGAATCGACAAAATGTATTGAACACTTCCACTGCCTGTTGGCACAGAGGGAAGTCTTCTGATGAGAGCACGCGGCCAAGAATGGCAACCACGTATGATGCAAATATGTTGAGATTTTCATGGCATTTCTCAATTAACCCATTGGTGATGTCCAATGACACCCGGACGTTTCCAAAACGACCGTGACTGACGTCTGACTTGACGCTTTTTTCAAGAAAGGCGGCTACTTTTGCCAGTTTCATGCGTCGAGTGGTGACATAGTAAAACAGGTAGCTCAATTCTGAGGCATTCGGCCGCTTATCGACTTCTCTGCCAGGTGGGTAGCATGCTAGAATCAGCCGCTGATGTTTTGGAAGTAGTTTGCCGGAAATTGTCATTTGAAAGAAGAATAACCGATGCAGAAAGTCCTCAGCAACTAAAGTCCGGGCAATGATCTCCGTAGCGAAATGTTTTAGCAAGCTGTGGGGTTTTTTGGGGATCGTTGTTACTCTCCGTCTGTGTGCGGGTGGAAATTAAATAGAAGTTCCGACCGGTGAAACCTATAAATTCACACACCAACAGATCTGGGATTTGACAGGAGAAACTCAACACAATGTCCGTATTGGTTTTTCTTGGATCTTGCGACTTGGCAAGAATTCAAGTTCCTTTTTAAAAAATTAGGATTTATTTACAAATAACAGTAATTCTGGCTGGAGAATTAATCCATCCAATACGCAAATGCTACAAAAACCGCTCCCCAGCTAAACTTTCAGTTATATATAATAACTACGACGAGAATTGCCGACTTTAATTAAATTCAATTCAACACGGAGCTGGTACAGGTTCCGATATGGGTTGGAGAGAGAGTGCCGAAAGGAGGGTAAGTTGAAGGGGGTTGTCAGTAGGAGACGAGTATGAATTGAAGGGAGATGATTGTTTAAATATGTGAAAGTGAGGAATGGGAGATGTAGTTAAAGTTTTTAGTAAGTGTGACTGGAAAACAATTGCAGGTTTAGCTGTCAATGTGTCAATATATATTGATAAGATAGCTGATCTGCGGATCGACGGTGGATCTTCACTTATCGCAACTAGCTTTATATGGTAGTTAGGCTATGCTATTTAGTAGTTAAATTCATGGCATTGCTAAGAGGTCATGAGATTATCGTGACTGGGACAGACGGGAGCTAAAGTAGCGATTTTCTGAGTGGAAAGAGTTTTGGGTACACCTGAGTGAAAGGAGTACCAAGGTATACACTAAGCTCCATATTGATTGAATGGGGAGTACGAGAGTTACTAGTGAGTGGCTCATTAAATTCAGTAATACTATTCGTATTAGAGTTCTTTTAACATCAATCTATGACATATGAGAGAGCAGCCCTCGTTGACTACGATAACTTATCATCTCAGAGCTCAACTCTGTTTCGACGATCGCTGCAACTATCCGCTTCCTTGCATACCTAATGGAATTCCAGACGAACATCAGCATTCTCAGAACGTATTCTAGAAATTAATATATTAAAACATCCACATATACTTTCTCGCTCAACATACAGTTATTCTAAACACAACTAGTCAGTCTGTTGCCATTTCCTGTTAACCCTCTATCCAGTACCTTACTAAGCATCATCTACATGATTAGTTGATGTCGATCATCATCATTCTGTGGGCTTTCATTGAATTCTCACTTCTTGACCACTACTAGTAGATACCTTACTGTGCTACGCATCCCGGTGTTCGACAGTCGTCATGGTTACATACATCAAGGGAGGTGTCTGGACAAATGTCGAAGATGAAATTCTCCGTGCAGCCGTGGCAAAGTATGGCCTTAACCAATGGGCCCGAGTGAGCTCGCTGCTGGTCCGAAAGACTGCCAAGCAAGTGAAAGCCAGATGGACCGAATGGCTGGATCCAGCCATAAGGAAAGTTGAATGGTCGCGGCAGGAGGACGAAAAACTGCTGCATTTGGCCAAATTAATGCCCACTCAATGGAGATCAATCGCACCGCTGGTCGGAAGGACCGCCAGCCAGTGTATAGAACGATATCAGAAATTGCTGGACGATGCTGAACGCAGAGAACAGAAGACAGACCTTTCGTTGAGCGGGGTTGGTGACGAAGCTGCTGCTCCAGTGAGTGGTTCTTCGTCACGGGCTTACGGACTAGGAGACATTGATCCGCATCCAGAAACTCGGCCTGCCCGACCAGATGCCATCGATATGGACGAGGACGAGAAGGAAATGCTTTCTGAAGCAAGAGCTCGTCTAGCCAATACAAAGGGTAAAAAGGCAAAGCGAAAGGACAGAGAGAGACTGCTCGAAGAAAGCAGGAGGTTGACATTGCTGCAAAAGAGACGTGAACTGAAACAGGCTGGTGTCAACACTAAGCTGAGACCAAAGATGAAGGGAAGTATCAACTACAATAATGACGTTCCTTTTGAACATAAGCCTGCACCTGGATTCTATGACACAGCTGAGGAGAAGGAAGCTAACGAACGGGCAAAGGCGAGATATGCTGCACTTTTGGAGAAAAAGGGAATTCAAAGCGGAAACAAGGATGGAAACAAGGATGGAGGTAAACGAGATCGAGATGATACTAGTAGTGGTGGTACTGCAGCTCAACAAGCTGCTGCCGCTAGAGCAGAAAAACTGTTGCAGATTACAGAGTCTGAACAAATCGCAAAGAGGAGAAAATTGGTATTACCGGAACCGCAAGTTCGAGACGATGAGTTGGAGCAGATTATCAAGCATGCCAGGAGAGGTGATGAAGCTAAGCAGTTGAATGCGGCCGACAGTTCGACATCTGGCTTGGTAGGAGAATACGGTGAGATCTTGCCAGAGAGAAGTATCAATGGAGCTTTAGAGACTCCTCTGGCTGACGACAGAATTCGACAAGCTATGACAGATCTAAGAAGTGTCACTGATGCTCAAAGCTCACTGCTAGGGGGTGAAAACACTCCGTTGAGTGACGACTCGTTCCGTCACGGGACCATGCTGCCACCTCCCGTAGCTGCTCAGCGGAATGCGGTTCTTAAACATATTGATCAAACGCCGCGGCGCGACGCACTGGGTGTAAATATAGTAGGAGTAGAGGCAACTCCAAAAAGTCAACTTCGTCGAGGGTTTGCGTCGCTACCAAAGCCCAGAAACGATTTCGAGATTGCCATTCCAGAGGAAGAAGCTTTGGAGCTTAAAGAAGAAGAAAAGGAGACGCTTGTTGACGACGCCGGTGAACGTGAAAGAGCACTAGCCGCCGAAAAAGAACGACAAAGGCTGCGGATGCTGGAGCGAAGGTCACAGGTGTTGAAGAAAGGGCTTCCTCGGCCGCCGAGTCAGAGGGTTGGAGGTCTCAATAAACTGGCTATTGAGCAGCCCTTCCACAAGCTGATACTCGAGGAAATGAAAGTACTCCTGAAATCAGATTCTATAAAGTGGCCAGCAGCAGATGGCCCCACAAATGGCCATGGCAAAGAGGCGTCATTCGTGGTGTCTGATCTTTCAGACGAAGAACGATCTAGAGCCTTGGCAAAAATCCAGCAGGAAGCCGGTGATTTTGATGCTACTGCGGCAGTTGTCACAGAATTGCATGAACCATCCAGCATGGACTCGAAGCTGGTAATGAACGTCCTGACCACGTTTGCCCAAACGTCTAACAAACAGGAGCAAAAGCTGGGTCTCGTTCTTGGAGGTTACATGAAACGCCAGTCTATTCTGTCAGATAAACTTTCGCAGGCATTTACAGCTCTGGAAGAAATACAGTCGCAGCGGGGAGCGTTTGAGCATCTAAGAGACATGGAGGAGATTGCATTAAGTAGTCGGCTAAGTCGTCTTCAAGAAGAGGTCAACTTCCTGGTCGATGCTGAAAGAAAGGGCCAGGATCGGTACCGAGAACTCAAGAGTTTGAGCTAACTTCTGCGTGTCTGAATAGGTGTTGTAAAATATTTTTAATCATATTTATTTAGCGATAATGAAAACCTACATTGTTAGTGGGGTGAAGATTTACAGTAAATTGCCTGAAGTGATTCTATCTTCACATCCTACATCTCACATCCCACATCCCACATCCCACGTCTCCAACTTCACCATCACCACCACCATTCATGTCGAACCTGCTGTACGTACCAAGCCGTAGAACTGAAAAAGTAGAAATCTCAAAGGGCCTTAAAGATTGCATTACCGATGAGTACAAACAGCATCCTGATAAATACGCCAAGGAATTGGAATCAATTGAATCATTGCGAGATGCCATTGTAGACATTCCATCCGAATCAACGTCTTTTGATCCGCTGTTCAAGTACGTAGTTCAGCCAGTGCGCAGTGTTGGTATGCTTGCTAACAAGGTACTACGCCCAACTGAATCATGTAGTGACCCAAATTCCATCAGAAGTATGTAGTTTATTTTTTCATGACTCTTATGTAATTAATCTCTTTCTAACCAGCTGTCCATCAACTTTGTCTGGTACAATACACTGGGCTATGCTTCGACTGCTGCCGTGATAAGTCGCTCGATTCAGTTTGAGCGTGCCAACATTGCATACAATATTGGTGCTCTCTATTCGTACCTCGCCGCAACGTCACCCCGCCGGTCAACGGATGAGGGCTTAAAGCAGGCATTCCAGTGGTTTCAATTGGCCGCTGGATCCTATCGCCTGCTGATAGACGAGATCCTGCCAGAGAATTATGATCCCCCAATTGGGCTGGATGTCAACAGTTTGGAAACGCTGTACTACTTGAATCTGGCCCAGGCTCAGGAAAGCTTCTGGCAAAAGGCAGTGGCCAACGGCACCAAAGATGGTCTCATTGCGAAATTAGCAATGCAGACTAGTTATTTATATGGTAAATGCCTTGAGTTTGCCAATAAAAGCTCAGCTATCCGATCAGAATGGATATCCCATATCACATGCAAGAGGTATCATTTTGAAGCAGCAGCGCAGTACCGAGCAGCTCTGGACTGCCTTTCGAAAAGTAAGTACGGCGAAGAAGTAGCCCGATTACGCGCCAGTGCTGAGTCTTGTAAAAAGGCACTTGGCAGTACAAAGTATGTTGGTCGGGAAGTTTTAGAAGACCTGCAAGGCTTAAATCAAAAGGTTCAAACTGATCTGAAAGGAGCAGAAAAGGATAATGATCTTATCTACCTTCAAGAGGTACCCTCAGCAGCCCAGTTAACGGCCATTCCGGTTGGTACTGTGGTGGCACAACCTGCTCAACCCGGCCAGATGACCGACACACGAACTTATCTCCGAAGTAAAGGCTCACATCCTCTGTTTGAATCGTTGGTACCGTTTACAGTCATTCAGGCATCGCGAATCTACAAGGAAAAGGTCGAGGAATATGTCTACAAGAATATTATCACAGAAATAGAGAATTTGACACGCCGTCTACACGGTTCGTTACAGGAATTGAACCTACCAGGCTCGTTAGAAGCAGTGGAAAAACCACTGGGAGTCCCGGCCAACGTCTTAGAGTCATCTGAAGATGTTCGTTCAAAGGGGGGAATTCGACGGCTACATGAGTCTTTGAACGACAACGAGCAGCTGGCGGGTGAGTGTCATAAGTTGTTGAATCAAATCGAAGAACTTTTGAGAGTGGAGGAGGAAGAAGATACATACATGCGCAGCAAACTAGGCACCGACCGCTGGAACCGATTACCTTCCGAGCAAGCAAATGTCGAGCTGCGTGAGGGCCTTACCCAATTCACGGGCTACCTTTCTACAGCCGAGAATAGTGACAGTTTAGTTAAGGAAAAATTGACGACCGTGGATGAGCTCTTGCAAACCCTGAGCACTGGAAAGGATGCAATTGAGAGATTTCTTCCTAACTCAAAAGTTGTTCGGTTTAGTACGTACATGGAAAGGGCCATGGGAGATCTGAGAGAAGTTTTATCTCGATCTCGAGGTATGGAACGGCAGAGAGAGACTCATTTGGCAAATCTGAATACGACTCTCAGCAATGTTGACTTATATCCCCATGCAGAGAGCCTTTTAAAGGTACTGCGCCAATCAGATCCTTATAGAAAAGTGGCTGTTCGAGATTTTGAGCCTGTCCTATCAAAGGCACTCAATGATTACGATCAGGAACTCCGGTGGGTGCAGCGAGAGTCTCAGGAGCAGGACAGATTGGTAGAGCTTATCAAGAACAGAAACAGTGTATTTATTGAGTTGTGTGAAAACGACGTTGCCAGCGTGACCAGACAAACTGCTATACAAACTTTGGAAGTGGCGCATTTCAAGTTTGGTGAAATTCGAAATAACTTGGATGAGGGTTTGAAGTTTTATAATAGCGTGTTGACACAGTTGCAGACGCTGCTGGAGAGATGTCAAAATTTTGTGTACGAGAGGAGACTGGAGGGCACAGCATTGGAGTCTGGTTCGTCTGAGTCGGCCAACTTGCGACGCAGTGACGACGACGACGACGACAATCTGAAGCCCATTGTAGCTCCTCAAGCACGACACACACCGGGTCTATGGAGAAAAGACTCGGGGATCCGCTTTAGCTAGGCTATAGAGTCCAATCCCAGCCAATATAAATTTGAGCTATAGTTTTATAATAATAAATAGAAATATATAGTACAATTTGGAATAAATAGTGATGCTATTACGAATGCTGGTTGGTGTTGCTGGTCGTCTCAGTAGTCCTCTCGGCTGTCGTTTCCTTAGCCTTGCGAGCGGCAGTATATCGATGTTTTCTACTATTGATATGATCTTCCCATGTTCGATCACCGACTATAACTAGGGGTTGGCCTTGTGGATCTTTACAGAATTGGCAGACATGATGTTTCCACTGGGTTTTAGTGAATTCCAGTTCCTTGGATCGAGGCACGAGCAAAGCTTCTAGTCCAGCAGGTGCAAGAGAAATGCTATATGGCGGCTGTCTTTGAGCTAAGAATTCTTTGGCTAGGTTGATTCCCCGTTCACTCACATTCTCGTTCCATTGAGACAGGTCCGTGGCATCGAGTAAGGCGAGTGTCCCATCTGAGTCAGGATTGTTGGTGCTGATTTGGTCCAGAAGCGAAATCAGCTTTTTCGAGATCCATTTAGTCTGCCGAGTAGCATACTGTCGCGTAGCTATTTTCATAGTCTCTATGCCTGGTTTGGGAGAGTCTTCCTTCCCTTCCAACCATGGCAAGAACTGCTTATAGCCAATCACCTGCCAGATTCCTCGTTCAAGATCCACATTGTCTTTGCCTAGACGGACATGTTCTTCGTGCAGCTCCTTCACTTCATCATAAAGGGCCCCTTTGAGCATTTGGTCTACACGAGCATCGAGTCTAGGATCAAGCACAGACTTTTCGCACCAGACCCACAAGATCAACGATCTATATCTCAGATCCATCAAACCCTCCCTGTCATTGTTGTTATCGCCCTGTTGCTTCTCGTACAGTTCCGAAGCCCTCTGGCCCGTCGAGAAATATATCTCCAGCGCCCTTCTGACTCGGCGCACGTCATTCGGGTGAAACTTTTGGGCAATTACTGGGTCCACTTTCTGCAAATACCGGTGAACCTCCAGTGGATCTGCCGAGTCGAGAATTGCTCTCTGCTCTTGTGACAATGGCTTTGCAGCAGCAGCGATGTCGGTGGATCCCAAGACACTACTAACAGTGCTATTTTTAAACAGAGCCGTTTGGTTATAGTAGTGCGTACCCCCCACAAGGATAGGCACTTTGCCTCGAGCGTGGATATCGTCAACAAGGGACGTCACTTCACTCTCAAACTGCTTCACGCTGTACTCCTGGCTCCAGTCAATGTGGCCCAGCAAATGATGCGGCACATTTTCTTGTTCGGCGACAGGATGTTTATTGGTTATGGTATCGAGACCGCGATAGACTTGCATAGAATCGCCATTGATGATTTCGCCATTTATAGCTTTAGCTAGTTCAACGCTTAGCTAGTTAGTTAGTTGTTTGGTGAGACGACATATTTAGTGCGGGATGACGACGCACGCACCTGAGATTTCCCAACTCCTGTGGTTCCAATAATAGTTATTAAATTTCTATTCATCAGGGCATATAAAAAAGGTCATGTGAGCAGGGGGATCGTATACAATTATTTATTAGTTTTCCCTGCAGAGCGGGAGTTCCCCTATTCAAATTGTTTCGATTTCAAACGACTCCTGAAATATTTTATTTTATTTTCAGCCCTATCTATCTTACGTAAATGGCGAACTGGTATGCAGTGGAGGAAAGTATTCTCGTATTAATGGTAAAGTGGATAATATTGTACATTAAAAAATTAAACTGCGTTGTACTATTTAAGTTTGCGCGGGCGTCAATTCCTTCAGCAATTGACTTTTGGGATGCTGCCTTCGAAGGATACCGAGGGATACCATTGACAGCGGATGCCTCAAGGAGGTCACCTCGGCTTTTGTTTTTGTAGTGTACTGTAGATCTTGCTGCAGGACCACCGTCCAACGCTAGGCTTGATTAGGAATGTGATTATCACTTTAGATGCTGCGGCGAAAAGCACTTGGTGGCATTTCCGGTCGGTTCTGCTTGGAGTGTTAGTGCTGTCTATCATTTTATTTTTGTCTGTGTTCTATGTAAAAGGTATAAATAACCTTCAACATAAAATTATTCTTGCTTAGCTCAATTCAAATTCTCATCGCCCTAATTATTTTACCTTAAATATGTGATCGATCTGATATATCCTTTAAAATCCTTACAGTGGGATTCTTAAATTAACGGCGATCCATGCACGCCGCACCATATTCACCTACCGCAGTAAACCGTAAACATTGTAATTAATCCGAATTTCCAAGTGTCACACTTAGGGGCATCTGCGATGCACTGTAGTACAAAGAATTACGTGGAAGCCAAAACACATCAACAAGGAGAAAGGGTTAATTTTTTTGTTGTTTTCGGTAAGTTGTGTGAACTATTATTTTACTTGCACACTCGTTTATTTTAGTATAATATAATGTTTGAATGGTAACTATACACAGTACACAGTCCCCTGAACTCTCTCCTTTGTAGTTAGCTTCTTACCAATAGCATAGTTTGAGGCGGAACCTCCCGTAAATGCACGCTGTTACTAAAAATGCTTTCGGCAACTACATGCATTTTTACCCTGTGAACTGACGGTTCCTATATATAGAGGATCTTGGTCGACTTTGTGGGAAAGGATGCAGTGTGTGCTTAGTAGTAGTTAGGTGTGGTATTTATTTCTGCACTATTGAGGTCTCAGCAGTCAAAATCGCTTGAGTGCAAAGTCGTCGCCAGGACAGTTTTAGTTTTGTTTTCCGCTTAGCACTTGGCTCTATCTACTCCCGTTCTTGTGTACTAGATGATTCGCACATTGTTCAGCCAACTTGTTCTCTGGTTGTTGTTGGTCAGCCAGGTTTCTGCTGGTAAGTGAAAGTTATCTGTTGAAATTAAAGGATCCACCGGGGACTGGCTCCATCTGATAGTGGATCCGGTTCAAATTTCAAACTCAAAATCGTCAGGATCGCGATAGCCGTCAAGATCCGAGACTTACTTGGCACAGAGTCTATCATCAGATCTACTGGTGATCTGATTTTGATGATGATCTGGAACTAGCCGAGAAATCCGAAGACACTTTCAGATGAAAAAAGTATTACATTCACTGTGCTAACAAGGAGTTGACCTGCTGCCCACTCCATATTCGGCTCCTCCCACACAAACATATCCTCCTCCTTCGCCGACCTCAGTCTGGGTGACTGGTACTTTGGCCAATGGGCTACTCACAACCACTCTAACTGAATATAGTCAAAGTTTCCCCAGTTTCTATTCGACAATTGCATCTCCCAAGTCCGGATCCATTGGGTTGGGAACTATCCAGGGCACTGTAGGAGTGATCAAGCCAACAGATTTTGTCACTGTGACGATGTCGTAAATATTGTGGTCCGATATGGTGGTAAAAGTTATTTTGCTTGGTTTTAGCATTGGTAAATATAGAGTTGCATTAGTGTCCCGGTAGCATTTAGGAAGTTGAGTTCAAGTAGTAGCATTGATCATTGAATCTTCAAATCAATTGTAGAGCGTAAATAGATGTGAAAGGCGCGAAGGTGTTGTAGAGTGAG
Organism: Spencermartinsiella ligniputridi; assembly: GCA_030583385.1. Lineage (NCBI taxonomy): Eukaryota > Fungi > Ascomycota > Dipodascomycetes > Dipodascales > Trichomonascaceae > Spencermartinsiella > Spencermartinsiella ligniputridi. The sequence goes on from JAJMIC010000015.1 coordinate 40,991, forward strand.
GTACTCGTCGAATTGTCCAAAAACCACATAACTCAGCTAAACACTGAGTAGAGCGCCCACTGGTTGGCTGTTCATAATTCCGCTTACTACCTTCCTAACATATACACCTGCCTTGCCTCGTCAACAGTGCCTATCCAGTTGATAAAACTGGAAAACAAAATAGAATAGTTGTCAAGAGGCTGTAAAATGCCGGTCTTCACTAAAGATAGGACAAACCGAGATAGCAGACGGACAGTAGCCTCGTAAACACTCGACTGCTGAAGATTGTACAATACAAACTCGTAGATCAAAACCCGAGTATCGTCTGGGCCGATGTGTCGGTCAACTATGAGCTTGAATAAGAAGTCCGTGCTGGCATTGTTCGCGAGCATTCTGCTGAGTTGTTTCAGACTGGCCCGACGTTCGACCTGTAGGAACTTGTCCAGGATCACAAACGTAATGGGCTTATGCGGGAACAACTTCATCAGGTCTAATGACTCGACCGTCACTCGTAATACTGCTCTGTCTATGAGGAGTTGATAGTCTGGGGTGTCCAGAGTCAGCTGAGTGTTCAAGTCATATAAACACTTCAAGGGATCAAGGATCTTTTCAATCTCGCTGTCCCTGAGCCACTGCTTTTGTAGTATTGTAGTATACAGTTCGAGATCAATAGCAGTGTCCCAGATAGTATCATCTACCTCGAGTGAGCTGACAGTCTGGTTCCGGACATCTTTGCCTAGTAGAATCGCCCGAACAACTGCTCCTATGGGTCCTTGCTTATCTTTTAGACTTAGGAAATGGCAGAGGAACGGATTTACTTCGAGGGGACTAAACAGTCGGCTCAGGAGATATTCGCAAACCGCAATGTACTGAGGATTGATGGAGGGCAGAGTGGCCTGGTTTATCACATCAGTGTATATAGCAGAGGCGATCTGGAACGGTTGGCCGTGTTTCAGCTGTTTGTTTTTAGCCAGAACTTTATTATACAGAGACTGCAAGTGGTCATTTGGATGGGCGAGGATGTTTGATTGCAGCGACGAATGGATCGTTGACGATAAGTCCATAGTGAATACTTTCACCTTAAGTAATAGGCAAAATAGATGGAAAGTAGATGACCTGAACTAGTGGTTACAGCGCGCAGTTAGTCAGTAGACAGGCACTGTACAGATAGTATACAGGAAGTATACAAGTAGAGCACGGTCAGTGACGGTCGGTACAGTGGGACTATGACAGCAAGATGGACATTGGGAAGGCGTACTATTATAGTTGGATACTGATATACGATTGCTAGACAGTATAGGATATGGGGACAGAAGAGGACAGTGTGGATAAAGGGAGGGGAGCTGAGAGAAGAATGGAATATGTAATGGACTGGAAAGGACTGTGGACAGTAATGGACGGCACAAACGAGACAACAGCGAGCGCAAAAAGGTCCGGTCAAAATCAGAATAGCGCCGGCACAACTCCCAATAATCAGTACGTTGATAGCCACACTCATTAACCGATCGACATCAAAAAACAACGCTTCAACCCGCTGTAATTATTATTCTGCTCTCCGCCGCTCCGATACAACTGAGCTGTTTCTGCTTGCGTTCAACTCGCCACAATAGTTCGAGCGACAATACTTCAAGTCAGCATATAGTCAGTGTCACAACTCACATATCTCCACCTCCACATCCACATCACAAAAACATATAAAAACTAATAATGATCATTTCAATCAATACATAAGCTAAATCCATTATACATGTGCAATTTTTACCATGCCCTCCATAACTTGTTCGTGTCGATTTTTACCGGACATCTTACAATATGTTCATCGCATTTACGAGGAAGGAGAAGGGTTAGATCGTCGCTTTCCGTTGGTCAAAGTAACGTTGACAAATCGTCGAGTGTACAAAACTCTCTTCTTGGCTCGGCCCTTGGGGTCCTTCTTCTTTTCCTGTTTTTCGACCTTAGGGGTCATGGCCTTGACTCGACCGGCTCGGGCAAGAGATCCGTGCTGTTTTCCCTAGTTAGCAAGTTGTTTATATAAATATATGTCAAACGTTTTCTCATCACTCTTCTACGTACCATTTTGAATGTTTATTTGATTATCTGCTGATGTTGAGAAACAGAAGAAAATTGGCTTTGGTAACGAAATGGCAAAGAAAATGACCCCATGCGCGGGTTAGGGGGGCCGCTGGATGATAATCAAGGTTAGGGTGAAGGTACTGTTGAGTGGTCTGGGTGACTGAGTTGCCTGAATAGGAAGGTGGCATTATAGTGAGGATGGGAGTTGAGAGGGGTCAAGAGTGGAATGAAAGAGAGTACTGACAGGCTAGAGAGGTAATGTCCTGAACAGGCTAGAGAGGGTATGTGAAAGTATATAGTAATATAGCACAGATATAGAAGTCTAGATAGTAGTAATATAACCGAGCTGATGATACACAGTATTTCTTAGACTGCCAGTTTCAGCTCCAGTTAACCGGCAGTGGCACTCTGTTGATCTAATGGTGTGGCATATAACAGTATTTTACCGAGCACCGGTATGTCAACTGTCATCTGCTACTTACGTAAGTACTTGAAGAGTCCAGTGCGTTGCAAATAGCTTCTAATCAAGAATCTCTAACGATATGTTACAAGTTCAATCGGTTATGTTAAATCGCCGACTGACCGACTACTCCACATCTAGATCTTTTACTCCGCTTCACGGCCCATAACCTCACCGTAATCTGACGTTATCTGATAAGCATATATGACGATCCTTGCATATCATCTCCTTGAGTCCCAGAATGCCATCCAACTTCAAAAGCGTCGTTCGAGGCAGTGTGGTTCTTGACCAGTTTCTACTACTATACATTGTAATGTGTTACATATTTTGTATATAAAGTATCTCATATCACCATTAATAGATATCTAGCAAACAAATACTGACTCTCCTCGCAAGGTTCTAGAACGCAATCAGGTAATGAATTCCTCGGGATAAAACCGAGCGTCAAGCGGTTACACAAGGTCCGATTTAGAATGTCCGCAGTGTCCCAATGTCCTGAAATCCCTCGCTTTTACACCGGAATATCTACGGAAGCTGGCCGGTAACTCGAAATGAACGTTCACGGAACTTAGCCGTGTCATATTAAGCCCGTTACGCAGATGTACAACAAAATCTGCAAACGTTAGATAACTCCGTCTCCCGCTCAACTATTTAAAGGGCAGCCGAGTGGTTGACTAACCCACTACAATACTTCCACGCTATGACCCTCACTGAAGACCTTCTGGTCAGATCTTTTAAAGCTCTAAATTACTACTTCTACGTTCTCTGCCAACAGTACCCTCAAGCCAATGTCTTTGAAGATGATCTCGACGGCCCTCCAATGCAAGTAGCATTTTCAAACACAGACGTGCCTGCTCTTAGTCTTATTCAGCAGACATATGCTCCAGAGACAGAACAAGGGTTCAAAACTGCGTTGAAAAAAGTTAAAAGAATTGTGGACGAGCACCAGAAAGGTAAAGTAGGGTCTTTTAGCTTTCTCCGTCTCGACGACGTGCTGAATAATGGAATCACCGAGGAATCGGTGGTACAGATGTTTAATGAAGAAGGTGGCTTCAAGTTTGTGATAGGCACGACTATGTGCATAGACGATGTGAGCCACTTATTCGGGGCTGATTTGGGTCGCATGAAAGTTAGAAGAGCACTCACGGCAGAGGATATTCGGACAATCACTGAAATCATGCAGCACCACTGGACATCTCCTCCAGATCATAATTTTTCTCCGCTGGTTCATCTTTTCAAGGAGACGTTTTATTCATATATTGGGTACGTTGACGATGAGCCAGTTTGTACCGCCACGGCGTTTTATAGATTCGGAACAATGTACATCTCGTGCGTTGCTACAGCTCCTGCCCATAGACGAAAGGGGTACGCTTCACAGATAACGAAAGTAGCGGTGGAAGCTTGTAGTAAGGCGACCGGTTGCGTGAGTAGCACACTTCATGCTAGTCCGAGTGGCCAGGCTGTATATGAGAAGATGGGCTACAAAGCATTTGGTCGAGTGACCCAATTTTACTACGGGCCACAATTCGACAGTGGGCATCATTAATCCTACCTCGATGGGGTTAGTCCACAGTTGCATGAATCAAGATGCCAAATGTAATGACAACAAGCTAGTTAGTGTACTGTATAAGTAGCAGCCCTATAAGATCTCTAATTGCGAATAAACATGCGTTACTTGCTAGCTCATTTGTACATACCGCGAACGTAGCCACAAACGACAAAAACACTATTCCTCTAGAAACCGGGAACAAGTCACTTAGCAAGTAGTGCTGCGTAGCAAAATAACGCATCAAACCAAATACCATTATGATCATTCCCATGCCTACAAAAAGACCTCCCAGAACAGCAGACAGTCGATTCAGCTCGCCAGGGGTTTCCTTCGAGCCGACAAAGACGCCTTTTGAACTCGACGACGTTTGCAGCCGAAAGAATTGAGTCAGGGCAACACCAATGCTGGCGAAAGCTAGACTTGTGCGCAGCCATGCTAGGAATGTCCTTTCATTGGCAAGCTGGTCAGTCGCGTTTTACGAGAGTTCAATGATGACTACGTACATGATCTCTTGCTACAGAGTTTTTATTCTCCAACTTTAAGCTGCCTATACTTTTCCAGACAGAGGGAGATTGTTGTGCTGAGGCCATGGTGGAGCTACGAATTACGCTTGATAATGGTTGTTCCCTTTAATGGAAAATCGTACTGGTTTACTTCTACTTCGGTTGGACAAATGAACAAGTTAGGTTTTCCTCGCTATTGAAAATGTAGACCATTGCGTAACCTATCTATATCTGGGATATTAGATGACGATCAACGCAGGGGTGGAGGTGTCTGTGGTCCAAACGCTAAGACCACTCGTTAACCAATAGATTTCAGTCAGTCACTAGATGTAGCCAAGCAAGAGAAGATTTCATTTAAATTTAGTAGCAAGAATGATGATAGTTAGACTAGCAGACATTCGCTACACTTCATGAGGTGGTGTCCCTTTATCCACTTAAAGTTATGGCAACAAGTCCATAATAACGGTTGGTCATATAGCTTTACATAGTTTGGCACAGAGAGTTTGTAAACACCATACACTTGACTCCATATCTTACCATGAACTACAACTGCCGATTAGTGCCTTATAACCGAGTGTCGCTCAACGACAGAAGCGTCTATTTCAATTCTATGATCCAGGCTTTGCAGACCAGCTGCACAGACCCCAATAACCTCTGCACCCGGGTCGACGCTCTGGAACTACGAGTCCGCCGACTTCAGAAGGAATATGTTGAATTCCACGGTGAGGAACTATCTCAGCTCCAAGATGACACTCAGATAATCAAACAGGACATGTCTCATATGCGAAATCGTGTCGATGAGTTGGAAGACCAGATCCGTCAAACAGTGATCTCGATGGGTGAAATGATGAACACTATAAAGTTCCTCAGTACAAAAGTACAAGCCTCAACTCGGGTAGGGAACCAGAACCAAAACCTGTACAGCCAAAAACCAAAGTTCCTCAGCAGAGCACTCTCTGATAAAAAATCAGAACAGCACAAGATGTTTAAACGGGCTGAAATATACAGTTCCACTTCGACCGGGTCGTTTGAGCCTTGATGAGGCAGTTACGTAATCATGCTAGGACCCTGTTAATAATCAAAATGTGACCTAACCTCAACCTTAAATTGACAAGACACAAAGTTTTCGAGAAACTGTTTGTTGCGTTTAACTTTCATATCGTTTATTATATCTATTTATATCTAATCATTGTCAGCTCAGCATGTCCGACTCTGAAGACGAAGTTCCCGTTGAATTGTTTCAAGAACCCGAGGATTTTGTCAAACCTCCGCCGGAACCAACATTTGAATCATACAAGCGGCTGCCGGAAAATGTCAAGCACGGACAGCCGACAGAAATCACAACTCGTCTGGTAGGCAAATCTCCTCTTTGGGGCCACTTACTATGGAATGCTGGGATAGTTACTACCGAGTACTTGGACAGTCACCCAGAACTGGTTGAAAACAAGACCGTTTTAGAACTTGGCGCTGCTGCCGCCTTGCCGTCATTGATCTGTTCATTGACAGCTACAAACACTGTGATAACTGATTATCCCGATCCAGATTTGATTCAGAATATTGAGTATAACATCAAAAGTCTGAACGATAGCGTCTCTGTCAAACCTAAGATGACCGTTGCAGGGTACATCTGGGGTAATGAGACGAGTGAACTTCTAGAACTGAATGGCGGACAAAAGTACGATCTGATCATATTAGCTGATCTTATCTTTAATCACACTGAACATCGAAAACTCATCAAGTGCTGTAATGAACTTTTGGCTGATGATGGCAAACTGTTTGTCGTTTTCACTCCTCATAGACCTAAATTATACCACAAAGACCTCGAGTTCTTTGAGACAGCCAGAGAAATGGCAGGTTTCAAATCGACGCAGATCATTAACAAAAAATGTCTAAAACCCATGTTTGAAGAAGACGACGAGACAAAAGAGTTACGAAGCATGGTATTTGGGTATATAGTAGAGAGATCGTAAGCATTTCATGAACCTGAAGAGAGTGCAGTTTGTTGGTGTCTTTTTTTTGTTTAATGGTATCAAAATTTCAACTATACAAAGTGTTATACATATCTATCTATATCGGAAAGGCCAGCTAACCGACCGATTTACTGCGACTGAGGAAAGTCACAAGAAGCATAGCCACCTGAAACGGAGCAAACAGTTCCGGCGGGGCACTCGAACAAAACCCATGATCCAAAGTTGCACACAGAGTAGTCACCGTTGATGCAGGCAGTCTCTCCAGTGGTGGAGCAAGTTCCACCAGTAGTCTGAGGAGCGCCGGTAGCAACAGAAGTGCTAACAACAGAAGAAGCGGGAGCAGAGGTGACGATGCTGGTAGGAACAACAACGTTCTCGGCCTGGGTGTAAGTGCTGTCGATGACAGTGATAGTGCTGGTGATCACCTCAGTGGTGGTAGTGTCCGGAGTAGAGGTGGCAGCGGGAGCTTGAGCAGTGGTAGAAGGAGCAGAGGCTGCGGGGGTAGAAGCAGCAGGGGCAGAGCTGGAAGCGATAGAGCTGATAGCGACGGCCAAAAGGTTGCCCTGAGCAGTAGTAGCGACAGGAGCAGCGGAAGAAGAGGAAGGAGCAGAAGTAGCAGCAGGAGCGGCAGAAGAAGCCGATCCTGAACCACTGCTAGATCCAGAGCCAGAATTGCCCAGAATGTTCTGCATGCTGTCAGCGAAAGTAGTTCCGTCTGCAGTGTTGCCGAATCCCTGAGAAGCGTCCCACAACATGATACCTCCGAAGTTGTCAGAGTTAATGCCAGCGATGGCACTCTGAACGGTAGAAGGATCGACGTATCCGGAACCAGCAGCGGAAGAAGAACCAGGCAGACCAACAAACAACTTGATGTTCTTGTTAGGAGAGGTGTTCTCGGCGAAAGTCTGCCAAGTGTCCCAGTTGAAAGTCTCGGTCAAAGAACAAGGGTTGTTGTAGAACTGGATGAAAGCCATGTCGATATCAGAGCTAGCCAAAGTGGGACCAACACTGGCATCAGGGTAGACACACTGGGGAGCAGCAGAGATGTAGTAATCCTTGCTGGCACCGTTGAAGTAAGATCGGAGCTGAGAAACCAAAGCAGGGTATCCACTGGGGTCGTTGTTCTCGATGTCCAAGTCGAAACCATCGACAATAGCATCACCGAAGGGTCGAGTATCGGAGGATCCACCACCGTACATGTTCCACAAGTCATCGGCAGTAGACTGGGCAGCAGAGTCGTCGGCGAAACCGTAAGATCCAGCAGCACCTCCCAAAGAAAGCAAAACTTTCTTTCCAGCGGCCTGACATGCCTGGATGTCAGAACCGATTGAGGGGCAGTTGAGGACGGTAGATCCCTCAAAGGTCTCTGAGCAGTCTCCGATGTTGAGCTGAGGAGTTCCAGAGCCGAATTCGTAAAGGAAAGACAACACATAAAGGTCACCGGCAGTCTGCTGGCAGTACTCGCCGAGGGTCTGTTCAGAGCCAGCAGAGGACTGACCCCAGTACATGACCAAGTTGTCGTTCGAGTTGATGTCGAAAGCAGCGTTAGCCTTTGCCAGTCCGGCAGCAAGGGCAGCAGCAAAAGGAATGAAGGATTTCATTTTGTTTTCTTGTTGGTGATAAAAGAGAATAATTTAATAATAAAAGAAACAGATGTTCGTGTTCGCGAGAAAGAAAGTACTTTGACGGACTTTGAAAGGAAAGAGGTCCGAAAGAAAGAAAGAAAGACTAATGGGCCAGCCAAAAAAAGAAGTACTCCAGGTACTACTTGTTGTTTAAAAGAAAGATTGAAAGTTAATTCGGGTATGCGGTCTCAAATTTTGAGGAAGTCCATTTCCCTTTTATATCTTTTCGCGACCAGTACCCCATGGCTTACGTACGGTTTTGGTGACAGGGGGATCTTCGCATTGTTACCATGTGGGATTTTACGTTTGCATACGCATATGTGGGATCAGCATCGGCTAGGGGCCTAACGGGTTTAGCGTCGTGTCAAATTTGCCGTGGCACAGACAGTGAATTCGTAAGTAAGACAGTGAGATTACATCACTCTTTCCTAGATGAGACACTGGTACCTGGAAACGTACAAAAAAACGGTTATTTGCCGAACAGAGTACGCTAATTTAGTACTCGAATATAAATCTCATGTATAGAAGAATGGTAAGGCTCTCGAGCCCAAGCTATTGGTTTATTGTTTGGACTTCCGCGGTCGTTCTCTTTTAGTGGATATTGAAACTCATCTTTAGGTTTTAGATCTCGAGGCTCGATCAAGCCACTTCATCGCTAGGCTGCATGTAAGTCAAGCACACTATTGCAAGGTTTTGTAGAGCCAAATAATAATATCGTGTACAGATAAACGAAACTCTACTACAGTGCTACACTGTAAAAAACACCGATCTGCATGATCGACGGTGCATAGCGTCGCTAATTTAGAGCATTTCCTTTTTGGGACTTAATTACCGCTGGAGACGCGTATCTGAAACTTGTGAGCATGCCGGTCGGCAGGTGTTCGATTGCATTACCCGAATTTGCACAACTCCGAAAGAAAGACAGGAAATCTCAATTGAACAATTTTTTTCCCTTCCAGTTGCTGTCGGAGTCCCCGTCGAATACTGAATTAGTAATCTTTTTTTTTCAGTCCTCGGTTACATACTTTTTTGTTTTGGGTTCATCATCCGGTTCTAGACGCGTTCTGAAACACCCCCTGGCTAAAAAGCTGGCAACCTGTGAGACAATGGTGGTGAGGGCTGTTTTTGACGATCAGTTGTACCTATGACTCCTGGTGTGTTACACGAAGTGTGTGGTAAGCACGAAGTACAAAAGCAATGGTACGTAAATCAGGGGGTGGATCGTGAACAAGGCATCGCAGTATACTTAAAGGTGGGCCCACACAATGGGGCATGCTGGGGAAGGAACAATGATGGTATTGGCTCAAGATAATGAGGAGAGATGATCTAGATTTCACGAAAATACTAATCTGTAAAGAATTGAGGTTTGTCTGAGATTATTAATTGTAATTATACACTACATTGTAGTTCAATAATTATATTCAAAATATTATTTGAGGATTTGCGGTTTGCATTGAACGCGTCGCATCATGTAAGGCAAGAGGCGTTTTGGTGTATTAGAGTTGGTGTGTTACCGCAGGAGCAACAAAGTGTGATTCGTATAGCCGTATAAAAATGTAGGTTACAGGCACAATGGTATGGCCATTCACCTAGTTAGCTAAAAGAAATACAGTAAAGTTCTTCGCAGTTTCATGAGATCGGAAACAGATAAACTTCCATGTACGATGATGATCTGACTGAGAGATAGGATTAGCATCGGCAATCATCCTTGTTGAAGGTCAAGTACGCGATTGTGTGGATCATCTACAAACACGAGGTGAAAAAATTTAGCTCGGAGAATTCACGACAGACAGGAGTTTTTGTAGATATCCAGTTTGAGTTCAACTTATAGTACTACGCTTGTGTACCCGTTGTATAAAACATTATCTAGCTTGAACAAACAATATCACATCTTATAACAGTATCAAAGATTTGATCTTGAAGATCCGAGAGAGTCACTTCAAATCATATCAACATGTTTACATTCCGAATTGATGTCGACTCATAAATTCCTCAGGGGTTGGGAGACTTGAAACCGTTGGACCTTGCAGCGATCGCCGTAGTTTATTCACTTATGTAATCATAGTGGGGCCAATGAGTGAAATTTCACGAAGCCGTGGACATAAATTGGATTCTGAAACATCCGTGCGTTGGTCGGGGGTGCTTATACGATTAGTGACTGAATGAGGTGAAATTTGCTGGGGAACCACATTTTAGTTGTGAGTTGTGGAATGTACGAGTGACAAGTGTTGTTGGGAGTGTGAAGTGCTTTGTTTTGAAGAGTTCCATAGCTTGAGAGACATATTGTTGACAACCTCGCGTCTTTACATTTGTGTGTTTTTCGTAAATGTCAACAATACGCTTTTTGATTGATTCTCATCAAAGTTTCAGGCTATTGTACACCTTGGATGTGACGTCTGCTAGCGTTTATATTAGCTGGCTAGATTGGATTATGCTGAAGCAACTGGTTACAGGATAGACTTGTTGGTGCCATCTGTTCACCTTCTGTCATTGCAACCATTGGGAAACAGTGGCAAGTCTACAGTGCAAGGTTTGCTCACTAGTTGTTTTCTCTTTGTCATTTTAAACTGCGGAAACAGGTATTGGAAGGTACATTGGTCAATTCATTTTAATTGGATGAAAACAAGTTTGAATCACAATCCCGGCTCTATCAATCTATGTGAGTTTACTGCCAATTATACCCTATGTACAGTTTATTGTATATTTCGCATACCACCGTTGGAAGGGGCCTCGCACCTGCATAGTTAAAGTGAATTGCTTTAGTGCTGTTTCACTCCATCCCTACCGTTTAAGTCCTTCATAATATTACGATTCTGATATGTTTACATTGTATACTTTCCACTGCAATCTGCACTTTTCAATCCTGTTTACGTAAAATATACTTTCAAACGTAAGATATGCTTTCAGTCACCGTTTAGTACGACACGAGCGTCATATGCCATGTTTCTCTAAAAGTTGAGTACTGACTACCCCTGCTTCGTGCATATGCGGTTGGACGATCACTTCTATAAAATGTTAAATGTGTGGAAACTGTATTTTTACATTTACTATGGGGTCAAATTACATGGTAGGCACTGTCATCTTTTACATCTCTCTGTATGACAAATTAGCTTTCAAATAACTTTGCGGGGAATTCAGTTAGTTACACGGCAGAAAGATCGAAAGTTCCATGTTGGAGATCCATGCATGTTACACAGCGGAGCTTTGACGAACTTTGGCAGGAATTTCACAATTAATAGCTCACCTTTGATCTATTGCAGTTATACTTCCAATTACTATGCAAATACTTTTGTATGTGAAGAAGATTTTAGTTCTGGCATTCACAACTGCAAGCGAATGTGTAGCTTTATTTGTATAACAACTAAACTGCGTGCACATATCGACAGTAAAATGCTGAACTATAGTGTATGCGAGTAATCTTACACATTTGTCTACAAATGTCTGTACTTGGTCTTAATTACAGTCTCTTTACGTATCGGTCATGTTCTCTCGGACCGGATGTCAAAACTTTCATACTAAACCAGTTTTGTCAGAATAAATGATTACGGTCATTATATCCTTTTCAAAATCTTCTTCGCATAGCAATCACCTATTCAGGTCAACCGGACCAACCGTTAGACGATCGACGATGATGAAAAAAATGTTCCTTGCGATCTTCAGCGGAGGAACCAAAAACATAGGGAAGACCCCGAGACTGAGTCGGAAAGAGCCCGATTGTTGGTACTGACAAAAAATCTCACGTGTTGATTTTGACTGAGTAATGTGCTGACTAAGTAAATGAGCTGACTAAGACGCTGACTAACGCTGTGCCTAGTGTCTTATCACATCTCATCTCGCAGGTTTGCTTCAGTAGAATACATGGTAAAATTCTTACATGTAAAGAGACAATAACTATATGTACAACGTGAGCACATGTCTTGAGCATATATGTCTTGCAATACATTGTATGTTTACATTCCCCACCAGAATAAACTAAGTTTCACCTAACGTTTCATAGATACAACTGTAATATTCCATTAACTGAAACTCTATAATCAGTTTGAAATTACGTCCCAGTCTCCGCCCCGCTTTCACATATACAAATTTCTCGTTATTAGCAGTATGATCTCACCCAGATTCTGTCATGTTGTTATATTATCATCCGGTTCGTGCATAATCAAGACTAAAACTATGTTAATAGATTTACTATTCCTAGATTAGCCTACCATCAAACATCCGTCCGTCTAATCTTCGTCAATCTTGGTAGTCCGTCATCGATCTCCATCAATTCATTGACTGTCATTCTCCCCCGTCACCCCTTCTTCTCATTAATTTCGTACCCCCAGCCCTCCATCGTCCTATTCACCCCACCTCATTGGCTAAAGGACTTACGGAACCTACTTCCTGGGCGCCTCCTCGAAACAAAACTCCAGGCGTAGATTACAGTCCACCCCCTTTACCCCGGCCCGGGGTCGGATTATCAGGTCGATCCTGACTTAATCGAGATAGGTCTGATAATAACTAAATATGCTGACCCCGTGGGCGCAAATGGAATTAACTTAAACTTTTTTAATTTATATCTGGGGAAAGACGCCCTGTTTTAATTCGTTTAGTATATATAATATAATTGGTTGGCAAATTACGTACATATCTAAAAACAACCACAGAGAGGAAAAGCAACCTGAAAAAGAGAGCGTATATATAAAGGTTGTGTTACTGTACTATTATTGAAGGGTGTACTATACTAATTAATCACGCGACATAACTAAGAAGTCCTATTCAAAGGGCTTTTACTACAAAGTCTGTGATTTTTGCAAATTGCATTGTTTTTGTAGATTGAGAAGTTAAAGAAGGAATTTGTCAACTCCTTTTTTTGAGCATTTTTGTTATATTCAGTCACCATGCCAGACGGAGCTCAAGCTTGGAAAATCATTAAACCACCCGGCAGTTCGACAGACCGAATCGCCCAGGCGTGCGACCGATGTCGGTCCAAGAAGATTCGCTGCGATGGGTTGAGACCTCGCTGCAGCCAGTGTAAGACGGTCGGTGTGGAATGCCGACTGTCTGATAAGCTCACTCGTAGAGCTTTCCCTAGAGGCTACACTGAAAGTCTAGAAGACCGAGTTCGGCAGCTTGAGAGCGAAAATGCCAAACTCATGAGTCTTTTGGATATCAAAGACGAACAAATGGAAATGATGTCGAAAGTGAACGTCAAACATAGTCCGTCTATTTCATCAACTCTTTCGGTGTCTCCGCCGAACAGTGTCCGAAAGCAGTCGCTTGACGATGACGAGGAAGATGACACTCATTACTCGGTAAAACACTCTGACAAACTGACTCCAAAGTATACGTATCGAGGAGCATCTGCTGGAGGTGTGTTTGTCGATGCGCTGATTGAAAAGTTCAGTGAAAAAGCGCCGCAAGCAGTAGAACCAGTTAAAAGACTGGCTGAGACGATTGAGAAGAATAGAGCCAATCCAAGTTCTTCTGACTTTCCCTCACCAGTAAGCATGATTTCACCATTGGATACAGTCGATCAAGGTGAAATTCCTTCTCGACTGACCTGCGACAAGCTCATTACAATCTACTTTCAGGAATGGCACTCAATGTATCCTATTGAGGACGAAGGAAGGTTCTTGGAGCTATATCAGAAATACCAGGAGGACGAGCCTGTGGCAAACAGAGAACTATTCACCGTTCGACTGCAAATTGTTTTATCCCTGGCTCTTCTGGTCAACAAGGACAACAGCAAAGAATTTGAGTCTCTCTCATGGAAATTGAGCCGGGACTGGAAAAGACTTCTGACATACAATATGCAGACAAGTTGCTCGACCGACTCTGTTCGAGCTCTGGCCCTAGCCTGTCTGTACTCACTGCACACTGGAAACGTAGAGGACATTTATCAGTATCGAGCTGCCCTCGTCAACCTGATCCATCGACTGGGTTTGTATCGAACCCAGGAAGGTTTACAAACCATCTACGGACAAGAGTTGTCGTCAAAGGATAAAGAAGAGCGACGCCAGCTGTTTTGGGATGCTTATGTCTTGGATGCCTTCGCATCTGCTTTTCTTGGCTGCCCTCGTCTTCTCCATGACGTGGACATTGAATGCGAGATGCCCGCATCTCAGCAAGGTAACGAGTGCAGCATAGCTGTGATCAAGCTTGCAAAGATTTTAGTTGACGTTCTCGCTACTATTTATTCCGTCACTAGTCATTCGCATTCGTACAGGGAAGTCGTCATGCTGGAGGACAAACTCGAAACTTGGAAACGAGAACTACCCAGTTCTCTAAGATTTGATTTTGTAAATGGTCAACCAGCTGCCAAACTCAGCCCAGTTCATCAAAAGGCGCCGATTTTGCTTATGTATCACAACTATGCAAAGGTATTGATCCACCTTCCGGCATTGTCTGCTTCCAGCGACGATTTGAGCCGGCCCTGCCGAAGCAGCGGAGCCAATGTAGCAGTCATGCAGAGCGTCAAGACCTACTTGGAAGTATTCAATTATCTACGAGCCAGAAACGTGGTGTCGACGCTTCCTTTGAATCCGTCACGATTGTGTGTATTTTTTGCCACTATCGTATTGTACGGTGGTCTAGGATACTCTAAAGGAGGAGCGCTGTTCAAAGATGTGCGAACGCTTATTGGATCCACTCTGAAGATCTTGCGTAGTGAGTTGAAGACAAGCCGACCGGGCGGTATTTCTTCGGAATGCTATCAATGGTTACAGCAAGTCTGTGACATAGTTTTGTGCTTCCCGTCCAAGAAACATAGCAGTGCAACTAAGAAATCTGTGGATCAGACTGACATCGCCAAGTCTGAGCCACGGGCCATCCGTCCTGCTATTCCATTGCCTAGTCCTGATGATTTAAGTGGAGACATACTTATGTCATACGCTTCACAAAGGGGTGCTAGTGAATCTCAAACAATGATGGGTCGACCTATAGTTAAAGTCAAGACAGAACCGCAGGAATTTGGACCTAATCCTTTGCCTAGTCCGGTTGATGTACTCGGTAACAACTTTGTCCTCAATAGTCAGCAGTCGCAGAGAGTGGATGATGAGATCAAGGCTTTGGACGATCTGATAAGCATGAACCACGACTACAGTCGGCGTACGACTAGCGAAGAACAGAGTGGGTCTAGTACATCTCCTATGAGTGACGGATGTATAGAACCTGCCAATTTGTTCAATAGATATCTTGACGGGTGGAATTTCGACGAATACAACATGACTGAGCATATGGGTGATTTAGCCACTACTGCTGAATGTTCGGTGAGTCCGAAACAAGAAGACGACTTGGCCTCAAAGATCTTGACTTCTATACCAATTCCTTCTAGTTATGGACTGGGAGAGTTGGATTGGACTAGTTTGTAGCCCTGATTAACCTTGGGTGTTGAGGGCAACATTGTAATTTATAGGATGTATTATTTATTATTTGGAAATATATTTACGTTAAAAGAGTTGTTATGCTATGTCATGCTATATATGCTATCATTAAATACATTTTATGTGTTTCGTCACCACTTCGGAAACAACCGAATTATTATCATGCCCGCAGAAACGGCCACAATCAAAAATATGACCGCCATTATGTAGAACCTCCAGCCTAGAGCAGATGTATTTTGATATTTACTCAACCGACTGCCAACCTTGTCCATGTTGCCAGCAGTTGTATTCAGTGCATCTCCTGTAGACCTGACCACGTCTGTGTCAGCTGCCATCTTCTCACTAAAGGCAATGGCATTGGATTTGATCTTAGACACCATGTTCAAGATGTCGTGAGACAAGTCTTCCTGAACGTTCTGCTGGACCGCCAGTTTGTCATTTAGTGATAGATCAGTAGATGTGCTTTTCGGTTTAGAGTCTTCTAGACTGCCTCGTCTGTTCCTTAGACCTGGTTCAGACTGCACAGTGGCCAGAGCTTGCTTTCGCTGGAGCTCCTGTTGGTACGCTCGTGCTTCTTGTTCCTGAACAGTCTGCACTTTAAGCTGAGCCAGTTGGATTCTCTGGTTTATTTTTTTAAGAAGCGGTCTACTGGCAGAGATACTAGCATCCCCTGAGGCCTCCAATTCCAAGATCAATGCTCTGGCATGGTCCATATTGGTGACCATTTTATTGAGGTCGAGACCCAACAGAAACAATTGATCAGGATCATCTACGGTAGAGATTTTACGTTCTATATCTAGCGTTTGTTTGTCTAGGCTGTACAAAATACTATTGTGGGTCATGTTACTTGTTGCGACACAGAGTCGATGTTAATTAATATTTGTATGGTGAAGCACAATATGTATAAAGCGAAGACAGCGGCGATCTTTTGTGGAGTTACGTGATTATCGGTTGTCAACCGGGTAAGTGAAAAATCCCAGCCAGCGTATAAAACTTTTCTATTCGTCGAGCCACGTTTTTTTCTCAAGGGATATTGTGTTATTTCTGAATATTATCAATGGCTGACGAACGAACTTTTATTGCTATCAAGGTAAGTGGGTTGTAATTGATGGATGTCAAAAAAAAGAAATAAAGTAAACAATTGGCCGTAATTTCGACCAATGCCTTGATTTTTCACGCCATTTTTGTTTCCAATTTTCATATCCAGTTTTCATATTGCTCGGCATTGCAATGTTAACCAGCCCGACGGAGTCCAGCGAAACCTCATCGGAACCATCCTCGGCCGATTCGAGCAGCGAGGATTCAAGTTGGTGGCTATCAAGCTCACCAGCCCCTCGGAGGAACTCCTCAAGGAACACTATGAGGATCTGCAGTCCAAGCCTTTCTTCCCCGGTCTCATCAAGTACATGCGATCCGGACCTGTCCTGGCCACTGTCTGGGAAGGAAAGGACGTTGTCAAGCAAGGACGAGTGCTTTTGGGTGCTACCAACCCCTTGCAGTCTGCCCCTGGAACCATCCGAGGAGACTTTGCCATTGATGTTGGCCGAAACGTCGCTCACGGATCTGACTCTGTTGAGAGTGCTAACCGAGAGATTGGTTTGTGGTTCAAGAAGGAGGAGCTTGTTGAGTACAAGCCCACCAACATTGCCTGGATCTATGAGTAAACAGGTTGTTTTTACTAGCCAGTTAACTCGGCTGCTCGGTTACTACAAGCAGAGGTGTACATCAGTGTGGTGGTGGTAACATTACCCAACGTGGTGATTGCTGATATCATATGGTGTAAAAAGGAATTTAGTTTTAGTAATACAAGTTTATAATCCAGAATGTGCGAAGCAGTGTAAAGCAGGGTCGAGACAGAGTATTATCGAGTCAATCGATCTGCAGGTCCTTGCATAATCAGTACCAGCCGCACGAAGTAAAATGGAAGGTGATTGAAAAAAAGATGACATTAAAAGTGACCAGAAGTTGCCAATTGTACAAGATAACTGCACTATACTCCATGTTTAGTAAAGACTCATATATTTCGCTATTAAGTTCAACAATCAAGCAGCGCCTACAGCTACAAGTGCTAAACTGTCCTACATTTCATGCACTGATCAGCACTGCCATGCACCTCGATACGGGATGATCTGTTTCGATCCAGTTTTCAAAGAACTTTAGCTCTATCATTTCGAATTGGACGACACTCTAAATAAACTTTTTAAAACCAAACCACCTATCAGCTCCATCCTCGACTCTGACCTCTGTCTTACGGCTTCATTTGACCAACATACTGTGACTGTCTCGGACATGTCCGAGAGATTGTACCAGAAGCACTGATATTGCGATTACAATACGTTTATAAAACCAAAACGGGGCCAGATACACACACAAAGTATTAGCAGAGGGAATGGCCACCTTTTTGTCGGCAGCCCAGTATGGTAAAGAAAGAGTAAGAGTACTGCGAGTCAAGAGAGACTCCCGGAACCCGCCCAAACAAGATGTGATGGAAATGACAGTAAGGGTCCTGTTGGAAGGTGAGGTCGACGACTCATTCACAAAAGCAGACAATTCTTCAATAATACCAACAGACACTATGAAAAACACAATATACATTTTAGCCAAACTGCACGATGTATGGCCAGTCGAGAGATTCGCTGCTATACTGGGAGACCATTTTGTGACAAAACACGATCAAAATGCACAAATGCCATGTGGATATTGTCCAGCTCAAATGGAGCAGGTATGAGGTTAATGGTAAATTGCATGATCACTCCTTCGTCAGGGACGGTTTGGACACTCGGTACGTGTCTCTGTCAATATCGAACAAGTCCGGATACCATATTGAGTCGAGTCTGAATGGGCTTAAAGTGCTTAAAAGCACTGGATCAATGTTCTATGGGTATCAAAAGTGTGATTTTACCACTTTGAAAGAGACCAGAGATCGTGTATTGAGTACCGATGTCAATGCCAAGTGGATCTGGAACCCGTCGGCCATGAGGAACCTGGATCTAGTACAAGCTCTTGCAAATGAAGGAGTATTTGACTGCGTTTATGAGTCTGCCATTAAAATAACACTTGACAGTTTTGCCCTCGAGAACTCGGCGTCTGTTCAAACGACTATGTACAACATGGCGAATGCGATATTAGAGGTATCCCAACATGTGGAAGAGGTTTCGTACGAGCTGCCTAATAACCATTATTTCCAGGTAGATATGAGCTGGCACCATAACTTGGCAAACACGGGTTCAAATGCAGAGGTATTTGCTCCTCAGAGTGACCCTCGGGGACTGCTTCGATGTACGGTGAGCAGGAAGAGCCTAGCATCAAAACTTTGAGTCGTATACGCTTACAATGAACGCTAGCTATGGGTGAGCAGGACAAAACTTTGAGTCCGTACACGCCTACAATGAATACTACGTATGGGATTACGCAGCTACAAATAAACACAAACTGAATCTGCTGATAGCGCTTCGCTTATTATAGACAGACCTAATTAAATATATTTAATATTACAATCTTATAACTTGACTGAATTAGTCGTCGATCAACAGTACCCCACACCCGCCCTTGCCCTCCCTCAAGCCGACATATTTCCGAGGTTAATCTCGTGAACTCCATTCACATAAAAACTTCATCAGATCCTTTTCCTTCAGCCGTAACGCATTAAAACCTTCATAAAAGTCTTTCTCTCTTGCATCTCTCTCATATCATGCCGAACGAACGGGTCTTAGAAGCCCGACCGGCGCTGGAAACTCCCAAACACCGCCGAAAACGAATCATAGACAAACAGTCTCCAGAATATGTGATCCGTAGCGGAGTTGCTGGAGGTGTAGCTGGCTGTGCTGCCAAGACCTTAATTGCCCCGTTGGACAGGGTGAAGATCCTGTTTCAAACGGGCAACACAGACTTTAAAAAGTTCTCTACTTCCCGCTTAGGTCTGCTGCAAGCGGTCAAGCAAATTACATACACCGAAGGAGCGGTAGGGCTGTTTAAAGGACACTCTGCCACGCTGCTTCGAATATTCCCGTATGCTGCTATCAAATTCGTGGCTTACGAACAGATACGACATGTACTCATCCGGTCCAAAGACCAGGAAACCCCTCTAAGACGAGTTCTGTCCGGATCTCTTTCTGGATGTGCGTCGGTCTTTTGTACATATCCGTTAGATTTGATTCGAGTACGGTTGGCATTTCAGACGAAAAGTTTAGAATCTGGCATTAATGGTCTGAAAGAACGGCCCAGACACCGCATGTGGGGTCTCATAAAAAGCATATACCATGAATCCAGCAGCACTTCGAAACCACAGCTGTCGAATTTTTATCGAGGTTTGGTCCCCACAGTCATGGGCATGATCCCGTATGCGGGAGTCTCGTTCTGGGCGCACGACGTCATCCACGACATGTTTCGATCCGACAGACTACAAGACGTTGCAGTGGTCATGAGTAATGATGAGACTGTTTTGCCGCCTACGGATAGAAGGCGGCCGCTCAAAGTGTGGGCCGAGCTTTTCGCTGGAGGTGTGGCTGGCTTGTGTGCTCAGACCGCTTCTTACCCATTTGAGGTTATTCGACGACGAATGCAGGTTTCTGGTCTGATTATTGATAACCGAATAAGCATAGCCGAGACCGCTAGGACGATTATACGGGCAGAGGGAGTCAGAGGTTTATTTGTGGGTCTGTCCATTGGGTATATCAAGATGCTGCCCATGTCTGCATGTTCATTTTTGGTTTATGAGAGGATGAAGTATGTTTTGAACATATAAGCAGGCGAATTTGTCCAGCAGGCGAATTTGTCCAGCAGCGAGTTTGTCCAGCAAGCGAGCTTGTTGTCCGAGAATGAATGGAACCAAATCACTTATAAACTATGCATTGAGAACGAATCACACGATGTCATGTTACGTTTCGTGCTATGCCATGTCTATTTATTGTATTGTACATAGCATGTAGAGTTGCATTGCTGAATCTTTTTTATCTATTATTGAGTTAACTACTATTTTGCATTAACCCCATGCTCGTATATTGTACATACTCTGTCCCTATCGTCACATTAAGTCCTAAACTGCTCGTACCATGCTTGTATCTTTCCTCTCTCGGTACGAACTCGCAGCTCCACGTCATTATATACACTGTCATATCCTAGTCCTCCCTTGAGGATCTTCTCTTCATGCTCTAGCTGTTGCTTTTTACTCACTGGTACAACGTTAGACAAGGTCAACGGTAGTGAGGGGTCCCATTGTGTCAAAGCAATACGATTAACTTCACCGCCAATCGACTTGCCGTAATATACTTCCTCTATAAGATAACCAACGTCGTTAAGATCAAACGGTGCCGTCTGTCCCGCACCTAGACGGGCGCACTGCCCGACTAGAGTTCCCAGACAATTCTCATATAGTTTTATACGGTTCTTCCCAGCAACAGAGTAGCCACCCAAAACGGGATCATGCACTGAGTTATATCCGCCCAGTTCTGTCAACAGGTGAGTGGCTATGGTGAGACCAAAGATACCGGGCACTGGGCCCAGGACAGGCAAAACGCGTACTCTAAAGTCTTGCAAGACAGAGAGTTCATTGATCGAACCCTTTTCGACTTCGGTTTCGTCCAGCTGGAGTAACTGAGCCTTTCCTGGTCCAGGTTTCTCACTTGAAAATACAACTGGAATGCCGGTGACTACACCTTTGAGCCTGAGTCTACGACGCACTGCCCTGCTTAACGGATCCTCAATAGACATGCTAATATCGCCAATTCTGATCCGTGTAGGATCGCCTTTGCATCCTGCTCCCATGGAACTGATGACTTTGATCTTCTTGTTGACACACCATTCCAACAAGTCGACCTTGGTGTCAATGTTATCAATACAGTCTACCACGTAATCAGCACCAGCTAGTAAAGGATTTTCTTCTTCGGCCTGTCGAGTCCATAGTGCAATCACCGGTTCCACGTTGACCCAGGGTGTGATTTTCTTCATCATTTTGCCAACACAGTCAACTTTTGGAGTCCCAACGTCTTCCAAGGTAGCACTAGCATGTCTATTTAGCGAAGACAGTGTTACCTGGTCGAAATCAATAAGTTTAAGGTGCATAACTCCGCTACGAGCCAGCATGGTTGCTACCCAGGAGCCGACTCCTCCACAACCAACGACAACGATGCGCGAGTTTTGGATCGTTTTGACCCCACCATCACCCAGAAAAGCCCTGTTCCGGGCAAGCTGTTCATTTATAATCTCCTGAAGCTCTGAGTTCAGCGTCGGCCTGGCATCTGCTTCTGGAAGCCCGGTGGACGTCAGGACCAATTCATGGGCCACAGATCCGTCGGCTTTGTCTTTGATTTTCTGCGCAAGCTTTGCTCTTTTGTAGACATGCGCTAAATGCTGGATGGACAAGGTGATGCCCACGCTAACAGTGGCAGTAATAACCGCTGTTTTGAAGACTTTTGAGTCCATGGATGGAGGACTGGAAAGATTATGAGATCGACAGATAAATTTCTGCGCGCAACGGAGGTTCCATGCATTAGAGCGGCGTGAGGCTGATTACGTGATACGATTATGGTAGCGCCTGACAGTGGTTGTGGCCACGCAATGAACGAGTGCTGGAATCTTTGTTTGCTAGAAGAAGTCAGTTTGGTAGGACTGTTCTTGAAGTCTCATTTCAGGCACTCGATTTTCATGCTTCACTACAGCTACCCCGCTATTATATAGACGCCGAGTGCATCCCTTACAGCTGAACCCCAGCCCTCCTGCATTGGACCATGCAATCTACGCCTCCAACCCTCAGCCTCATAAGGCCCATTTCCACGTTTTGGAGATATAATTTAAACTTATTTTTGCAACATCGCAAATTTGCCATCTCCACAACTCTGTAATCTTTAATTTATTTTGGCGTAGCATTTAAATTGTGTGAACAGCTGTAATTCTTGCTATTACTATCATCTCATGGCCAGCAACGCAGCTTTCATCAACCGGTCTTTGACCACCATTCACAATGAACTGGAGTTTTTGAAAGATTCCGGTGTAATCTCCGAGGCCTTTTACGAACAGTGGGTCAATAAGCTGCCCAAGAAATATACGCCAGGTGCACCCCCTATTGATATGTTTAATTCATCCACCCCTTCAGAGAAACAAGAATACTCTTCTTCTGGCATGAGTGTTGCTACAGGTCCTCCTTCGCCAGTTGGTGGAGAATTAGCTGAAGTTTTATATAACTACGAGGGCAGGGACCCTACCGATTTGCCCCTATATGTTGGGCAACGAGTGGCTGTTTTGGAACGGCTCAATCCCGATTGGTGGAGAGGTCGAGAGATGCAAACCGGTCGAGAGGGAATATTCCCCAGTAATTATGTAAAGGTTGTAGATGGGGGTCATTCGCGAATGGCTGGTCCTCCTCCTATTACTCCTTCATATGGTGGAGCACCAGTCAGCCCCGTTCCATCTGCTACTTCTGCTCCTCCTTATTATCCTCCTGCTTCGACGAATTACTATCAGAATCCAGGTCCTTCACAACCCATGCAGCAGCAGCCGGTGGTTGTCGAACAGCAGCAACAGCAGCAGCAACACCATATGGGAGGTGAGGCATTTAAGAAGTTTGGTAGTAAGTTGGGCAATGCTGCCATCTTTGGAGCCGGTGCTACTATTGGTAGTGACTTGGTGAACAGTATCTTTTAGTGTGGAACAGGACAGGTGAAAATGAAGTATATGGTAATACGGTGCATAGTGACTTACAGAATACGTGTGTATAAATTGACAATTTGTAACTAATAATATTGGTTGAAAATGATAACCATTACTTGTAGTTTGTATAGGTTTGCATGCCAGCTGTTGAGATCATGACAGTAGTGTGAGAGAGATTGATCTACTGTCAATCCACTCATGGCTGCGAGACATCGTAGTACTTGAGCCAGCACTGAGGATTTGAATCAAGTCCGATCAGAGATCATATCTTATTGTGCTATGCATTGCGCACGGCGTGATTTTGCACATACACTTGATACACGAGCAATATTATATGTGAAGTTTTGTTTTACATAAAGAATACCTCATGAACACCTCAAAACTGGAATATCTTGACCTCTAAGACTAAACAGCGAGTTTTGTACACATTGACTGCAAACCTGTGCTACGAAACCTCTCTCCATAGGTTTATAAACTCTGCAGAGAGAATGCTCCGGTTCACTCATCTTTTCAAAGCTCTGACCAAGGCTTACTAAATCATCTAAGAACATCTGGGTACAGTTACTAAAAATTTTAAGATTAAGCGCTAATGGCCAGCTAAAAGAAAGTTAATTTCTGATTTGAGTTTCACGACCACTAGCAATCAGTTTTTGTTAGATAGACAGGCTTGAGAAATCTAGAAACCAAACAACTATCGATTGAGCATCGCAACAAACTGTGTGGCAAATAACTCTATAGTGTTGTTTGATAAGCCTGAGTTTTCTGGTGTACTCATCCGCATTCATATAGATTTACTACTCCAGGTATCAACCGTAAGAGCTTGGGACATATCGTTATATATATAAACTTGATCAAATACATCTACAGCAGCAGGACGCAGGGGGTCGGGCTATGCGGCTTCTGATTGGGCTAGCTATATTATATTTTCTATGTTTTCATGACAATTCCATTTAATTTGTACTTGAAATTTCAATAATCTATTCATTAATGGCCCATTGAATCTTTAACTGATGCAAGTGCTGTCAGAAAAACGCAATAATGCTACGCAAAGTGACCGTCGAAAGCTGCACGGTATTGATATTTGGAGTCAGAGGTCCGGCTAATCGTAGTTCATTTACATAGTAACTGCCTGTAAGAGAACTAATTGTGAAAGCACGGTAAAAACATGGTATATCTGGGCGATTTGTCTACTTGCACAATTGTGCCGTGTGTATATAAACAGGTCAATCGCAGACAATTGGAGCATCTCATACATAGAACTAACATTTGGTGATGGTATGGGCCCGCGACAGAATGCTGTGACAGTATCCTCGTAAGCTGTAACTGTGCTCTCTATGAGCAAACGCAAGACAAAAGAAAGTTGCCAAGAGACCCACATTTTTTTGCACTGTTTACTGTTGTTTAGCCAGATTAAACCTGTCCAGCCGAGTTTAGACCTGATCACCTCGGATTGTGGAAGTCCATCTATGAAACTGTCATGTCACGATCAACGCGATCTTCCGACGTTCCTGGCTGACTCAAAGATTAATTTTGGTTTAATTTAGAACTTCCTGACCAGGCCGAGTATCGCTTCGAAAACACCGAAAAATAATGATTTTCAATGTAGTCATATCTGCATAGAACGAATATTATATACCAAGCAGAAGGATCTTCGCGAACAGTGCTTTAGCTTGGTTTAAGCATCGACTAGTGCGGACCTAATGTCAATCAAACAGTTCAGCCTCTCTACTGTATTCCGTGGGACGCAGGGCTCTGAAGCTGGGCATCGCCGCCGTGCCTTTGCCGTAATGTAGCCGTTTGGAACTGCTGGTGCCGTGGGTGCCGTAGCTGCGTTCCTGCAATCTCGCTCAAGGCATCACCATCACAAGTGTTTCAATAACATTGTAACTTCGCAGGAGATCTCCAGCACGGCGTTAGCCCTTGATCAACAGGTCTGTACCAGTAAGGCTGCGGGTTACTGCGAGTTTAGAATTCGGAGCTAGCCCAGGGAAAACTGATCCGAGGACCGACGGAACAGTTGTACCACCACCAACCTACAGTTGTACTTTCACATATGACGACATGATCGATTCATGAACGTGATTGGCTGATACAAGAGTAAGGACCGAAACCGCCGAGAATTGAGTAATGGACCTGATCCACAAGGGGTTTACTTGGATACGAGATACAGTATATTCCCATGCAATAAAACGTCAAATGCGGTATATTTCAAGTCCCGCTATAGTGATAGTAGCGAGCGGTATAGGTATACCGGCCCCTGGGATATTTCAGTCTATGTACTCGCAGGCGTTTTGTTACTGCTGGCCAATAAGATCGTGGTCTAGAATATATGAATACTGGGTTGAATACTGGGCTATCAGATAGATCGTCGAACCACCTAAAGACACAGAGAGAAAGCAGAGCGAGGGAACGAATCGAGGAAACGAAGCGAGGAAAAACAAGGGAGGAAAAGCGGCGATTGAAGTGAGAGTTTCAATGAGCGTATGGATGAGAATATACCACCAAGATTCACGATAGCATAGAACAGATAGTTGTAGCTTGTAGCAAATTTAAAACTGTACAGTAACTCACACAGTAACGCTCTGTTGAGGAGGTCCTTTTTGCTCTTTCCTTTTTCTTCGTCAAAAATGATCGACAAACGACCATTATGCAACCATTGCCTTTTCCGGTTTAGCGTCTAGAGCAGGACCCTTTCTCTACCCAAACGTTTATTATTGGACAATCTTTACGAGCACGAACACAGTCAGAAATCAAAATCGGGAGGAGCCAAGAAGCAGCAGCAAGGAGAATGAGTAAAGGGGGTGGAACAAGGAGAAACATAAGAATTAACACTACGAGCAATCAAAGCATAACAACAAGAGAGATAGGAGGATGGACGTCGTTACATGTAGACTTTTCAATCAGTAAGGTATTAAATTAGTTCAGGTATTTCAAAGCGTATTACTACTGAGCACTGTGCCTACAGGTCAAACGCTAGCCCAGGATCTTCGGAAAGCTTAATTGAATATTATGCGTTGAAAGTGCCCGCAAAGTAAGTGGCGCTGACTCTTGCTTGGTGTGTTCTTGACCCCGCTTGTTACGCTCCCAAACCCAGAGATCGCCGGGAGTGGATCTACAGCGTAACTGCAATCGACGCCCAGTTTGCTTTTTGCGTTGAAGACACTCCGCTTCGAATCAGCTATTCAGTATGAGGAAATGATACACCGACTTAACGTGTACTAGAGTCACATTTGATTGACAAACCGCAGATGGATATGTTAGCTTTACATGTTAAGTGTACACATGCAAAATAATTTGTTCTTCTTGAAGCGAAGCTCTCTCACAGTCTCATATGTATGGTTATCATACGGCTGGCAAATGACCAGGGGCGGCGGAAATACAAATTCACAAATCCACAACTGATAACAGCATAAAGCAGAGTGAGTACAGTGTAGACCAATCATGTTACAGGGCAATCAAGGGTCATTGGCTAAATCAATCACCGCATATGTGTGCTGCTGTGGGCTATCTGCTGACCAAGCTGGAGCATGATTTCGTAATTCACAGACGAATCCAGTATGTATTTAAATGCAGTGTAAAATACGAGCTAAGGTTACGAGCAGGGCAGTCGGGTTCTAAAGACCGGAGAGAGGAGAAAGCTTCTTTACTGTATAATTACTACAATGTTCAAGATATAGAATGCACAATAAAGGGAACAAGCTGAGAGAATAAACACGTGTACGAGTGAAGCCCTGCAACAGTTCAGACAGCTGTACACACTCCTCTTGCTTATATTTCTTTGTTCTTTGTAAACTTTCTTGTTCTTCCTCTTGTTCTCTTCCTTCTCTTTCTTTTCATACGCTTTTACCTTGAGTTCCGCGTCCGAACAAGTAACCCGGCAGTTCCATTTTGCCAAGAGGCACGCAGGCAGGCAGGCAGCCCTGGTATTAAAAACGGAACTTTTATCAATTATTTCAAACTGAAAGACAGCGAGAGAAAAGAAATAAAAATAAAATAAAAGAAAACCAATTAAAACAAAATGTAAAAAGAAATAGTAAAAAAAAGCACTGCTGCTGCTTACTACACTCGTACCTGTACCTTTCCCCCATGGTGCAAACCGTTCGTAGTTTGCTCTTTGGATGACTGAATCCACCGTTTGGCTGTATCTTCTCCGCTTCTACATTCCGAACAGGCCGGTGGTTTACCAAAGGACAAGAACTCCAACTGTCTTCTTAATTAAAACGCGTTGGCCCAAACTCTCACCCCACATTCCGGCACCAGCCGAGGGCATCAGCAAGATCTCTATGTGTTTCTCACTGGGCTAGCGTACTCTCAGTCTTCTAACTAATGGACTATAACTCTGTCGGGAAGCTTTGAAAACCCGCACCTACATCCTTTGTTTCAGTGTTTCAGTGCTCAACCTGACGCCAATCGGGAGGCTGTGGCTATCATTGCCTAGTATGGGCACGATCGAAGTTGTTGCATATGGGTCGCTGTTTCTCCAAAAGCAACAAGCAGTGCAGCGCATATACGCTTCTCCCAGCCTAGTCGTTGTATTATTGGAATCTCTGTCTGTTCCCTCTCTGAGTCTGTCTCTGTTTATGGGTCCCCTTACCCCAGAAAGAAGCAAAATGGGCCTGCAATGCACAGTTTGGGGTCACGGTTTACCCAGAAATTTAGGTGGGCTGCTTTGTGTATGTAAAATGCATGTGTTGTCTTGAAAATATAAAGAGGG
Source organism: Spencermartinsiella ligniputridi (assembly GCA_030583385.1). Classification (NCBI taxonomy): domain Eukaryota; kingdom Fungi; phylum Ascomycota; class Dipodascomycetes; order Dipodascales; family Trichomonascaceae; genus Spencermartinsiella; species Spencermartinsiella ligniputridi. Next base: position 68,872 of record JAJMIC010000015.1, read on the forward strand.
ACGTGCGGTGGGCGTTGCGGACAGAAGAAGCGTTGTCGTCGTCCTTTTTTTTTCTATCTTAGTTTGATACCGCTATTGGAAGAAGCTTTAAGTTTAAACGCCCACGTATACTATTTAATATTTTAAACTTTCTCGCTAAGTCGATTAAGCTTTTATTTCAAGATAAGCTTTTGGATTTAAAGTAGCAGCGACCACACCATCGGACCAAATCACAAAACACCACTATTAGTTTAATCACCGACGAGACGAAACGGTGAAGCGCACGCGGTTTTAAAAATTAATAATACCAAGAGGAGAAATTTAATAATATAATTAATTTGTAAGTAGTTAAAGGGAGGGAAGAGTTGACAGTGGAGACAGCGAGCGCTGATAGGGTCCGAGGCGACAGTGGCTCATGTTGGTCCGAGCGCTTGGTCCGAGCGACTCGTATGCGCGTAGTTTTAAATATTACAGCGGTGGAAAAGAGAACTGAAATGTGTAAAAGCGAGGAAATGAGCTGGCGAGGCTGATTGGCTGTCCCTTCCGTACGGTCTTGAATCGTCAGAAACGGTGTGAATTCAACTTGGAATCATCTGGCTCAAAATTGGTCAAAATGGCGAGTTTTGAGTCGTTTGAAAGACTGAAATCTCGCAGTTTGACTTCAAGCCCGAGCTTTTTTACCGTATAAACTAGATATTTTCGACTTTCTACGGTGTTTTTCAGTCCAAAATTGCCGTTTTAAAGGCAATTTTGGACATTTAACTCGTGGAAGTACTGAAATTTCGACTAAAACCCGCTCAAACTACTTCGTGAATTGCTCTGCAACCAACGGAATGGCTGGCCAACCTCTCTGGCCGTATCTCCGTACTACACCTCTTCAGCACCCGGGCCACACCAGTCTGAATTGCCGCTCCGCTTTCTACTCCACAGTCTTACGAAAACCCTCTAAAAATATCTCATCTAACAAGCCCTCAAAAACTCAGAGCCCCAGCCGAAATCTCATTCAGTGGCCTCCTACCCTGCCGTTTTTTCAACCAGAGCGTAAGTATACGACACACTCTCTCTTCTTTGTTTCCCAGGCGCCCAGCATTGAAAGTTTCCCCTTTTTGGCGAAAAGTGGCTGCACCGCAGTGAGCTGCAATGAGTCGTGCAAATATTGCCAGCAATCATCACCCAGCCATGGCTTTTCGCCTATTGTACTCCTCTCATCGTTGCCCTTTTCATGCAGTGTGCCGTCTTCGCTGCAACCAGTCTAAACTCCTTTGAGCTTAGTGATGTGACGTTCAAGCTAACCAGATGGCCTCTTGGAAGAAGTCCTAACCAACTGTTGATAAATATAACATACGCCTGACAGACGGGATTATATCAAAGTCCCAGCATTCTTATTGTTTGTTCTTCTGTGTGTGTGTTCTTCTTTCTTCTCTCTGCCCCTCACCCCTCCCCCAGAAAAGTCGCTTTTACTATCAGCTGTCTTTTCCCTATGCTCGCCAAAATCAACACAATGCAACCGAGTGATTACGATCAAGGGCTGAATCAAGGACTAAATCAACCTTTACAGCCAATACAGACAAACCCATCACACCCTCAACACCACTCTCCACAGTCCCAGTCCCAGTCTCTGGACATGCCTTACCAACTACCTGGCCAGATCCAGCAGCCTCTGCATTCCAGCCTGCCTCCTTATAACCCTCAATACGGTCCTCAACCACAAGGACAACCGGGCCAGCAGCCTGGTGGGGGAGGGGGCCAAGGTCAGCAGTGGCTCCCACAATGGCAGTCGTCATACCCTCAACCATATTCAAGACTGTCGTTCTCTGGACCAGCAACTACCAACCCTCAGTCTCAATACAGATTTGATTCTTATGACGACCACTCCTCGTCGATGCAGGGAATCCCAGTGCCCGGTTCCCAAGGGTCAAATGCCATGGCCAGTTCACAGCCGAAATCGCCAATGGACAATTTCGACTACTCCAAACAGCGGGCTAGTGGAGTGCATCCTTCGAATCATTCCACGGTTTATTCCTTCGTCCCTCTGCCCGGTGCTCAGCAGCAGAAACGGCCGCGACGAAAGTACGAAGATATCGAACGAATCTACAACTGTAATTACCCCAACTGTACCAAGGCTTATGGAACTCTAAACCACCTTAACGCTCACATTACTATGCAGGGCCACGGCGAAAAGCGAACACCAGCCGAATTCAAGGAAACCCGCAGACTGTGGAAACTGAAAAAGAAGGAACAAGATGCGGTTGGTGCTCACCAAGGCCCCGGATCTCAGGTTTCTTCTCACCACCAATCTACGGGAGCTATCGGCCATCAACCAGGTGTCATGAATGAGTCTTCAAATCCATACTTTAGTTCTCACATGCCTCTGTATAATAGCGACTCGGTGCGATCTTTCGACCCCAGTTATTATAAAGAGTCGTGAGCTGTTGGGGCTTGGGGACTCAGCTAGGAGCGGGTTTTTATGATGATCCTATCGTCATACAGAATCTCTCTCTGTATATTTATATGTATTTAAAGGCAGCTGGCGGCTAGGATACTAACGGATGTTGTTTGTGATGATAGAAAAATGTTAGATAATAGCCGGGTGTATAGTCGGCGGCAGAGCTTCTGTTTTTTGGTTTTTTGATGTTTAAAATTTTGGCAATGTCATATAGTGAATTAATGTGCGCAAAATCGGTTTATCTCATTTGGCAAAGTATGTCATAATAATCATTGCATTTTGTAGTCTTCATCTAGAATCTATACATCCACAGTCTGTCCACATGACCAATAAGACGGTCAATGTTCACGTTGATGTCTTCAATCAGCTCTAAATCACTAACCCACTGTTTGTACAATCCAGTAGACAATACTCGTCTACCTAGCTCTCTGAGAACCATGGTCTCACAGAGCACCAAACCCAGTCCTTGAAAAGTCAGCTTTCCCCGACCGTCATTATTTTCTAACAGTATATGGCGAAGTTTCCCAATGGTAATCAAAAGCTGTTCTCGGGTTCTCGACTTTCCTCGAATCTGTCGCTGCTTTCCGTTAAATATATCACTGGCATAGGATATTATCCAGTAAAGACCCACCATCGTGGGTAGAGCAGCTACTAAGCCAAATACCAACTGCTGGCTTTCCAGCATCTTATCGATCCCGCTCATAGCGACCTCTAGGTCGACTTTGGTCTTTTGGACCTGGATCAACAGCGATCGAATAAGCTTTCCTTTGATAATAGAACTGATTGGAGCGGCGAGCTGCTGCTCATATGGAACAAGCACCATGGACAGGTCTCCTTGCTGGACTCGCTGTGTAATTTGTTCCGCAGTATCATTGTCACCAATATCTTTTGCAAAGTCTACCACCATTCGCTCTAGGGAATGCATATCAGTATCTAGACTTTGCTTCGCCATGAGTGCAACCTTTGCTTGTTCATCATGGCGGATCGTTTGATATATTCGATACAATGGCCCCACGATCCAGTTTGTCCAAAGCGACTTAGATGTCTCTACCACTTGATCTTGGAACCAAGCGACAATAGCCCTCCAGTTACCTATTGCTTTAATAGAATAGTACCCGCCAATGAGAACACTGGGCCACCATCTGCCAAAGAACCCTGGCATCTGATAGTCGGCCAGAATCGACAAGTGTGTGTCACCCACGGGATATGTCAGCGACCAGCTTGCGTTGAGCTTTTCTATAAGTTCCAGTAGATTTTTAGCGGCCTGTCTAGGGGTTTCAGAATCCTTTTGATCTACTCGTAATGCTGCCTGCATAGCTGTAATACTGGTTTGTATGGAACCGTGTAGCGAGCCCTGTGGCTTGAAGCACTTTGAGACAACCAAACCAATTCTATGAGCAATATCTCTTCGTAGAGCTTCTAATTGTTGTTTATTGTGCTTGACACAACGTCGGACCGCTATCAGTGGAGCATTGACAATATATGCGGCCTGCACCCGAGAAATCCGGCGGCCAAAGTTTGTAACGCTGTCCAAAGTAGGCGCAGAAAAGTTCAGGACTCCATTGATGAGGCCATACATCACGTTTTTCCCCGGAGGAAGCTGAGCCACATGTTTATAATGGCACACACCTGTTTGATTCAACAGTGAGAGCGGGAGGGTTTGCAGACCATATGTGGCCAAGCCAACTGCTCCTCGGTCAATTACATCATCCCAGTATAAGATACTATTTGAAATGGGTAATGTCTGGTTCAGTAAATGGTACACGACAATCTCATAGAGGGATACCCCAGCCAAAGCAGTGATCTCCCATTGACAGTCTAAGGAGTCCGGGCCAAACTCATTCTGGGCATCCAAGAACTCGTACAGTGTCTGTTCAATCACTGGTAGGCCCGGATTCTGGTTCAGTACCGTTATTAGTCTGTCGGCCACAGAATTTTCGGTCGTAACTGCTTCTTCAGCTCTAGTTCCGGAGATTGATCTTGAGTCGAGCCATGCCCGGAACGCAGTAGAAGTTTTCTCAGTCATAATTAGGGGTGGCAGAGGTTCATGTGAGTGATTCTAAAATGGAAAAATGTAAAGAATGATAAAGAGATCAATGAATCAATAGCGGATCAGTTTGAGAGATTCGATCGCAAGTTATATGAAATATGTGTTTATGTATGTTTAAATATGTGTAAATCTGTAAATACATGTCAGCGTATTCTAATGAATGTTTGTACGTGTTACGAAAGATCTACAGACACATTTTTTCAAACAAGTCTTTGTTCTGCGGGGTAGCTGCGAGGTGACGCAGCAATCATAGCTTTCAGGCATATAATTGTCTGCATTGGGAGAAGATAAGCGAAATGGGCAAAAGACCGGCTGCGGATACAAGTGAAATTAATTCCGTAAAGAAAGCGTCTATCGAGGTTGAAGATATACTGTACTATAAAATACAACTCGGTAAGGTACATCACTCTTCTTTCCGTACCAATTTATCTACTTTAAGACCTTCTTTTTCAAGTAAGCCCCGCCTCAATTTTCAGACAAGCCAATGCAGGGCATGCAGGAGCCCCGCAGCGAGCAACCTGCACTAGTCGCCTGATATTAACTGATTGTGTACCAAGCAGCTCCGAGCACTAAACTGCTTACAAGGAGTCCAAGACCGGTGACCATTGGCCTAAAAATCTCTAGTTATAAATGCAGTGAAAGTTGGTATACGGAGGTTTGAATTTGAATTCATAACAAACACAAATAACGTTTGACGGTGAAGACATACACACATCAACAAACACAACTTTAACTTTAACTTAATAGCGAGATGAGAGTTCTATCTGAAAGTTTGGCTGGACGAACCGTCCGAAACCTCGGAGTCTGGGGCACCGGGTTTTCGGTTTATATGTTGTGGCCATGGGCATTTCGACGAGCTGAGCTAAAGCATTATCAAAAGACGGAGCCCAATGCTCATTGAGGGCAGACGAAGAAACTCAGGAATGGTATGGTTTATGCGGATACGGGGTATACAGTACATAGGTTATGGAAGGTATTTATAAGAATATTCAATTAGAAGTTGATGACTGAAGTTGTAGTAGGAACCAGGCTCTGAGTACACACCATATCAAGCATGGCTGAACCTCGTAATTTCCGATTAGCAGGAAATAGTCAAGTTAGCAGCTCTCCTTTATAGTGAGCTCTCCTTTACAGTGCTTAACTGTTACATCTACCATACAGAACCTAATTATCGTTATACTTCGATGCAATGATAAAAGCTATCTTCCAGAGGTGGGGAAAACTGTTTCAAATTCATACTCAACCAGGTTGCAGTATGTAAACTGCGTCACTGACTTCAAGCTGGAATCAATGATAGGAGTTAATGATGTCATGATGTCACAATGCTACTTTCTATTGGACAATTCAGGAAGCTGACTGATAAACCACCACAGGTGGATACACTGGATGCACTGGATGCACTTGTATAATATTTTGAGTTGCCTTAGTGTCTGAGTTAATCTCTAAGCTCAGTCTCCTCAGTCTTCAGCGTTTAAAGCCAGATCCTCGAGTCCGATAATCGCAACTTTGCACAGTTGACGGTAGCAACATCATGGACCGTCCATTACAGTTCTAAGTCACTATATACGAAATCGTCAAAGGTATAACTATACTTACAGGTCAATGTCCGCTTCAATAACTCTTCTACTTTCTTTTCTACTTTGTCTACGGGTACATTGAATCTATCTGAATGGAACCTCTGTCCAATGTTAACCGGGGCCTGACGATCACCTAACTGGCCCCGGGCCGCAAATAGCGCAGACCCGGTGCATGGAAGCCCGGGTTTCCACAGCAGCCGAAAAGTGGTGTGATACATAATACCAATATTTAGCTGGGCAAGAACTTTGAGCCAATCAAACAAATAAAATGTAGAACTCAATCTAAAAGTAATAATAGTTTGAGACCAGTAATTCATTTCTGTTCAATATATAGTATCATGTCCACCACCATTGTACTTTGTTCTGTAGCCTGTCCTAACAATAGCTAGCTAGTGCTTTCGTCTGCTGCGCCTTCCCTGCACAGAAGCTTCTTCTACATTTATTGCTAGAAACAATGACCTGACGTGTGACGTAGTTAGATATAAATAATTTCGGATACCGCCATATCCGTATTACAACAGTTAATTAAAGAGAGCGAGTAGTTGTTATAGCAATGTCAATCGAAACTCATCGGATGCGGGGCCAAGATCAGATTGACAATCAAAATCATATGAACCAATTACATGGCTCCATTCTGCATGGGTGATGATGTCCAATGTATGGAAGGAATATATATAACATGTCTCACCGATTGAAGTAGCTAGCTATTAGAACAGGTAACTAATAATAACAATCCGTATAATAATCAAACTTCCCGTACTCTCTTCACGCCAAATCGTCGGCAGCATACTACTAGAATATACTCCGTCTCGTACAGTCTCGTATACTTTTCCTCGTACCTAAGCGCCTCACTCAAACCTCTCGCACTGGTTCGTCGGCTCAACCTACGTCAGGCGTGCATGATCAGATGGCGCCCTAGCCCAGCATTTGTTTACATCGGGACATCGTCCCAAATTGGAAGCTTGCTGCTGCTGACATATTATATCGCCTTGTTAAGACAAGCTTTTTATATTTAAGGCATTTGCCATTCCCAGCTTCCTTGAAAAACCGTAAATCGAATTTATTTATATAGAAACCACAAACAACTGAAAGGTGAGTGAACAATTGTCAGGCTGTGGTGTGAATGAAGGAGACGGAGGATTGCAATGCACCAAGAGACCCCAAGATACTTAGGAATGAGGCCACCGGAAAAGAGCGCAAAAGAATGTCGGAATAACCGGAATATCGGCCGAGCCACAGAGAACAATGGAAGGCAAAAAGAGCGAAAATGCAATGAAACGGACCAATTTTAATTTTATAGAAAGGAAAATGTGAAGACAATATTCGAAATAACAACACTCAATGTTTTTTGTCAATGGTTCTTCCGATGACCTCATCCGATTCTCCGCATTTTGATGTTCCGAGCAATAGCAATGAGCAACGAAGTGCTGCGGCAACGAACATGGCACTTTAGCGTTGTCGGGACTTGACACGATCTATAGGCACTTGCGACAATCGAAATGGAGCGCATCGTGTAATTGACACCGCCCCGGTCCCGCCGCTACAGTTCCGCCGTCCACCGATAACCATAACTCCGGACTATGGTGACCATTTTGGCTGACACCGGATTTTTGGCTGAAGGATTTTGGCTGACATCGGATTTTGGCATTTGATCTTTTCTCTTTGCAATCCTCCTTTTATCTTCGTAATTATACTGTTTTAGTTCTAACCAGATGGCATCCTACTTTGACCCAATTCTCCGAGGACTCCTGTTCGTGTTCCTAGTCGTTGCTCTTGGTCTGACCGGATCTCTTATCAATGGTTCAAACCACCAAAACCCCCAAGTGAACTTTGGTCTATTCTCTGCTATATTCGGCCTGGTATTTGGTGTGTTTTACGGCGTCGGAGCCGCTTTTATTGAGTTTCTCGCTTTCCCCATTGTTATCGCTGTAGTTGACTTTTTGGACTTTGTGTTCCTTTTCGCCGGTGCTACTGCCATTGCTGCTGCTATTGGTGCCCACTCATGCTCCAACCACGACTACCTTAAGAGCAACAGCATCACCCAGGACCAGTCTGGACGATGCCGAAAGGCCCAAGCCTCTGTTGCTTTCCTGTACTTTGGAACTTTTACTACCATTGCTTTGATGGTTTACACCATCACCAATGTGTTTACTGCTGGAGCGTTCACTCTTCCCAGTCGACGAAGAGCCGGTCCTCCACGAACCGGAATACCCACCATGTCTCAAGTCTAAAGAAGAGACTTAGTGATTATGTGGAAGAAGAATGAGATGAAAAGATGACATGGAAATGAAATATTGTGGTGGAAATGACTATGGTGAAGTGAAATACGGTGGTATATGTCAATTATCAGCTATATGACTTGCTATTGTATGAATTAATTTAAATTAATTAATAGGTAATATGTTACTGAGTATTAGTATTATTATTTGAATCAAAGCTGTCACTAGTGTAGAAGAACCAAAATACTTAATCTCGTCGATCATTATTTCACTTGTTTATGTATCGTGAAGAAATCCATAACGCCTTGGTATGCAGGCGTGAGATGAATCGGTACACAGATCTTTACTATGACAGGTGGAATAATATGATGAGACACCGTCAAAAAAGCAGTGTGCAGACTTGAGTGGATATCCTTTCACTAAAGCACACATTTCTCAATTATAATTATCAAACAATAAAACTAATAAAAACAAGTCACTACATAGAGACAAGCCACCCGCCAATCCGTAGTCCGTACAACGTCTATAATCAATATCTTTAGTGTTCCATTTGTCCTCTCTGCTCACGGCCGTCCAAACAACTTCTTGAAAAATCCCCTCTTCTTTACAGGCTGTCCTCTCAGAGTGTGCACTTTGAAATCATCAGATGTAGAGTGGCCATGCCCAGTAGTCTTGTTCTGAGCTTCCACCTGAGCCTGCGTCTGGGCAGCCGAAGCTCGAGCCCCTTCTACAGGAACTGCAGGAAGAGGGAAGGTAGGCGATCCTGGAGCCTGACCAAGAGCCACATTTTGACCTGACTCTTCATCGTCATCTCGTTGGCCCTGCCGAGAACTAGCCAATTGAGCAGCTTCAAGCGCATGGCCCCGCTGTCCTCCCAATTCAGACGCATGGAGCTTGGGATCCAAAGTTTTAAATGGTCCCTCTGTTTCAGACCGATGGGACCGTTCTGAACTTTGAGTTTCAGAGCTCCCCACTGGTACCCTCTTGGGCGCCAGTTTGGTTCCAGGAATAGTCGTCGAGTCAGGTTCGGTGGGAGAATAGTCATAGGACGATACATTGGTTTGGGGGATGTTGCGACTCACTGGATCTTGACTTCCGACTTTGGTGCCGGGTATAGTACTTCCGGTTTGTCCTGAGGAATAGCCTCCTCCTCTCTCTCGCCCAGAACTGTCAACCAGATCATCTGACTGAAGTTTGGTACCTGGTACCGTACCAGTGGTAGTATCTTGTCGGCCCTGTCCAAAGCTATCGTGAACGTCGGATCCACTCAGATTGGCCTGTCGGGCAGCGTTCTTTGGAGGAACACTATGGGCAATAGGATCTGGCGCACTAACGGTTGTTCCAGGTACGGTTCCAAACGCTCCAGGGACATTTGATCCAAAATCGCTATTATTCGACTTGGAACCGGCAACAGAGACATCTGAAGTCAACGGAGTCGAAAAAATGGTATCCTGTCCACTCTCAGCTCCTGCCTCGTTAGACGAAAGATCGGTTCCGGGCACAGTTCCTAGCGGTAGCACGCCTGAAGAATCGCCCCCAAACTTAGTACCTGGGACATGTTCACTTGCTGCTTGGGGTGCAAGTTTAGATTGTGGCCCAGTTCGTTCAGACTCTGCAGCCAAAACGTGCGTTCCAAACACATTGCGGTCTCCGGTTTGGATATGAGTGCCAGGTACAGTTTCCGGCTCGCTTGATCTCGATTCCTGCTTACCTGAAAAGGTCTTTTGATCCTTTGAACCGGTATCTATATCGCTAGCTCTTTCAATTTCTGGAACTACTGCCTTATAGGAGTGTTCTTCCGGTTCTACTGCTGATCCAACGGGCTCGGAGATTTTCTCGGGGGACCGGGGAACATCACTCCCAGGTTCGATAACAGACTTTGTATTTGAAATTCCAGCTCCTTTGGGGTCTCCTGTTCCTTTCACGCCTCCGACGGGTTCAAACGGAGGCACTGGTTTGAATTGTTCTTTGCCAACACTGGTCTGAAAGTCCTTATTACCAGAGCCACCGGAGATATTACTTCCAGGTTCAACAACCGACTTTGTGCTTGAAATACCAGCTCCCTCAGGATCTTCAGTTCCTTTTACACCTCCAACAGGTTCGCGGGGGCCAACCGGTTTGAATTGTTCTTTGCCAACAGATGTAAGGAACTCCTTATCGGAACCTTTACCAGATTGATTGTCATAGGATTTACCGGAAGAACTCTTGAAACCGTCACTACTGGAAGATTTGCCAGCAGATTTGCCAGCAGATTTGCCAGCAGATTCGTCAGAGCCTTGGTTGTAGGAACCCTTGCCAGCAAAGCCTCTATCATTAGAACCTTTACTGCCAGAAACATCACTACCAGGCTCAACTACTGACTTTGCACCCGAAATACCTCTTCCCTCGGGATCACCGGTTCCCTTCACACCTCCAACCGGTTCAAATGGCGGCTGAGGCTTAAATTGCTCCTTGCCTACGGTTGTTAAAAAGTCTTTGCCAGACCCCCCGGAAACCTCGCTTCCAGGCTCAACTACAGAGTCTACATTAGAAATACCTCTTCCCTCAAGATCTTCGGTTCCCTTGACGCCGCCAACTGGCTCAAGAGGGCCCTCGGGCTCGAATTGCTCTCTAGTAACGCTTGTTTCAAACTTCTGGCCCGAACTGCCTATTGCTAATACATGATTATGATTGCCCGTACCATCATCGACGACTTCTTCTCCTTCTTTCCCACTCAACTTCCATTCTCCGTCGATAATATATTTGTACATAAACCTGCCACTGTCCAATTCATTGAGCTCCAAGCCATATCTTGTCCCTTGTTCATGGAGGAGATTCGCAGGTGCCCATGAATTGAACTCTCCGGCGACTTGGACGCTTGAATGCGTGTGTCCATCGTCGTAATTGAATTTCACCATGGTTTACAGTATTAATTTTTTTGTTTATCTACAGTATAGAAAATAGCTATTGTTACAAGTAGAAAATGTGGTTTTCGACAACTAAACTAAAAATCTTGCTTATCCTAGCCGGCTCTAAATTAATTAAAAATACAGTTATCGATCTTACTATGCAGACATAAAGGTACTGATCGGCATACAGGATCGATGACCCGAGTTAAAGTGAATATGGCGGAATGGGAAAGCAGAGCAGTCGAGTGTGGTAAAAGGTGATGGGCAAGTAGTATGTGAGGTGTAGCAGTATAGTGATAGATTTGACAATTGTATCGATAGGTTGAACGGTATGCTAGAATAGATGGCAGTTAGTGTTGTGCATATCTATAATCTCTCTTTGTCCACGGCCCAGCCACTTTGACGATCGCATCGAGACAATTGCGCTTCAGTTGCGGAGTACTCGGCGTACAGTACATTTACGGACGAAACCCGTACCAGTTAGCAACCGGCTCAGATCACCCACATCCATCCTCTATGCTCGTCCTTTTCCGTCAAATTGTCGATAATAACTTCTAAATCCCTATCCGTCAACCCACAGTGATTCTTGATATAGGTTTTTGCTCCTCCAAACTCTCGGTTAATCATAGCCAAAGTTCCAGCCATGGCCTCGTATTTCGAAGACAGCATATTGAGCATGCCCTCGGTGTCAGTCCAATTGTGCTTTTCGTGCTCAATTGCTTGGTAAATCCGAGGCAGTTCCTCTCGGAGTCCCATAGTGGTCAACTCGTACTCTCTTGCGATAACATCAGGGTCTGCTTCTAGCAATAGCAACACGAGAGCACAAAACACCCCAGTTCTATCCTTTCCTGCTGTACAGTGAACCAATATACCATCTGATGGTCTGTCCCGCAGATGAAGGAAGATCTCTCTGTAACAGGTTCCTGCTTTAATTAGAATCTCTTTGTAGGCTTGTTCGAATCCCTTGATAGGATCAAAAAAGTTCTTATATCGTTCAGCCAATCTCTCAGGCGACAGATCCATATCTTGAAACACCGGATTTCGTCGGACTGTGACTCCCGGAATCTCAGCGACCCCGGCCCGTCTCGCCTCTGGATCAGACCGCAGGTCAAAAACAGTCTTGATACCAAGCTTCCTTACAGCCTCCATCCCTGCTGGCTCAATCTGAGAGACATTGGCACTGCGGAACAGTACTCCTGCTCTGATGGTTCTGCCATGCTTGGTCGGAAATGCTCCAAAATCTCGGAAATTTGACACCCCAGAGACCTGTTTGAACCGTTCAATGGTACCAGTAAATCTGTAGGCCTGCAAAAATCTTTGTCGTTCTTCATCCGGCGAAAGCCATTGAGAAATGTATTCAGCTACCACAGGGTTGTAGTTGGTGGTCTTTTTGTCCTCGCCGTAGAAATTATGATCTGCCCCAGGGATCAGTTTCAAAGTATGCCTTCCTTTCAGGACATTGGCGTAGTCCGCACAGTCTTCGACGGGGACAACTTTATCGTCCAGCCCATAAATAGACAGATAAAATATATTATGAGGTAAATTGGCAATGTCTGCAACAGACAACGAAGCGACCTGCTCCGCTTCTAAGCGAGGCATGTGGGCTTTCTCTGCTTTACCGTTTTTATAGATCACAGTGGGAAACCCATCTGGTCGATCTCCATGAGTCTTGACCAGTCTTTTAAGGGTTTTAGACGTATCAAACCGTCCGGAACAGTTCACTACGTTGGTGATCCTATACCCCTCTGGTTTCTCCAGTTCTTTCAATAACCATGCCGTATTTGTAGCTGATCCTCGGCTGTGTCCGACCAGAGCCAGTATCTGATATCCTCGAGTTGTCAAACCAGCAGCGACTACATCTAAATCCTGGAAATCGCTTCTCGGAGTACGGCCCTCCGTGGTTGGATGTTCCACTTCATCAGAGTCACCGGAGCCTCGGAAATCCAACCGAAAGCTGTACAGACCGTGATCAAGAGCTAGACGTTGTGCCAACTGTCTATGATAGCAGTAGTCTTTATGGCCACCTTGCCCGTGAGTGATAATGACCACACGGCCAGGTCTGTCTTGATTTATATGGAGCGGAGTAGTCAAAGTGCCTACTACCGGTCCGAATTTGAGAGTCTCTTCGTTCAAACTCGGGTCCATCTTTTACTGTATAATTTAATATCTATATTTCTACGTCTATAAAATATGCACAATGCAGGACTTCAAATGACTGCCGCGGAAAAAAACAACAGCTTCTTCAAGTCGCTGTCAAGTCTTCTTCCCAACGAATGAAAAATCGGAGATCAGATGTCGGAGTTCAAGAGCCGAGGAAGTTCCCACACACAGGCATATGAGTTACGTAACCTCATCACCAAATCCCCACGTCGCCAATCGTAAATAACACGAGCCCCATTGCATTAATGTTTACAAAATATATAAATAGTGGCCAACCATTAGGTCTGCCAATATTAGATCTGTCAATATTAGGTCTGCATAGAAGCGAATAAAAGCCGACAATTAGGTCTGTAGATAACGAACAATGAGCGATTCAGACGAAGACCCGTTTGGATTCAGTAAAATAAAGAACATCAAGATTGATTTTCGTGAGAGACGCTCCAGTGGAGGGAAAGACCGTAAATTAGAAAGATCTGAAGTAAATTCTAGAATAGATATCAAACAATATGCTGTAGTACCCCATAATGACTTTACTGTTTACGAAGATAGTGAGAACTCTGGGAGCTCTGATGTAGAAATATACGCTGAACGGCAACCAATATCGTCAGCCAAACCGCTTCAACCGTTGACGAGGTCTGCTCTATTGAAACGGGTGTCTAGAAGTGAAAAGAGGGGAAAAGCTGATAGTAGTGAAGCTGAGGAAAGAGGGAGCAAGGGCCACAAAAGGGCCAAGTCAAACACATCTAGTAAATCTCATGATCACAAAATTAAGCTTGAGCCGACTGACCTGCCAGTCAACAAGGAAAATAAGGAGAAGTTCAAAGAGATAGACAGGTTTGTCTTAGAGGAGGAACTGCTCAGCAGCGACTGACGTTGCTCTGGCATATGACATTTATTTATTTCTGACATAAACTGTTAAGGGTACCAACGACTACGATACGCTACAATATATCATCATACATTTGACTACGGTTATAAAATAGTATAGACCATGCTATTATACACCTACTTGTACTACACAACCCTATGATTCAATAGCCAACCCATAAACGTTGCTGTCTTCAACTTTTAATGCTTCCAGTTTTTTCATCGTATCATCCGTAGCCATGCCCTCCACAGAAGGCGTAGCTTCTTGCTCAGGAGATGATGGCGACTCACTTAATGTCGTACTTTCACTCTCCTCTGGCTTCAAGTCATAACCATTGGCTTGGTTATACCGAGCCTGCTCAGCCATAGCCGCCGCGTACATGTAATGTTCATGCTGAGCCTGAGCCAAATATTGAGCGAGCATAGAATTAGGCCCTAATGACGACAACGGACTGCCAGCACTGCTACTTTCCTCCCCACCTTCGTCCTCCCCATCTTCAGTCGAATTAGCGCCTCCTTGTTTCATGTTACCATTACTGAACCCATGTATTGGTTGACGAGGAGGGTTGCCACACCGATCTTTACCAAAATTGATCTTGAATGGCTTGTACTCGTCCTTTTGTTTGATCCCTTCAATCGCCTTGATGGCATTGGTAATGTTCGTAAAGTTCACAAAAGCACAAGACTTCTCCGATAAGAAATTGATTTGTTCAATTTCTCCAAACTCGGAAAAGTCTCGACGTAGCTTGGCTTCGGTCCACGTGGGATCAATGTTGCCAATGTACACATTACGCGATGCACCGGCAGTTACAGCCAGCGAAACAGCCTGGAGCAAAGGACCGGAATGTTTACCCCAGCCAATCTTGAGCCGACGGTTGTGTATGGAAAGACCTTGTATGGTGGCAGTTGCAAAGAACTGAGCAGCAGCAGTGGGGTCAACAAAGGTCACAAAGCAAATATGCTTTTCTGGGATATACCGAATGTTGTGAATAAGACCACCCCGTACAACGTTGCAGATTTCTTCAATGGTGGTCTCAGGGTGCACGTTGCCAAGGTAGACTGTTCGGTTTCCGACATTCTGAGCACCACCAGCGGCAGCAGCAACTGCAACTGCAGCAGCCGTCTGCTGGGCCAAAGCAGTTGACAGGATCTCATGGTCGGTGCCAGCCAGCAACTGCTCATATCCAGGTGCCAAACCTAAATACTGGGCCGCATTCTGTTGCTGAGTTTTTGAGATATATGCGCATCGATCCTTCCCATAGTAGACTTTCCTAGCTTTCCACTTCTCCTCAAATGGCAACTGGAGCACCACTTTAATGGCAGTTGCAATGCTTAAAAAATGCACAAATCCAATGTTCTTTTCCCGGACAAGCTTAACGGTGTCAATTGGCCCAAACCGTCCGAGATCATCTCGAATTTCCTCCACTGTAATATCATCAGGCAGGCCACCCAGATAGACGTTTCTAGAGGCGCCTTCTTGGGTTACGGGGAAAGAGATATTAGTGGGCAAGGGAGAGGCTCTGCCCCAGCCAACTTTGATATCCTGGCCATCAATGGTCAATTTCTTGAGTATAGCATCCGAATGAAAATGAGCGGCACTGGCGTGATCCAGAAATGACACAAACGCACAATTCTTCTCGGGGATCATTTTGAGGTTTTCGACAACACCGGATCGCACATGATTCAGCACCTCTTCGGCCGTAGCCTCGACAGGCACGTTTCCCAGGTACACAGTTCTCGATTGACTCTCGAGTTCGTAGTATCCATGGGGGAAAAACTGCTGGGTAGCGGGAGGAGTACCGGGGAAAGCAGCAAATTGAGCCATTGCTGGAGTTCCCGGTTGGAAAGGGGAGCCCATCAATAACTGAGAGGGCAACAAGGGAGTGAAGGGCATATCGTATTGGCCCATCGGCGAAAAGGGGGGAGCACTTGGTTTGGTCATAGCGAACGACAAACAGCAAATGAAGCGATATGAAAAAGAATAGAAAGACCCAAAAAGCCCTTTTTGCTTGAGTTGTAGTATGTTTTGCAAAAAACGACCGACTTTCCACGTGTCTTGGCTATATCACCCCTGAAATTAGAATATTAAACAATTAGGACAGACAGGAAGGAAGATTTCCTCGGTTCCTCGGACGCACTGCGTATTAGGGAACAGATCAATGAATGAAAAACGAATGGACAGACTTAAGTTGTAAAGTCCTTTTTAAAACAAATAATAAAAAACGCGATCCAGAACCAAAATTAAAATGAATATAACAAAGTCGTCGGGGGATCCACTAGCTGAATAGTAGCAGTTTATTCAGGAATCCTCAGGAGGAATAGAAAAAAAGAACACGAAACGAATGTGAAAGAGAAGCAAAAAAAAAAATCCGCCTTTCTGGTCAAACACTCTGCACACACTTGTTTGGGAGTAGGCGTAAGAGAAGTCGAAAGAGAGTGATTTTCAAACGAGCCTAGGTGTGTTGGCGTACTTCTTAAATCGGGTTAAACTAAAACAGGGGGTCGAGCACTCACAGCACACACAGACACTCACACCCAGCCAAAACTATATGCGGGGATAGGGGTTGATGATCCACTTGAAACTAAAAAGACCCCGTTTTAAGGTTAAATAAAGGAGTCGCAAAGTCGCCTTGAGGGTAACCACGTTAATAGAACGGGGCCTGGAGATCTTGTGGATGGTTGATAGAGGTTGTACTTTTTCGGGGTGGGCCACCAGCTGGCAAACTGGTTCAGATTTGCCTATTTCGTCCTTTAGCCTTATGCAAGACTTAAGGGCTGCAAAGGCGGAAAGAACAGTACTTTATCGTTTTCAGGTCACTAGCGCAACAAACTAGAAGAAGAGCTTTGTGAGTTCCACTTGGTTTTGTAGATCTGATCGGTCGTACTTTCTGGTTAGTAGAGAAAAAAAAAGGGCTAACAGAATATAAAATAAGTATTGAAACAAGGCTGAAACAGTATTTCACTCGTATTTTTCGGCGTTGGAGATTTATCAACGATTCAGCAGTTAATCTCTCGCAAAAATAGTGCGACAAGCCGAAAAGAAAAAAAACCGTAGAAGAGAGACACTCGACGAGACGATCTTTGGTCTATATCTCTTGTGAATCTGTCTCCGAGCTAATCCAGTTCCAATCTCAAGTTTTCATTCTTTCACACCCAATACTCAACATACCTTTGATATATCGCCGTAGAGTGCTCAACACTAAATATATAGCTCGATAGAGTCAAGGCTAAGAATCTCCAAATATAGAATGTAGTGACACAATGGGGCATAATGCCCCGAAATTAAAGTTTCCAAAGCCCTTACCAGGAGAAGGAGGAATAAAGACACGAGACGGAGAGTGTTGTGTTCGTAGAGCAGCAGTAGAAACAAACTGGTAAAAAAAAAGACTTGATACCTTTTTGAAGAACAAGGTTTTGTAACCCTCAAGCTGTAATGGAGCAGAAGCAGTAAGCCCGTCAAGTCAAGGTTTGTCTGGCGGGGTTTTGTCGTTGAAGTAGTAATAGGAAGTTCATGAAGGTTTAGTAGTCGTCCAAGACTGGTGGTTGTCAGTCACTCTTCTTACTCATCTTCAGTGTCTTCATCAGCAGTCTCCATATCTTCGTTTTCTTCCCAATCGTTAAGCTGAGGCGTCTCTGGCTTTCCAGCTTCTCGAGCAATTGCATCTTGTGAAGCCGGTTCTTCTTTCACTTTAACTTGACTTTCTGAATCATTGGCTGCCTCTGCCTCTGCCTCTGCCTCCACAGAATTCTCGTCCCTTGAATGCTTCCGGCTCTTCTGGCTTACATTAAACAGCTCCTCCTTATCCTCGTTCTGAACTACTACACTACCTTCTCTCTTCACCGGCCCACCTACATAGACATTTTCAGTTCCATAGCCCATAAGTTCGTTAATTTTAAGTTTCTTTTCATTCAACAAGACCGCAAACCGATCAAATAAATCCTGCTCGTATTCCTTCTTGGCTTCAACTAACTCGTCTGCCTGCCGTCGCAACCCTCTCAATTCATGATCAGCTACGACTAGATCTTTTTGCTTCGCTTGCAAAATCTGGCCAAACTCAAATAGAAACTTCATTGAGTCGTCAGATTTACAAGATCGTTTCTTTTGAAGAGGGATGTCTCCCAGCCTAGCATCGACCTCTCCCATAGCAGTCCGAAATACCTGTTTGACACTCAAGATAACTCCGTCGTCAGACGTTTTGCAATCAAGTTTCAGGTCATCGTAGACATCTTTGATATCTTCTCCATCGATTTCGCCTAGAAGAACGTAGCGCACGACCGCCAGCCAGCTGTTGGGGTCCATTTTGCTTTTAGGGAACTTGAAATCGGGGAACTGTTTCTCAGTCAGCGAAGCGGTAAAGCAATTGGAGTCGTCGACTGCGTCTACGAGAAATTCATTATTAGATTTACGAACTATGAATGCAAAGTACGAGTCATTTGATTCTATGCTAAACGCCCAAGTGGCGGGCTTGGAGGACATGGCGAAAGAGAAGCGTAGTCTAAATATTTCCAGTCTGCTTTGGCTTAGAGATAATGGTGACTCATGAATGATCAGATCACGATGTGTACTCCAAATGTTTCTACAATTTAGTGAGAAAGTAATTTAAGTCAATTGCATAAATGGCCATGCATAAAATTGAGGTGCCGCACAGCGATCAACAGGTGCCGCACATCCCCGTCGATCATCGTTATGTATGGGAAATTTTCTGTGCAGATGATTTCGAAAAAATAACTTGTCTATTGAATTTCAAAGCATTTTTTGCGAATCAAACTTTAACGGAATTTTTGATCATTAAAATGCCTAAACCCGCTAATAATGGACAGTTGGGACCACGGCCCGGTGCCAAAGCTCGAAACAAGGCCAAGAACACCTCGGGCCTGGGCCGATCCTTGGTGAACCAAAGACAAAAGTCCAAGAAAACACTCGGAGAGTCTGAGCGATATACCACGGAGTCTAATGAGCCTGGTTGGGTGAAGCTTCGGTCTGTCACGCAAGAGGGAGCGCTTGAAGACTTTTTAAACACTGCAGAACTCGCAGATACAGATTTCACTACCGAGCGAACTCAGAATGTGCGAATCATTAATGAAGGTGCTCGAGAAAATCCATATTTGTTATCGGCAGAGCAGCAAAAGAATCTGCAGAAAAGACATGTTGAAAACGACGGCAAGCTGACAGTCCCGAGGCGTCCTTTGTGGGACAACTCAATGACTTCTCATCAGCTGGATAGGCTTGAGAAGGATGCGTTCTTAGAGTGGAGACGAGAGTTGGCTTCGTTGCAGGAAAATAGTGATTTGCTGCTGACTCCGTTTGAAAGAAATGTCGAAGTGTGGAGACAATTATGGCGAGTTGTCGAGCGAAGTGACCTGGTCGTTCAGATTGTGGATGCTCGAAATCCGTTGCTGTTCAGATCTCGGGATCTTGAGTTTTATGTCAAAGAGTTGGATGAAAGAAAGAAGAATTTATTGCTGATTAATAAAGCTGACTTGTTGTCTGCAAACCAAAGAAAAGCTTGGGCTGAACATTTCAATGAAAAAGGAATCAGATATGCATTTTTCTCTGCTGCTACGTCTTTGAGGGAGCTGGAAGTTGAGGAGGAGCTGCGGGAGAGAAATGAGTGGGGTCTAGGTGGGCAGAAGGAGTCAAATGAGAGTGGAGATGAAGAGAGTGAGGACGAGGAGGTTGATGAAGACGAGATTGACGACGAAGACGAAGCAAGTGACCTTGACGAGCTCAGTGAGATTGAGGAAGTCACTGAGGACGAAGAAGTCAATGAAGAAGAAGAAGTCTGTGAAAACGAGCCAGTCAGTGAAAGTATTAAAGACGTTGGTGTTGAAGACAAAAATGCCAGTGAAGACAGGCAATCTACCGATGACACCGTCGCAGAGCACAAAGAATCACACAACTACTCCGTCATGCAAGATGACCCCACTAGAATCTTGTCAGTGGACCAATTGGAAGATCTGTTTCTTGCTGAAGCCCCCGAACCAATGTTCGACCTCAAAAATAACCGACTCCAGATTGGGTTGGTTGGTTATCCCAATGTGGGAAAATCGTCCACCATCAACGCATTGATTGGTGCCAAAAAAGTATCAGTCTCTTCCACGCCTGGTAAGACTAAGCATTTCCAAACAATCATGCTTTCTCCAAAGGTCATGTTATGTGATTGTCCTGGTTTGGTTTTTCCAAATTTTGCAACCACCAATGCAGACCTGGTGTGCAACGGTGTACTACCTATTGATCAGTTGCGAGAGTTCACTGGCCCCGTGCAGCTGGTGTCTCAAAGAATCCCCAAGTTCTTCTTAGAGGCTGTTTATGGTATCTCCATATTTACCAAACCAGTCGATGAGGGAGGTACTGGAGTTCCCACTGCTGAAGAGCTTCTAATTGCATATGCCAGATCGCGAGGATTTATGAGATCAGGTCAAGGAAACCCCGATGAATCCCGAGCTGCGAGGTACGTTCTAAAGGACTATGTGAGTGCAAAAGTAATGTACAGTCATCCACCTCCACACTATCTACCTGAAGATGAAAATCGAGGAGCACTTTTCAATCGGGAACTTTACACCCTCTCACGGCTTCCCGAATCGAGAAAACTGCAAATTGTGAATGCTCTACGCTCAATCAAGAAGGAGCACGAATTACCGAAGGATCTGGATATGATTGATTTAGCTAATGAGTTGGACAACTTGAAGTTTGGCCAGCACGACTCGGTCACATCTAAATCATATGCACAGCCACAGCTCTCACTGGCAGTCAAGTCTGCTGGGACGGATTTAGATCGAGATTTCTTTGCGATGGATTCTGTGCAGGGTGTTACCAATGTCCCGTTCCATTTGAAAGGAAAGGGTGGTCAGACTGTTGGGAAGAAGCACAACAAGAAGAATAAAAAGTCTCCTAAAAGTGCAGTGGAGACTGCCAATTATGGAGGGTCGTTTGGTGATTTGTATTGATACCGCCGAACTAACTTTTATTTAAGCAACTAGTAACTTGACATTTCATCTTTGATATCGACTGCCTCCATCAGCTTGTCCAGTTTGTGGTCTTTCCATTCATCTAGTGTTTTGATAAGATTGCTGAGCTCTGCGATATAAGGACTGAGGGTCTGCTGGACTTTCATCTTCACCTCTTCACTAATCTGTTGTTTGTCATTGAAAATCAGAGGAGGTGTTCCACAACATGAGGATTTTGATTGGGGTTTCTCGCACTGACAAAACAACGATTCCAAACTGTTGAGCCTTTCTTCAATCTTCTGTTCAAGTTGATATTGTGATTCGGTCAGCTGCTGTGCGACATGGTTCATCATCTGATCTTTTTCGAGCGCTGCTTTGTAATCTTTACATCTCTCGGTCATGAAGTCCCACAGCTCCTCTACTCCGAAAGTCTGGAGCCGGTTATATACGTCATCAAAAGTTGAATAGGCTACGCTCATAGCATAGTGATTAGAGTTGTTCTGGTTGACTTGGTTGATTGGATTCGTATCGCAACCGCAGTGGGGGCTGCACTGGCATTGTTCACCGCAGGCACATTGACAAGAGACCATGGTTATTAGTCGTTTGATTCGTTTAGTCGTTCAAGTGTTCAGTGTAGGGCTATAGTATGTACTGGTTGAAGAAAAGACAGATGTGTTCTCTGTTTAGCTATTTATCTTATTTCGCCATCCATTATGGTTATGTACGGAAAGCTTTCATTCAAGTTTATGGCTCTTTCATTCATTATGTCGTTGTATACGCAATACCTATTCATCCTTCATTATGTGTTTCTCGGATTAATTGTTTGCCCCGTTATGCAACTTTAAATTTTCCTGCGGCTCTTATCGCAAAAGTAAAGTTGCAGAAGGGGAATTAATTTATTACGTAACGTCACTACATTTTTTATCTCTGGCCAATGGTGGAGGTGTAGCAGTAAGCAGGTCCCTGTAACATCTTGTCCTGTACTAAGTATCTAAACTACATATGTCTATATATTTTGGTGCATGTTACCCACACGAAAAACTGACGTCATAGGGAACGCCGTCTAGTGAGATATTTTGGTATAACTATGTTATAGAAAATAGAGTGATTTGACTTCGGTTCACACATTTGAATCTATTGTTCAATCTAGTCTTATTGACCCATGTATATAGCACATTGTATCTGTTCGACACGTCCTACTGATACCGAATATATTGTTTGTATTTTAGTCAAAATTCTCCTCATATCTCGACAATCGCCTCCTCCCCGATCCTGTTAGTCTTAAGTAGGCGGATCCCTTTACTATAGAGCCAGCTCTCATCGTACGACATGTTCCCCTCTTCACGTATACATAGCACCATCGAACATGATAACACAATCACACCACCAATCACCGCGCATTCCTCGCACACCTTCTATAGACACACATTGAACCCGCCCGGAGAAAATATGCATATTATCCGAACCACTATACAAGTCGCATAAACCTTAACAATTCGGTTGATTTACCCTCTCTCAACACTTTGCTTTGTACAGAATTCTTCGACCCGTCGGGGCATTTTTCTTTCTTTTCTTTCACTTTTGAACAAACTCTTTAAAAGGACAACTTATAGACTTAATTTATAGTGTCATTTCTTTAAAGGATCTGAAAAAGTTATAATCCTAGACCAATTTCAAAATGATGTATAGTTCTGCTAATCCTCTCTCCAATCTGCAATGGTTGACTACTCTCGATACTCAGGCTTTGCCTAACGCCAATTATCGAAAGAGTTCAATTATTGGAACTATTGGTAAGTTGTAGAGATAGTAAGGGGAGGAAGCTATGAAGAGGAGACGTAGTCGAGAGAAGAATGTCTTGAATAAAGTGAAATATAGAAACAATGCGTATGGGAAGGAGAAGAAGATGGGTAGCAGATGAAACGGTAAGGATTGTCGAATTAGTCTTTGTGAAAGATCTTTTTGAGATTATTTTTTGCAAAAGTTCCGCTGAATCCTGTTCAATTTTCTCTATAGAATTGTTGTTTCTGGCTCACTTGTTTCACACAAGCAAAACGGAACCCATTTTGACGATGTGCGGCTGCAACAATGCGCAGGAGTATGCAGGGCGATGATCCACAGCGGTGAAATCATGAGATGATTTTGTGTGAACTTTGTCAGGGACAAGATTTGTCAAAATGCGGCAGGTCAATTGTGGAAAGCTTAACGTTGCAAACTATATGCAAGCTCAATTGCAGATTCGTGGGCCGATATTTGCGACCTTAGGTAATTAGGTCCGAACGAAGATCAATGGATCTTGCATGCTCGGAAACAGGCGAGTGATGGTGATGGGACTCGAAATTAGCAAGTAGAGGTCCCAGCTATACCTACTGTCCTCCCTGTTGTTCAACCAAAGTTGTCTCCACTTCTTCTCAAATTGATGTTTGCTCTTATGCCTCCTCCTATTGGTATATCTTGCGAGATCTGTTCTAACCAGGCCCTAAATCCAACAGTCCTGAAGTCATGACCAAGCTCCGAAAAGCCGGTCTCAACATTGTCCGAATGAACTTTTCCCACGGTAGCTACGAATACCACCAATCCGTAGTTGACAATGCCCGACAGTCTGCCAAAGATTACCCCGGCCGACCTCTTGCCATTGCCTTGGACACCAAGGGTCCGGAAATCAGAACCGGAAATACCGTCAATGGTGATGACTACTCCATCTCTGCTGGCCATGAAATGACCTTCACCACTGACGAAGCTTACAACGACAAGAGCAACGCCGACCTCATGTTCATTGACTACAAGAACATCACAAAAGTTATCGAAAAGGGACGAATCATATATGTTGACGACGGTGTTTTGTCATTTGAAGTTTTGCAAATCGTCGATGACAAGACCCTCAAGGTCAGAGCCATCAACAATGGCAAAATCTCCTCCCACAAGGGTGTCAATCTCCCCAACACCGACGTTGACTTGCCCGCTTTGTCCGAAAAGGACAAGGCTGACTTGCGATTTGGTGTCAAGAACAAGGTCGATATGATTTTTGCTTCGTTTATCCGATCTGGTGATGACATCAAGGCTATCCGAGAGGTTTTGGGTGAAGACGGAAAGAATATTCAGATTATTGCCAAGATTGAGAACCAGCAAGGTGTCAACAACTTTGACGACATTCTCCGAGAAACCGACGGTGTTATGGTCGCCCGAGGTGATTTGGGTATCGAAATCCCTGCTCCTCAGGTTTTCATTGTCCAGAAGCAATTGATTGCCAAGTGTAACCTGGCTGGTAAGCCTGTCATTTGCGCCACCCAGATGTTGGAGTCTATGACCTACAACCCTCGACCCACTCGAGCTGAGGTCTCCGACGTTGGAAACGCCATTTTGGACGGTGCTGATTGTGTCATGTTGTCTGGTGAGACCGCCAAGGGTAACTACCCCGTTGAGGCTGTTACCACTATGCACGAAACTGCTCTCGTCGCTGAGCGAGGTATTGCTTACCACCCTCTGTTCAACGAGCTCCGAACTTTGGCTCCTTCTCCCACTGCTACTGGAGAGACTGTTGCCATTGCTGCCGTTTCTGCTGCTTTTGAACAGCAGGCCAGGGCTATCATTGTCTTGTCTACCAGTGGAAGCACTGCTCGACTGTGTTCCAAGTACAGACCTGCCTGTCCCATTCTCATGGTTACTAGAAATGATGCCGCCGCTCGATATTCACACCTGTATCGAGGTGTCTATCCGTTCGTCTATCCTAATCCCAAGGCCTCCAATGCTGCTGAGTGGCAACACGACGTCGAGGCCCGACTCAAGTGGGCAATGGATCAGGCTGTCGCCTTGGGTATCTTGGCCAAGGGTGACACCGTTATTGCCATCCAGGGATGGACCGGTGGTTTGGGTCACTCCAACACCTTGAGGATCCTTGAGGCTCATTAAGTTATATAGGCTATATATATAATAGTGCAAACAGTACATTTGTTAACTGCTTACTGGTTGCATTGCATAATCATGCATAGTCGCACAGCAGAGTTTAGCCGACCTGCTTTTGATATATAAAAGGCTTCTCCCCCTCAAACAATCTTTCCTTCCTTGTGGCCACTTAGTTGGTGGCCACATTACTAGAATGGCTAGGGGAGTCTGACTTTCAGTATCCTTAAAACTGGACTATTCATTGCTAAGATACTTGCTCCATTTTGATACTATCGTGATTACTTAACTTCCCTAAGTCGCTAATATACACTGCTATTGATTGCTTTACACCTTATGCACAATCGTAGATTTCCAATTCAGTAATTGACAATACTTACCACCACCTGGTAGTGCTGCTTTTTTTGTTTGCTTTCATAAACTTAGCCCCTTTGCTCTCAGCTTGCTGCCCACGAGCTCTCTGTAGATATCAAACAGCGTCCGCCATTCTACAGCTGCCTGGTCTGTGTTCTTCGGAACTTGTAGGTAGAGCCAATCGACTATTTCAACCGCTTTCCCCCAATTTCTATCCTGCTCAACGATGTTCACCAAAAACTCTTCAATCATCTTCACGTCGTCAGCATGTGGCCCAGTGTCACGACCAGCTTTAACCCATGTCCCCAGGACGCTTCGTATGTCAGACATTTTCGTCTTGTCTCTCAAACCGATAGGAACATATCTATGGAGGACCACAGTTGTCGGTTCTGTGTCAGGGTTCATATGTTCAGACTCTTCAAGGTACCCATATTGCCTAAGAACTTCTTGTTTGACTTCATCAGGAAGCTCATCAAGAACTTTCTTATCAATAAAGGGCTTGAATTTCTGGGTTAAAGTCATGGTCTTTATCTTCGAAGTTTGCGGGATTGGACGGATTTTAGGTCTCGTAGGCGAAATCACAGATGTCGAAGAAGTTGCAACTGGTTTCTCATCCAACTTCACCTGGAGACCAACTCCTCGGAGGTCGATAGGAGGGCATTGAAACGACCTCACCAAAGTCCTGGCAATCTGGGCTATTTTATTTGCATTACTGGTCAGCTCTATTGTTTGCGACTTTGAAAATTGATCACATTCGCCTGATCCCATGAACTTTGGAGGGTCAATAGGAGCATTAGCCGCTCGTCGACTGATTTTGCAAGTGAGATGTCGCGCTTGGAGATTCTCTTTTTGCATTCTTGTGGATAGCTCTTTCGACAAATTGGACACAAAAAGGTCCATCTCTGCTTGGTTCTTCACTCGCACTCCCCAATTAATTTCCACTCCCATGGATTTCGGCGGAGGGATTACGGAAATGTCAGTATTATCTCTACCGAACGCGTAGTCGTGCAGCTTTCTACCTAATTTAGCACCAAGTAAAAACTCCAGATCGGTGACGTTTACCTGACGAACCTGTCCAACCGTAGTAATATATCTTTCAGCCAGCTTCCCAGTTGCATAAGACCCAACACCAGGCAAATCAGAAAGTTGCAAGCCGTTTAGCTCTTCTATAGCATGAGCTTCGCAGATGTAGTACTGGCCAGCAGGCTTTGCTTTCCGCAACGCGATCTTAGCTAACAAGACGTTAGGGCCAACTCCAACACTAGCTTCGATTCCAGAGGCTGCTCTGACTTTATTTCGAAGCTGGCTGCACAAATCATTCACTTTGTCACGCACCGTCTCCGGTTCATCAGATAACTCGCCGTATGGGTCTTCAAATATTAGGGAGGTAATATCAAGTAAAGCTTCGTCAACAGACACCGGAAACAAGATATCAGAATCAAGCTCCATTAAAACATTGTAAAGCGCGTCAGATGCCTTTTCGTAGCCTTCAAAGTCGTATGGTAGAACTTGGAGATCCGGACATAATTTTACAGCTGACGAAGCCCACATACCATTGCGGACCCCAAATTTCCGTGCAACATAGTTACAGCTAGCAATATCAGAACTGCCTCCTGACAATCCATTACTCACACCTACTGGTTTGTCCTTTAAATGAGGGTTTTGCAGCAACCCGACTGCAACGAAAAAAGAGTCAAAGTCCACGTGAAGGATCAATCGTTTGGGTAACTTTGGAGCTTTGCCTGAGATCTCAATAGGGCCCGCATCTCGTTTCCGCTGTTTGGTTTGTTCAGTTCTCCTTTTGTTCCGCTCTAACGCTAAACCTTGATACTTGCGTTTGAGTTCAGCTTTCCAAGTACTTAAATGATGCAGTCTGCTGTTCTTGTAGAAGCTCTCAATAAAGTCTGGTGCCAGGCAGTTGACAGCGAAAACACGGTCGTCAGTAGGGTCTGTAGTAGTAAGTGGGTCTACAAACTCTGTAACACCACCTGGAGAGTCGCCTATTTCCGCAGCAATGGCTGCAGCACTATCATTGGGCCCCTGTAACTTTATCTCTTCTTCATTATCAATGATATTCCCTGGAGGTGGAACATCCCTCTTGAGAAAAATTCCCTG
The DNA here is from genome assembly GCA_030583385.1 of Spencermartinsiella ligniputridi. Lineage (NCBI taxonomy): Eukaryota > Fungi > Ascomycota > Dipodascomycetes > Dipodascales > Trichomonascaceae > Spencermartinsiella > Spencermartinsiella ligniputridi. The sequence continues at coordinate 96,372 of JAJMIC010000015.1, forward strand.
ACTCTTTTCAGCCTCAATGGTTTTGAAATCTCGCCAGGGTAGAAGCTTGCCAGCTTTTATACTTTCTAGAATCCAGCCTACCTTGACGACTTTAAACTTGACGTACTCTTCTCGTTTCCTGGCAGTCAAGGAATTCGCAATGATATGAGTGATTGCAGTTTTGCCAGTGAAATACTGAGCATGTACACCGCCGTGCAAGGTAACTAACCTCTTTAGCTCCGGAGCTGATGGTTCAGTATACCCTGTGATATAAATAATGCATCCTTCAAAGATGTTTGATTCTCGCCCCTCTTGGGCCTCCAGGGCTTGATTTCGGAGTTTTACAACTTTGTTTGCAATATATTGTCCGAAACCGCCAAACTCCGTTCCCTCATATTCGGCTCCTTCTTCGTTTACAAACTCATTTTGTTTCAAGAGCTGTTTAGTCCTTTCATTCATGAATTATATCGACTAAAAGTGAGAGAAAGTTGGCTTGAGAGTGATCGACGATGATGTATGGAGGTTGCATCAGCCGTCCCGGGAGGTTATGGGAGTCTATGGGGGTTGAAAAGTTTGAGATCTTGGAGCTGTTCGTCAGGGATGAAGAGGTTTCTCAAACAGATACTAAACGGGGTGCATCATTTTTAGTGGGTTTCACAGTAAGAGCTGGTCTGATGTTTGACGTTGAAAACGCCGTCACCACGGCCAATCAGGCTCACATGGGTTGTCACTTACTCGATATTTATTAAGTACAGATCAAAAATCTGAGGAGCTTCGATAATACCAGGAATCAGGAATTTAACGTCATCTGTATCGCTGCTCGGAATTTTGACAGTGATATGCCGCTTAAACGTCATCATCCATTGCACTTCGGCTGTTACGTTGTACTCCGAATGGCTCATGAAGTAATGGATAACTTCCTCGAGATTTTTCTTTAGTTCTTCCCAGCGAAGCTCAGGTTTTGGAATAGCTGAGTTTTTCTTCCTCGTCCTCGTTATTCACGGTTGTGTCCTCTGCCATACTTTTCTCTGCAGTGGTTAAGGAATTGGCATATAGGCGTAAGTTCGATCATTTCTGCAGGGGGAAATCGTGGATCGCCAGGCTTCACGAAATCTAGAATTTTAGCGGGGAAGTTCGAAGTTCTGGAACTTTGATGCTGTGTCTGACAACGGTCACTTGACTTTTATTGTGGTAGTCAACACTGCCCACCAGCTCAAAATCATTCGTAAACTTAATGAACAATTAACAATAATACATCACACATAAAAACATCACATCAAAAAATACATCACTTAATCATTAGCTTTGAGTCGCCCACACTCTATCCAGTTCTTGAAAACTTTCGGAAAACTCAGTGTTGAAATCCAGTAACGGCGAAGGAATATGCATACTGTTGGAATCTTCCGCCGTAGGATGCTTTGGCCCTCCTCCTCCATATCTTATTGAAGACGGTAGTGGGGTGGAGTAGGTGTTCAGCCCACCACTGACAGAAGGGCTGGTTTTCCCCACAGGCTTCCATTCGTGTCCAAGCACAGACCTTATACCCAGTAAGTAATTCTTGTTCCGATCAATTTGCAGAGAATTGTCGACCAAAGCAGACGACAGTTTGGCAGGTAAGTTTGTGCCATCTACAGCGGTTGCAACCCCCTGACTCCACACTCCTTCCCATCGATTTGCAATCTCTTGCAGAGCGTGAACAGCGTCGTAAAAAGTGGTGCCTAGTCCAGTACCGTAGTAGGAACAGTCCGAGAGAAGGGCATTGCCAGCAACAAATATACAAAACGAGAACTGAGGACTTATAACGCCATTGTTGATATTCAGGTAGAGCTTGCTGATACTGCATATTTCTGTAGCTGCTGCCTTGCAAATGCCGGCAGACGTTTGTTGTGACGATTTGAGTGCATCTCCAAATGCTTCTTTGCGATTAGGATACGCCAGAAACTGATGGAGAATAATCACAGAGGCATTGTATGTTACGTGTGCAGATGCCAGGTTTTCGTCAATTGCTTGTTTGCCGGTGGGCAGCAACGGTGTTGATCTGGGCCGTAACACTTTCCATTCAGCAGGCAGATTCTTCTTCCACGACATGAGCTGCAAGTCTAAACGCTTGAACATCAACAGCATGCCCTCTATGTCGTTGTCGAGCGTCTTTTCGTTCAAGAACGCATGAGTAACAGACTCCAGCGACTCTGTTGCCTCCATATAATAAGCGAGACCGCCTACCGAAGCAATTTCTTCAACATCGCTACTGATACCCACTGGCTGATCTCGCTCCCGTCCCTCCAAACTGAAGTGCCGGGTTCGCACTGGTTTTTCGGCAGTGAAAAAAGTACCACCAGCTGGCAGTCTTCGGGTTTCCAGTTGTTGCTTGATAAACAATGGACTTTTTGCCACCAACGAATAAAACCTGTCCATCAAGAAAGTTACCCAAAATATTCGTCTCCTCTCCTCTTGGCGCACCCACCGCTCGCAACGCTGGGCTGAAAAGTCAGACGAGTCCTGATGTGAGAAATCCTGATCATCTGGTTCTGTCATGAACCCTAGGTATTGAATTGAAGAAACCAAAGTCCGCAGCAAGACACGGGAAAACGGCAAGTTGCCAGACCCCAGCGCATCGAACGTTAAGACGACCAGCGCCTGGCAGTTTTCTACAGTCTCTCTTTGGAGGGCCAGCCACAATGCCTGCTCTCGACAATACTTTGACAAAGCTGTTCTCTTTGCAGCGTGTGCAAAATTGTTGTCATCTGACAGCCTACATGTCACACCTACCACAGCCAGTGTCAGAGCATTCTGTCTGATTCGACCATTCGCGGTGGCCAAGTTATCTTCAAACGTCCTCCTATGGACGATGGGAATGTATGGATGATAGTTTACAAAATACAGGTCCATAATCGTACGGAGCAGCCCAGCATCTGGCAGCCAGTCTAGCGGATCCCGCTGGATGTTGTGGTTATATAGCTGTGCCATCAGATCCAACCTCTCGTCAAACGTAAGGTTAGACGACGTATTCGGCGAGGTCTGGTCATCTTCGTCGTCGTATCTGGATCTCTTTCTGGTGGTGGTAGTGTGCACCGGCGAGTAGTGGCTTCCTGTATCATTTGAGTGGTGCTCTAGAACCCGCGGTGAGTTCTGCATCTGTGAGCTTGTTCCATCTCCGTCTTCGGTGGTCATCATATCTGCTGACATGATACTCTGTCTTCTGCCGTTGGATTCCGCGTCGCCGCCCAGGTCGTCTCTTCCCTTTATGAGCATCTTTCTTAGTAAATCATTCTGTTCTTCCATCTGTCGTTCCAGCCGAGCTCGTTAATACCCGTGCGGAGTTTTTATACTTCGTTCAGATCACTTACCAATCCTTTGAACGGCGGTCAATTCGCGTTTCTGAGCGGGATTGGTTCCCTCTTCATACACGCATTCGACATCTGGTCAGCACCGTAACCACTTACAATTTATTATGTTATCTACATATTCTAGACGTTGTTACTCTACTTACTGGCTTTCCCGCAGTAATTGCACGGCACACCACGACTACATTTTCGCTTTCTTTTCCGGCACGCCAGACAGCTGGTCAGATATAAATTACATTTGAAAAAAGTTGATTAAAAGAGATCTACTAACGCTGGAGCAATTGGGTCTACTGGCTCGGCCAGCATTGTTCCGTTTGACATTGATGCGATGAGAGCGCCCAGAAAGTGGTATAAAGCACCGTATTTTTTTTGATATTGTTCTCTATTACCGTGGGGTGTGTCCCCGCATTTTGCGATAGAACCCTTGAAATTCCGATGTATATCGATATAGCGGAGATTAGGGTAACTTATCAAGTTGGCAAGAGAAAAAAAACAAGTTTGTTGACTGTTCTGACTGACTCACAAATGATTATCTCCTAAAATGCAAAGTTATTTATAATCACAGTCTTGAATACTTAACCATTTTTTCGTTACTCCCCTCGATATGTGCTTTTACTTCCACACTACAATAGAAGCTTCTATCTGCCATATGCTATGTTCCAGCTCTTCTATACTTTCTGCATACGTATGGGCGTGGAGAAAAAAGAGTCAAACTAGCTGCCAAGATAGGCAAATGCCTGCTTCCTTGTTATTGCATGCTGAATGCACCGGGAATGACGCACTTCTTTGATCGCTCTGTAGGGCTCCTTAGGTCTATATATCCCCTATAAGTCAGTTCAAAATCGCCAAGGGGGACTCTGACTATGACCAAGCGTGTGAATAAAACTTGAAAGTTTGATTTCATAAGTTTGCTAATTGTTTTTACTTCTCTTCCTTCACCCCCTTTTTTCCCAGTCCGACCATAACCATTTGATTGGACTACCATGTATTTAAACTCTGCTGCACGGCTCATCAATTTCCTAATTGGTTCGATCCAACGGTCGCTAAAGCATGCATCATGCAAGGCTATCTATGGGCCGTGCATCGAAGGCGTTGGTTTTTGAGGGAAAGCAATCCCAAAAAAGGGCTAGCTTTAACTTAGCGCATGGACGGAATCTAAGCGACAATTGTTTGGCTGCATATTTAACTGGCACACTTCACCAGCTTTCTATGTACTTACTTATTCAGCAAACCTTCAAGTCAGTCAGTCGCTCCTTTAAAAAATCCGAAAATGATGATGAATAAAATAGCTGTGGTCGTTACTGCTTTGACCATTTTAGCTCAAGCTTATGGTCAGTGCATTCCTTCTCTAGCCGCTACGAATGTCGTAAGAGATTTAGCAAGTTTCGGCCGTAACACTGGTCCTTATGGTAGTGAGCGGATAGGTTTCACTAGCGATCAATAGAGTGACTTGCTAAACAGTATGCAGGCCCTGTTAGTTTCCCTAAATTCCGCCAACACGGATCTCGCAACTTTGGGAGTTGCTACTGAATGTGATAGTAATTATATTGCGTCGTCTTTTGCTCAGTACTGGTCCGGTGTCTCTCAGTTTGCCCTCGATCTCACATCGGCGGCGCTAAGTTTAACTTCTGATGAATTTCAGAGTCTGGCTCCCATCGTGGAGGGCATTGAGGAGACCCTTTATCAGGTCGAAGAGGCGTGCTACGGAGGTATAGCTTGTGATCAAACCAGTTTGCTGACCACAGAGTTCGATTTAGTCAACCCCAATTATGCTCTTCTGGGTTCTGCCTATAGTTACGTTGCAACCACTAGAGCTCCTACTCCTTCCTGTCCTATTGCCAGTTCTTCCAGTTCTGTCGCATCTTCGACTGCTTCATCAGTTGCTTCGTCGACCGCTTCTTCTGTCATTTCTTCTGTTCATTTCTTCTGTCATTTCTTCTACCGATTCTTCTGCCGTTTCTTCTGTCGTTTCTTCTTCTGTTACTTCTTCCGTTGCAACTTCTGCTGTCTCCCCCACCGTCACTTCTGGATCTGTCTCCTCGGTTGTTTTCTCATCGACCCCTTCTTCCGCTGCCGCCGCCGCCGAAAACTCTTCGTCCTCTTACACTACTATTACCACTACCGCAGTGGAAACTTCCACCGAAGTTGTTACTGCTTACACCACTTGGTGCCCATTTGCTACTAGCTGGGTTGAAGGAAACTCCACTTATGTCGTGACAGTGGCAACCACTGTTGCCGTAACCAACTGCCCTTGCACTCGACTACACACCGAGACAACTACTTACACTACCGTTTTTCCTTGTGAGGAAACTTCCGCCGCTGCTGCCGCTCCTGGCCCTGCTATCTCCTCGGCTGCCACTTCCATCCCTGCTGGTACTATTCCTGCTAATGGATCTGCTCCTGCTGCTCCTTCTGTTGCTCCCATTGAAGGTTCCAGTCCAGCTGCTGCCAATGAAGCTGCTATCCAGAAAAGTGGAGCTGGCATTATAGTGGGAATTGTTGCTTTGGTTGCTCTCTTCTAAGTTTATTTAATATCTCTATTGCGTCTCTTCACTTTCACGCTTCCCAGTTGTTGCACTTGTGAAGACAAATCTTTCAATGCAATGAGACTACTGCCTTTCTTTCTTGACTGAATATAATTTGCTCCTACATGTCCTCGACATGTTGTCAAGACTGCGTCAAGTTATCTCTCCAGTGCATTTTATTTGTCTATTGTCCTAGTCTATCTATCACCACAGTTTTTCCATTAAGGAAACTGCTTCATTACTTCAACCTCCACCCCTTTCTGCTTGAACAGTTCTTCTAATTCTCCAACAGCAGGTACAGCAGGAACTTTAGCCCACTCCTGTTGAGCAAACCTTCCATCAGGATGCGCCAAAACACCACATCTCAGCACCGTAACTCCAGCTTCAATCTCTCCACATAACTGCGGGACCAAGGTTCGAGGAAATATCAAATTGGTGTTACCATGAGGAACTTGAATTCGAGCTCGGCGGGTCTGATCAACAGAAAAATCTGCAATACCACTGAAATCCCCGAGTCTGCTTTTGGTAAAACTCGACTTCCCATTACAATCTACCTCAGTCACATCTCCATTCATGTCCGTCCGAGGACTGGCGAATCCTCCTTCAATTGTCTCAAGCTTCCTAGGAGATTCAATTCTATGGACCCTCAAATTCCATGATCCCAATGGAATCAGCCAGCTCTCCACGCTGACATCACTAAAAGGTTTCCATTTAGAGTATAATACCTTCTCCGCAACGGCTGCCTCCACACATTCTTCTCTGACCCGATAATGCTTCCCGTCGTCTGAGAACGCAATCATGTTGTCGAAGCAGCCCATGTCAAAAGCTAGAGTATCGCTCTCCACGCTAAAACCATATCGAGTTGAATAAGCAAATTTATTGTATTTTTCAGGAACCCATCTCATAGACTGACAAGTACTGGGGCCCGAAACTGTCATTACAGTATGGTCTCTCACATGGGTGAAAATAAGCCCAGCTATCTCACTGGTGTGACTATTTTCGCGGTATTCACCAACAGGCAATTCCTCCGCTGTCCAGAACGGATGATCCTCTGGTAATGCCAATGCTAGAAATGCCTTCATTGCCCAGTATGGAGATCCAGTTGAATTATACCTTTCCGCCATAAACTGGTTGGGATAGCTATAGCCGACAGTGAGAAGTCCGTCACGAGCTCTCGAAACAGGCTGCTGGCTCCACCATCTCAAGTTTCTCAAATACAGCCCCTTGAGTACTCCCCACGGAAGAGCTTCAATGCCCGCCAGAGCCAGTGCAGCAAAGTAGCTGGCCACTGCGAACCTATAGCACAGACTCCGGCCATAAGGAACATTGGCTCCCTCTTCCGAGAAAAAATGCAAGTACTCTTGGGCAAATCTTGCCGCTCGTTGTTTGAACCTTGCACTGCGAGGATCGCTAGGTCGGAAAGTGGCATAAATCAGACCGTAAAAGTGCATTGCAAATGGATTGTAATAATCAATCCTGGCAGTATCATGTGGATCAGCTCCATCTCTGTACCAGCCGTCCTTGATATACAAGTCCTCCATGTCCTGGAGGTACTCCTGTGTCATGGATTCGTCGACGCTAATACCAACCCGTTCAAGGCCCAGATCAACCATAACTCGGAAAAACTTATGGTTATTAGAATGATGGTCTGTATTTCTGCTCGTGATCAAAAAAGTCTTCAAGTTGGCTTGGGCTCTTTCGCTCAATGGATCCCACAGTTCTTCGGGGTTGAATAGCAGTCCAAACGCCAAAGCAGCCATTTCCACCTGCCTTTGGTCCATAGACTCTACAGCACCCCAATACTCTGGATGGTCTGGATCAACTCCATTGGAAATCCCCTCTCGAAACTGCTCCCAGTGATCAAATCTGCCTCCTCCGTACGCGAGTGGAGCTAGTCCAAACAGTGGTCGAGCAAACCCTTCCAGATCACACGCAGCTCTATCACAAGTTGCTCCGGAACTGTCCAATTGGACCCTTGCTTTTCCCTCGGAGAAAAACGGTAGCAATGGTTCAAAGACAGCGTGGCATCCCTTGGTCACGTCTGATCTGGTTCTAAGAGGATTTTTTGACAACGGGTTGAACTGGCCTTGAGGAACTACGCTTGAGTCTATCATAATACTGGTAAAATCTCTCTACACACTCGACTGGTCTAACTACTGTGTACACTGTGTGTAGACGCCTTCTTTGCTGGTCCCAACAGGTCTCCAACCCGTCATTATAAATACCTGATCCAATTGGAGCAGCTGTGCAAAAGTTAACTTTGTTTTTTATGTACAGAATGATCTTCATGCATTTAATGTATATCTTTAAGCCGCAGCGGCGGTCGGAGCAGTGGGCAGCGTGGGGGTCTTTACACCGCCTAAACTCTTTACCCCTGAGCACGCCAATGTTGCTATCGGGCTGAGAGATCAAAACTATCATGCAGTAATAAGGTTCTCTAAACTATAATGTAACCTTCATTTGATGGTACTAACTGATTAGCTAAAAGTTAGCTACACAACTTCCACAATGGCGTCTTGCATACTCTCTCCTTTGCATGATTCTAGATTTTCGTTAAGGCTGTACATACATTGATTTAATTGTTGCATTGGCGTAAAAACACTATAACTTCTATAAATTGTCTAACAACCATGTAATCGTCTCAATTAAGAGCATCCTTGTATAAGCCAATCGCGCTTTTCCCCGAGGTCTCTCCTGCCAATCTCAATGGCCGCTTCCAAAACCTGGCTCGAACCGTAGATGCTTTTGTATTGTAACAACAAATCCAATACTCCATCCTTGATATATGATAACATTTCTACTCCACTGATATCTTTATATGACCAAGTCGTAGGCTCTACTAGATATGGCAATAGAAAGTCAACGGCTGCTTTAAGATAGGGCACCCCTGCTTCGTGCGCACTCACATGCCAGACGTCAATCCCTACGAGTTGGCCGTATCTGGCTAATCTATAATGGGCCATGAGGTTGTAGACTGAGTAGTGAAAAGGACGGGTGCGTTCAAGCTCTTTAGGCTGACGGCCATCTGCGGTAATGTGCTCTTTGAGACGATGTTGGACTTCATGCTCAACCATTTCTTTGACTAAATCGATTTTGTCCAGGTACAAGGCAATGCTGGCCACGCAAGCTGCATAAAACGTGCCGTGGTTATTGTGGTGGACCCGTTCTTCCTGGCCGTGGGTGCTGGTGAGCAACCACTCAAGAAACTGCTCGAACCAGTTTTGCAGTCCTTGTCTTTGGGATTCCGACAGCAGTTCAGACACGAGCTGAATTCCATCTACCACCATGTACAGATGCGAGGTATCTATTATCCCAATTCCTCTGCCGTCGCAGACACCTCTCACTGCTTGGGCGTATTTCAAATGAGGGTTCATGCGCGTCGCTTGATCCAAAAACCAGTGGTCTAGAAGCTTGAGAGTTTTGCTGCCGTATTTAGCTTCCTGACTGAAATAGTACGCCAAGCTATAGCAATCTACCGCATGGCAAAAGTCCTTGAAGCGAGTGGAGTCCACCTCGTATGTCTTGGACGGAGGGTAGAACTGCCCGTCTTTTTGGATGTAAGGCAGGCCGTCTGGTTTTGACGGATCAGGCCACCAATAGGCTCCCAAGCTTAGATAGTCATGTTTGTCTCCGCTAGCAGCGACCAATGCTTTATCGACCACAGAGAACAGTGGTTGGTTCAAGTTGTTGTCAGCTTCTCGTTTCAGTTCCTCCCAGCCTCTTGGGCTCTTGCCTGATTGGATAGCAGCTCTAGTTTCCTCAAGTCGGTCTAAAACTATTGTTGTCATTGGAAAGTCAAAATAAGAAGGGTCCAGGCTAACTAATTACTGAGAGTTCTCTCCCCCGATAATAATTATAAGTATAACACTATAATATGTCGCTCATATTAGTCCTCCTCCCCCACATGGGGTGTATGATCGACACAATGCATCATGTCCACTGTAACGTTATGTATGGCGGACGCACCCACTCCGCCCGAGCATGTACCCCTCAACCCCATCGCCTAGACCGTTGTTTGATATACGTTTTCAGCTATTATCTGGCGGAATTAGCGGAGAAACATGGCGAGAGGGTGAGGGGCCGCCATGATGAGGAGGTCCAAGTGGGGTTCGTTTTTTCCGTCGCATGTTGGGCGCCGAGCGGTGATTAACATTTTTTTTTGTTATGATATCACATTCAATTTAAATAAGATGATCGATCCACTCTTGGGCTGAAGTCAGAGAGCAGAGCCAGCAAACAATGTCTACCACTATAGATCCCGTCTCTATTAAGGAGACTGTGTTAGAACACCATGACTTGAAACAACAGGCAAAAACTACTGCCGAGAGACATGGACCGTCTAACTCGTTTCTGTATTCGCCCGATATATATCAGACGATTATGAAAGTGGCCGCTCCTGCATTGGAGAAAGAAAATCCACCTACTGAGTTTCCTCATTACACGACCCCGGGGACTACAAAGTATTTTTTTTACCCAGCTCACCGATGGACTTCTGGGTTCTTTGTGGGCTCGCTGTGGGCTCTGTATCAGAGAAGTAAGCAGACCGGTGAATGGCCTGTGCCCGAGCAGGAATTGCTTGGAGCCTGCTACAAGTGGCAGTCTGGTATCGAAGAGCAGCAGTATAACTCCAACACCCACGACGTGGGGTTCTTGATGATGCCTTCTTTCCGCCGGGATTATGAATTGACCGGCCGGAAGCAGAGTTTGGATGTGCTGGTCCAGACTGCAGAGTCTCTTAGCAGCCGTTTCAATTCCACTGTGGGAGCAATTCGATCCTGGAATGCTCAGCAAAATAAAGCATACTCATACACTGATCCGGAAAAGGACTTCTTGGTCATTGTCGACAATTTGATGAACTTAGAGCTGCTGTACTATGTATCTGCCAAGACTGGCAATCAGAAATATGCAGACATCGCTACCCAGCATGCTTTGACTACTCTCAAGCACCAGTTTCGACCGGATGGGTCCCATTACCATCTTGTAGTGTACGATACTCAAACCGGCCAGGTCAAGCGAAGATTGACCCACCAGGGCTATAAAGACGAAAGCTGCTGGGCCCGTGGTCAGTCATGGGCTTTACACGGCTACACCATCGCATATCACTACACCAAGCGTCCTGAATTCTTGCAGGCTGCTCATGTGTTTTCTCAATATTTCATTTCACGGCTCAGTGACACCGCTATTGTTTACTGGGACTTTGATTGTCCTCGACCAACCGTGTGGGATGTTTCTGCAGCCATGATTGCCTGTTCCGGTCTGCTTTTGTTGGAAAAGCTAGACCCCTCAGTGAAGTACCGGTCAGTAGTAGACAAGATATTGGCTCGAGTAGAGCAGGATGCCTGGGCTCGGAAGGACGAGGAGAGCGATACTATTTTATTGCACAGCACGGTCAACAACAATGGAGATGCTGTGGATGGAGGTGTTGCTGATGTTGGCTTGGTATATGCTGATTACTATTTTATAGAAACGGGAAACAGGTTGCTGGGCATATTTCCCAGTGTTCAATGAGATAGATGATATAAATAATAGACTTTTTAAAGCATACACTTGGAATAAAATGTCGCTTCTGCTGTAACAAGAATATAATTGAGTAAATGTCACTTGTGCTCAACAGAAAATCATTGATAGTAGAGTTTTTACCATCGTAATCATATGAGATAATTAGTTTAAGATTTCGGATACAAGGTTCTGGATATAAGGTTCTGAGATAATATCTTAACTTGGTGAGTGTATTTTCATAAAAATTTATCATTCAATTAAACAAAATCAATTTACGTAAAAGACTTTAAGCAATATGCTCCGACTCGACATGCTCGGTCACGACAGCTCCACCCTTTTCATTGAGCTCATCATCAACCATTGCAACGTCTCCAAACTTGTTGTCAATCTTCTGCTTGACTTCTTCAAGAGAGAGTCCCTTGGTTTCAGGACAGAAGAAATAAATGAACAAAAAGTTGGTTACCAAGACACAGCACCAAACAATGTAATACTTCCAGCCAATAGCATCCAGAGCAACAGGGTTGGCAAAGTTGGAAAAGACATTGGCACAAACATCACCCCATCCGTTGATAACAAATGCCTTTGCTCGCAGATCGTAAGGACTGAGCTCCGCTGTGTATGAGGGGATAACGGGACCAGCCATCTTGTAGAAGATGCCAAAAATGAAAATCATGGCGACAGTGGCACCACTCATGGACTTGTTCTGGAAATTCTCTCCAGTTCCCACGCCGGTCAGTATTGTCAGCAGGACAAACGACACCCACATGCCGGCCATTCCGCCGAGAAGCATGAATCGCCTACCGGCTCGGTCGATAAATAGAGAGAAGAAGTTTCCAAAAATGAAACCCGAAATGTTTGTCGCACCGTTGATGATCAACTGGGTCTTTGAGTTTGTGATACCAACGGAGTTGAGCACCAAATGGAGGTAGTAAGAGATCAGAGCATTTCCACACCATTGAATGATGAATGAAAGAGAAAGAATAATGAAGAATCTGAACCTGTTACTAGGAGTTCGGAACCACTCCATCCAGGATGTGACGGACTGCGTCTTCTCTGCCTCGATAGCCAGATCGATTTCGGTCATTTCGAAGTCAAGCAGGGTGTCATCCTCGCCGTCCTCAACGTGATACTTGGCCAAAATCTGTCGAGCTTCTTCTCGTCGACCGTTGTACACCAACCAACGAGGTGACTCGGGGACACCGAAACTTAGGATGATCTGAATGATGGAGGAAGCAGCCTGCAATAGCGAGGGGAGTCGCCAGCTCCATTCGCTGGCACCCATACGGGCGGTACCGTACGTGATCCAAGCGGCCAAAAGACTGCCGAGCGAGCCGGTGGTGTTCATAAAACCAGTAATCTGAGTTCTCTGGGGAGGATACGCCAACTCTGCGATCAGGATAGGACAGGCAGTGGTTTGGATGGTGTTGCCAAACCCGATAAGGACTCGGCCAATGACAAACATGGACAGGTTCTTAGCAGCAGTCTGAAGGATGACTCCAACAAGCAAAATGCACGAGCCGAGCGCAATTGGCTTACGTCGACCCAGCTTCTGGGCAAGCCAGCCAGCTACAAACAAGGCACCAATCTGACCAAATCGATTACCGTTGGTGATGACTCCCAGTCGTGATCCCGCTGGGTTGTCAAAGAATTCGGCCCAAGCGGGGATACTCTGCAGACCGTTCAACATGGAGCCGTCATAGCCATTGGTGATATCTGTGATGATGGCACAGACCATCAACAGATTCAGTTTGACAAGATTTGGATAGAAGATCCAGAAACGGTTTCGTTCCGGGAGAACCGAGCGAAGGGTTCTTCCTTCCAGGCCGAGGTTTGTTCCAGAGAATTTCATGATATTGTGACAATAAAGCTATAAACCTCTCTCTTAAACTCAAAGGAGTGTTTTAGTCCTAGTCTTATATCTCTTCTACCACTGTGGACCTGAGGATCCCTTTATATCTGTTTTCTCTAAATACTGGGCCTGCTAAGATTTTGGTCTATCCATGCAGCTAATATCTTACCCCAGACTAGAAGGCTGGCGGAGGGCGGTGTGCGGGGAGTTGACGATCCCGTAGCGGGGTGGAGAGGGTCTCAGTTGTTTTTGATGGATTGAAGAAGTTCAGGAGATGAGCATGTGGAGGGGTTAACAAGGTGGGTGTAGCGAGATTGATTGAGGAGATCATCGACGTGGGGGTGGGTTGTAATGAAGAGGAGTAAAGTGGTGTAACAGGATGGACGTGAGGTGCGAGGTGGTGTGGTTTCAGTGGTCGGTCGGGGGCGGTGACAGGAGACAGCTCGGCTAGAGGTTATGAATTCGTAGAGGTCGATGGCTCCGAGACTGGCGAGAGTGAGCGCTCGAGGCAGAGCCGTACTCGTACAGTAGTACATATGGATCTCCGAGTAGCGTGTCACTTGAAAAACTACATTCATTGACGACATAAACTATCATCACAGAAATAAAAATAAAATAATAAAAAATTATCAAACATTAAAAACTTTCCAATTTGGTTTCCACACCAAATCACACAATCAACACAGTCAGTTCAGTGTTGCCCCACCTGAGCATGGGCAGCATCAATAATCTTGGCAACGGCATCAGGATTACTCAGTGTACTGGTGTCTCCCAGCTCCTTCTCCTCACCTTGCAGAATCTTTCTCAGAATACGTCTCATGATCTTGCCAGACCGGGTCTTGGGCAAGTCCTCGACAATAATAACTCTCTTGGGAGCAGCAAAGGGTCCAATGACTTTTCGAACCTGCAAAATAAGTTCCTTCTTCGTCTGTGCCAAGTCCGAAGGCTTCTCCTTGAGAGCGACAAAAGCATTGACTGCCTGGCCAGTAAGATCATCGTGAACTCCAACCACTGCAGACTCGGCTACAGCGTGATGCTCGATCAAAGCGGCCTCAATCTCAGCAGTGGACAATCGATGTCCTGAAACGTTCACGACATCGTCAACTCGGCCTCGAATCCAATAAAACCCCTCATGGTCTCGGCCAACTCCGTCCCCTGTGAAATAGAGTCCCTTGTAATGTCTCAGATAAGTGTCCATGAAGCGCTCATGATCTCCCCACACGGTTCGAGCCATTGAAGGGAAGGGACTTCGGATGGCCAAAACACCCTCGACGTCGTTGCCGTGAAGTTCTTTACCAGTCATTGGGTCAACAATTACCAGATCAATACCAAACATAGGGAATGACGCGGATCCCGGTTTGGTAGGAGTAGATCCAGCCATGGGAGTGACAATATGACTACCGGTTTCAGTCTGCCAGTAAGTATCGCAAATATGTGCTCGACCTTTGCCGATATTGTCATTATACCACGTCCATACATCGGGGGCGATTGGCTCACCTACAGAACCTAGAGTTCTCAAAGATGACAAATCGTGGTGGATATGGCTTGTGCCAGCTCGTTTCAAAAGCCGCAACGCGGTTGGGGCCACATAGAAATGAGTTATCTTGTGGAGATCCACAATGTCCCAGTATCGGCTAAACGAAGGATAAGCGGGCGTACCTTCGAAAACGACCGTGGTGGCTCCGAGGAGCAAAGGACCATACAAAACATAAGTGTGTCCCGTGATCCAGCCAACGTCTCCGGCAGTAAACAAAATGTCCGACTCGTGAATGTCAAAAACGTATTTGGTAGTGACTGCAGCTCCTAGGAGATAACCAGCAGTGGAGTGCACCACACCCTTTGGTTTTCCAGTTGATCCAGAGGTGTACAGTAGGAACAATGGGTCCTCGGAGTTGACAGGAACAGGAGGGTAGTAAGGCCGGTATTTGGGAACCTCCTCGTGCCACCAGAAATCTCGGCCCTTGGTCCAAGGGATGTCTCTTCCTGTTCGTTTGAAAACAAGCGTGTGCTTCACGTTGGGAGTATGTTTGAGAGCCTCGTCGACGATCTTCTTCGTCTCAATGACTTTACCACCTCGGAAGGACTCGTCGGCGGTGATGACGACTCGGGAGTCACCATCCAGAATACGATCCTTGAGCGAGCCAGCAGAGAACCCAGCAAACACCACTGAATGCATTGCACCCAGCCGGACAATGGCCAGCAACGAGATCAATGCCTCGGGGATCATGGGCATGTACACCGCAACGGTGTCGCCTTTTTCCACGCCAAACGAAGCCAACACAGCAGCTACTCGAGACACTTCCCGGAGCAGCTCACCGTATGTAACGGACCGGCCCTGGCCAGGCTCGTCTGCTTCATATACAATGGCAATCTTGTCTGGGTTCTTAACTGCGTGCCTGTCCACCGCATTGTAGCAGGCATTGAGCTGGCCCTCCAGGAACCACGACATGTCTCCGTACTCAAATCCCCCGGACTTTACAGTATGGAACGGGGCATCCCAGGACAGCAGCTCTTTGGCCAGCCTACCCCAGAACTTCTCCGGGTGCTCAATGGACTCCTTGTACAGTCTCTCGTAGTCCTTCATCCCGGAAAGGTGGGGTTTGGCCGGGTGATTGTCCAAGAACTCCTTGGGGGGCTGGACCTGCTTCACGTTGTGGGCTTCGATGACTACGGGGGTTTGTTCGCTGTTGCCCATGATTTTATTGTTGTTGTTGATTGTGGTGAAAAGTTTGGTAGAATAGAAATAGTTCTTATAAGGTGTGCAGTTAAAAGCAACTACTGTCTTGAATCGTTTGAGTGCAGTCGACAGTATTTTTAACCACGTTAAACTGATTTATTTATTCAATTCGATATTTGGTGGTTTTTTGTTTAAACACAGCAATTATAGTCAGTTCAATAGGTTATTACTTCTCCAACAAAGGATTGACCTAGTAATTATATAGAATCGAGTAATAGCGTCCGTACAGGATCGGTTAGGGGGAGAATAATTATTAGTTAGACCTGCTGACTATCTGTGGGGAAATTGATGGAGGGGATCGGGTTAACGGGTGGTTGTTTGGACTGGGGACGAAGGGGAAAAAAGCGACAGAGTAAATGATGGTTCAATGATGGGGCAATTAGTTTAAAAGGGAACAGAATGTATATATATATGATTATGTTATGTGGTAAACTTTAATAAACAATTGAGATTAATAAGGAGTTTTTCATCGATATGTGGAGACTGCGAGTACGGGCTGCTGCCAAATGCGGAGTCAGATACGGATACGACAAGTATTGATGTACATACATGCTACAGCGGAGTTAAATTGACAAATCTACAGATGCTACATACTGTACTGTAATATATAGTAAAGAGTTCCAAGCGAGTATACAACTTCACAATTGATGTCTAACGTTGGCCACGAAAACTTTGACGAAAATGAGCGGGGAAGGCGTACACCGCATATCCACATCGATATATCGCTTGGGATTGCCGTATGATATGCGCAATATTACCGCTTGGGTCGCCATCGCACATAGCGGCCGGGTAGCTTGAAACGAAGGGATGGGTTACATAATTTGTTAACCACCACATCCATTGGTGTGCGCGCAAGGGCCATGTATCACAGCGTTATAGAATACCGGGGGTCAAAATTCCGTGCCTGCCGATCTCATACGGTACTAGAAAAGCAGAAAGCAAACGCTACATATGATAACCAAACAGCCTGATATGGCAACAGAACCGCTCAAAGCACTCAAGAGTCTATTAATGAGTGCCGAATGCCACAACTAACTCGGGGAAGATGAGACAACACCTTGGTGAGTACAAACTTTGCACCACACCTATTGCCAGGATTGTTCACCGACATCAACTCGGTTCGCTCAATCAGCAACTTCTATCTCATCTTTGATACTTATCTCTAAGAATCTAAATCGACTCCTTCACCAAAAAATTAAGTGCTACTCGTCGCAAATTCAAAAAGTGAACCGTGACCGTTGACGAATGGTTACGGGCTCGGCTGGGTTACCTTTAATATTTTGTGCGTCCTTACCTGTGAACCAGATGATACAGATAGTAAGACCTCAATTCTGCTTACTTTAACATATTGAATATGTTTTCCACTGGTCATTTGTATACTCGTTCAACTCACGTAAACATCTATCCACACCGCAGGCATACGGACCCCGAATTAGGCAAGCTGTAATTATTCGCTTAAGTGGAGTACACTACTACTGTATGTATGACTTTTTACATGTAGTATCTACAATGGCACAACCCACATTCTACAACTATTAACAATAATCTCTATCAAGTATATTTAAAAGTGTAACCTAACCGTTACAATTACTTGTCTGTTTGCCTTGTTACTCGTTATCCTCAGTCCATCCTCGCACTATTATTCTATACACACTGTAATTAGGTATCACAAACACTCAACTCAACTTTAACCATTTCCCTCTTCTATTTTCATGCCCACACTCTGCAGATTCCCTCTATATCCCTCTTTCATTCACTATCCACTACTCATTTGTATTAACAATTGTCACCTCATTTAACAATATCTCTTGTCCTCTCTGGTCTATCCCTGAGTACAACTCGCATATATGTATACATCTGCGTCCTTAATTACCAACCGGGTAACAACGCGCACCTTGTATACACAATTTGTATGGCATCTTAAAAAATCCACGTAGTTATAACATCCTCCTCCAATCTTTTATTCCTATTATTAATTCTTTTTTGTTTACTACGATAAAAACGCTGCCATCACTTTTTTGCTACCCATGACCTCACAGGGCACGAAATTCCGGCCCAGGAAAAAATCATCTGTCACGTCTATTCTGCCGTTTACACGTAGATTTAGCTCTGGAAATCATGACTTGAATGGGCACGGGCATAGTTCCAGTGGGTCAGTCAGCGGGGCCGGTGGATCCTTCCCCGGACAGACTTCGTCGTCTTCCTCACACTCAAACGATGACACAAAAAGCAACATTGCGATACTGATAACGCTGGTTATCGTTATACTATATTTTTTTTCGGGGTCGTTTCGCGAAACCCAGAAATTCATTCCGATAAAGGGTGGAATCGGCAATATCGTCGAATCGGAAGACATAATAATAGTGCCGAGCCTGTCCAACATCCCGTACATGACGGGCAGTAACAGTGCAAAGGCAAACAGTCCTCCCAATCGGGCGCCGGCTGACAATGTCAAGCCAATCAAAGATCTGGGGATGCCGCCTCCAGGAGCCAAGAAGTCTTCTTCTTCTTCCACAAGCTCGGCGTTTTTATCACAGAGCGTGCCTGTCATTTCTCCTATATACACTGGAGAAGAAAGTCCCAGTGTGGTTTTGGTTTTGGGGCTCGACTATGAGAAATTCGGCCCAGATTATCTGGAAAAGATAATAGAGAACCGAAAACACTATGCCAAGGCCCATGGCTACGGTATATACTCTCGGTTTATGCAGGAGTTCAAGTCAGAGTACACCGAGTCCTTTTCGGGAGATTCGTCGTGGGCTAAAGTTGCAATCTGCCGTGCAGCCCTATTGGCATTCCCCCAGACCAAGTATTTCTGGTACCTAGACGAAACAGCTTTAATTATGAACCCGCTGATTGATCTAGAGGACGCTCTATTGGCCCCTAAAGCTCTGGATCCGCTCATGATCAGAGATGTTCCGGTAGTGTCCAACAGTGACATTATCCGAACTTACAAATACACTAAACCCGAGCACATCCAGTTTATAATCACCCAGGATGAGTTCGGATTCAATCCTGTTTCGTTCATTTTCAGGAACGGAGATTATTCGATCTCGCTAATGGAGTACTGGAACGACCCTCGACACCGAGAGTACAAAGGGTTTGATCGAGGTGATGCGTCTGCCTTGAACCACCTTGCCATCTGGCACCATACTATGCTTTCAAAGATGGCTGTGGTGCCTGCTAAACAAATGGCAGCGCTCAGCACCAGTTCTAACACTGATAGAGCCTATGCTGATGGAGACTTTGTGGCAGTTTTCGAGTGTGATAGTGACACGAAGCCTTGCATGACAGAGTTTAATCGATTTTGGAATGGAAGAGGTCAGTTGAAACTGTAGTGAGACATAGAAGATGACTTACTGCGGCGACAAGCAGCAGTCACGACAGTTTATGGACAATGGACGAGGCAACGACAGTATGAACGTAACCTTTAGAATGATTTTTTTTGTATCTACGTTTATGTATATTAGCATGGCATCTAATGCATTATTAATAATTGCATATGTTAAACTACTATGGTGGAGAGTCACTGCCGCCAACGGGTACTCCAAATGTAATTTCTTCATTGCTTATTACATCTATAACTGTCGTACAATCCGAGTAATAGCCTACGTATATATACACGCCCGCCACCTATATAAATATCAATCTCGCAACTAATATGCGGTTTCAGTTTTTCTCTTTAATCAGTCGCTTTCTGGCTATCCAATCTCTCCTCCAAAACTTTCAATGCTAGGTTCCTCCTTCGGTCTGCTTCAGTGTCTCGTATTGAACCAGCAGCAGGTCGCGTTCGCAACGACGCCTGCAGATTGCTAGCCTCGACCTCCTGGGCATCAAACGGCGTGCAAATCTTCAAAGCTACTAGAACTGCAAACACAGTATCAGAAATCACCACTACAATAGCCCGAACTGGTGCAGGGTGGAAAAACTTGGCAAATGCAAAAGTGTCACTGGCATCTCCTCTGATCTTGCTTCTCTCTGAGTCCGCCTGAGTCAATGAGCTACTCAAGGGAAGAATTGTCTCTATATAAGTGATTCTGTAGAACCGCAGATAAATCCATGCCGTGAAAAACCCAAGCCATGGCAACACCGTCAAAGGTGTTCGTCTCAGAATCAAACCGACAAGAGAGTACAATGCAACAATGGGCAAAACAATGTGCTTCACCTGTGCTTTAAACACTCCGTGAAACAATACAATGGAATGTTCAGGGACTAGTTGCTTGAATGCTACCAAGAACCCAGTTTGAATGGCCACGCCGCCATTGATGCTCGTCAGCAATACGTCGGCATTGCCCGTCGCTGCATATACAACTACAGCCCACAGAAGACACAGGAAATTAGGAACCACACACAGTATAGCCAGAAAAGTGCCCAACTGCTTCCCGCCCCACACTCGTTCACAATATCGGCCAGCGTATGCCAGCGTAGCCAAAGACACCACAAAGCCCGTGACCGTCTGCTCAACAAATCCAGAGGTCAACACGACCCAGGGATAAATTATAGATAGACTGGGCACCAGCACAAAGTATGGCACGTAAATGTTTTTGAGTTGCGGTAAGTCGGGCGATGACTTGTGCTCATCGGTGTCTGGCTGAATGGCCGGTTCGGTGGCATCTGCGTATTCATGGGAGTATTCCGAGAAACGCAGAAAGGTGACCAGACCAGACAGTGCTATAAGAGCAATTAGACACGCTCGTGTAAATGGCGGAAATGATATTTTCATGGTTTGAGATTGATCTTATAACAAAATGATGAGATTGAAGTTGATCAGATGCAGCCAATTTTAGACGTGGGATGGCTCACACGGTGGGATAAGTCAATCGGAAAAAATAAAATGTAATTGTCAAATGTATCAAACGTGTTTTTTTGAACACGAATGCGATGATATATATATCAAGTTAAACTCAACTCGATTCAATTCAAGAGAGCTCTCTTAATGAGATGGGACGAGCAAAAATGAACGGTAGGAGAATCGAACCCCTGTCACTTGCTTGGAAGGCAAGTATGATAACCACTACACTAACCGCCCGTTTGTTGATAGACACATTTTTTAATTCATGTTGTTGGAGTCAATTAACCGCGAAAAAAAGTTTTTCTGGAAGTGGTGCAATTGAGGTGGGTTCAAGGTGATTAACCATGATTTGTAACAAAGGGTTTTATAGTAGTGGTTCATGTCTCTTGTATACGAACTACGTTGATATTGGGTAGGTGCATACGGATTTAGTAAAAAAACAGAGAGATTGGCAGAAAAGTACTGAAAATAAAGCAAACTCTAGAAATAATTCTTCAAAATCGTTAAAAACAAACAGTAAGTTAAATACACTTGAAAGGAACTGAGAGTGCCAACTCACTCAGGTCTGGCATGCATTTCAGTTCATCAAAGTTATATGCATGTCGCTGCGCCGCACATTAAGGTGGATCAGCGATTGCTGGTAGCTACTTTTAAGCTTTAAACTTCAAAGCTGAAATCTAAATATTATATATAAAAAAAGTTATAATAAAGAGTCTGCAGTCATTCGCTCGCGTACATCATCGGCCATGGATATACAAAAATTTCCCCTTTCATCGCGCACAAAAGCAGCTTTAAAGCAGCCAAGAGAAATCACAAGCTTTTCAATTGATATAAACAATGAAGTTCACTTCGATAATCGAAGCATAAACTACTATTATCTGCCCGAGAGCACGTTAGATAGAAACATAGATCTAAGCGGTGGATTTAAAGATTTTATAGAAAAAGATGAATCTAAACCACAACATCTAAATGAACTTCTTAAAAGTATCAAGCATTGGGAACAAGAACATGGCGAAAAAGTGAAAACTGATATTGTAACATGGCGAGGAATAATGACCAAACTACTGTGTCTACCGTACAATAGAAACGATGACATTGACTTGAACATAGTTGTATTTGATGGCCAGATATTTATTGAAGAAGACCATGACATAAAACGGAGTAAACAGCGTCACATGAATGACAGAGATAAACTGATGTGCTACTGGGGCTACAAGTTTGAATCTGTAGCGACATTGAAGAAACCTTGGGCAAGTTGTAGTAGGGAAGAAGTTGAGTCCAGGTTTCAAACTACCGTGAATAATATTGAACAGTATGGTTCAGTGGTAAAGACGGGTATAGGCAATCTTCGAATAGTTCTCGGAGGTGAGGTAGATTGTGTAAGAGACTACAAGCCTACAGATGGCAGAAATCCCTTGACGCACTATGTTGAACTGAAAACCTCACAGACGGTCAAGAGCGAGTTTGATGCTCGCAAGTTTGAACAAAAGATCTTGAAATCGTGGGCTCAGTCGTTTTTGCTCGGGGTGCCGAAAGTTATTTATGGATTCAGAGATCGGAATGGCATTGTCAGGTCCCTTGAAGAGTATAAAACTGAGGAGTTGCCGGCCATTGTGAAGAAGAGCGAGTTTACTCCGCCAGATCAAAAGTGGAACGGGATGGATGCGATTGGGTTCTATGCTGCTGTGCTCGATTGGTTGAAAGACACAGTACGAGATGGAGAAGGAGTGCAATGGAGACTGCAATATAAGGCAAAGAGTGAAGAGCTTGAGCTGTTTAAGATTCCGGTTGAGGGAGATTTTCTGTTAGAAGAGTTTAAACAGTGGAGGCTCAGCAAACAAGTGAGCTGAACAACAGCGAGCCCAATTTATTTATTAGTGCAAATAAATAATCATAAAAATATACGAAAACACATCGTTCTTCAAGGGATATTCTAGTTCCAAGATATTCTAATATTCTCGAAACATTTAAACTAGTCAATAATGCATACATCCATTCCATCATAACATAATAAAAATCTCTTAATATAAATTACGGTTCACCTCTCCAGTAACCTCCGCCGGGGAGATGTGCCAGGATATCTTTTCCTCGTCCGTACTCCTGACCGCGGGGTGTAATATCCATACTTTGGAGTTTTCGGGTATCGCGGTGCCGGAGGAGAGGGAGAAGATTGACTAAACATCGACTGTCTATACTTTACACCAAAAGCGACATTGTTGGCAAATGCTGCTCCGAGGAAAAGAGTCAAAATGAAAACCATAGCTTTGATTCCAATGGGTTCAATAAAGCTGTTGATGATTTCAGCGAATGTTTCAGCGCTAACTTTTGCTCGACCGACTATCGCCGGGTCTTGATTCATACACTTTTCCCAATTGCTGCATATCTTTTCTAAAGCGGGAACCCGTCGCCCAGGCATACAGTTGTTTCTGATATATTCATTTGAGCATTGGGAAATTTCATTCAAAATGTCCTGAGAGTACTCTTCGACCTTTAGGTCGACGTCATGTCGGATAGTCGACACCACAGTGTAGACGAGGTATACGAAAATGGAGACGAGGAGCACATTGAAAAACAGCTGCAAGTACGAGCTCAACACGACTGGCAGAGGAGCCTCTTGAGTGGAGTAATAGCTCTCATCTTGCACTCTATACACGTCAGAGTGCGGAGTTCCATAAGCAGTCAGACGACTGGCGTCTGAGTCGTGGGGATATTCGTCTTGCCATTCATCGTCCTGGCGGTTTCTGGGTGTCGAGGCAGCGTACGCGTTATTGCGTGAAACTTTTCGGGAACTGTTCAATGGTGAGGATGCATGTAGAGGACTGTCCGACTGTGCTGCGGTTGCTGCGGCCGCTTCTTCCTCGGCCTTGGCAGCAGCCAGCTTTTGTGCCATGGCTATCCTGTTTGACCTTAGCAGAACAGAATGTCTCGGTTCTAATTTTTTAGGAGATGGAGTAGACAGTTTGGCATATGGGATTTTATTTCCCATCACAGTGGCGCGTCTAAGCTCCTCTGGGGTGTTTACTGCTGGTGGGATGCCCATTTTAGGAAGGAACTCGAGTAGGCGATTTGTTTTTCCCGGTGGTTTCGCTTGTAGCAGGTCATGCCGCGTGATCTGGATAGCCAACGGAGAAGGGTTTTTGGGTTTGGTTTGATCATAAGGCATGAGATCTCTTCGAGCAAGCACGCGGCTAGGTTTCATAATCGACCGAGGCGTGGATTTAGCCCGGGGAGGAGCCTGAAACTGACTCGGCGACTCAGACGACCTCTTCAACGACTTGGTCTCAGTCTTGAAAACTGGCCCACTCGTTGGTTTGGTCAAGAACACTTGTCGTGCAGAGTCTGGAGAAGCATTGTAAGAATCGATGGCCGAGCCAAACGATGGGGAATTCTCGGCAGAGGACCCAGTATAATCCGTGTAGTCGTTTTCTGAGCCTTGATGCGCTGCACTACTATAGTCACCAGATACGTTGTACGCAGCAAGATTGCCGTTGTTCATACTATCGTTGTCGGTGTCATCTGAGTCGGCAATCGCAAACATGTTGTTATTGTTTTCAATGTTTTGGTCACGCTCTCCTAGGATATTTCGCGTAGTGATATAATTGCTGTTGATGGCTCTATAGGCCGGATATTCATTATCCATCTGAGATTCGTGCAGAAACTCAACAGAACTTTGTGAATTCTCAGAACTCATTTATACTGGTGATATGTATAAGTTTCTGATGTGTATGTAAATTACTGATGTGTATATAAGTTGAGTTACAGTAAATAAACAAATGCATGTTTCTGCATACAGCCGCACCAAACCGATAAGGTACGCGACGATCGATATAGTAGATGTTATTATACATGAAACATATTATTATATTATTAATATTATAGTAGAAGTGGTAAGTCTAAATATCGATATCTTCACCTCTGTGAGATGTAAATAAACACAAAAAGTTTCGATGGTCCAACGCTACCACAATCGTCTCCCTCCTGAATTTGAATCAATGACTGACACTGAAATACTCAAGTTCAAGTTGATTTCAGTCTCTATGCCTTGAGCATACAACTAGTTCCCTGGCAATTTCAATTTGAATGTCTAGAAAAGTTGTGTTCATTATAATTGCTGGAGGCCCTTGCTATCAGTAAAGAAAGCGGTTGATAAGTCTGGCTCATATTCGTCCTTTTTACCAGCGTAAAGATGCGATCGTCTGATACCGTAAATTACGGATATGATACATAACATCAAAAGGGCTTCCTATTGACATAAAAACCAAATGGTAGTTTTGGGAAACACCGAATTACTGTGACGGTTGTGACCAAGGACTGCCTTCCGGTGGTGACGACGGCATTGGCGACGGCGTAGGATTTGGCCGGAGAAATGAGGAACTCCCTTCTTCCGCCGACAACGATGAAGAAGTGTGTTGGTTTGGCACCATTGTATGTGAAAGAACCGAAGGCGCATTTGGCTGACATGACGAGGATGTATTGGATTCCTCAGAAGCATATTCCCTTTGAAACTTATCAAACTCGTGTCGCGATCGGTTAAATAAGCTAATCAATGACCAGATATCCTGCTCCTTCTCGTAGTTCGATAACTCTTCACCTGATGCAAAATCGAGAAGGTATACCTTGCCATCGAAAAATCTAACATTTCTCTAGGAAATACCGCCGTGTGACAAATTCTTAGAATGAATAGATGTTAAGGCCCATACCGCTTTCTTAAAGTGTTCCTCATCATCCCACACAGGCAATGAATCTCCAATATCTTGCAATACCAGGTAAGGGCCCCGGTCCCCGTCCCCTGGTAATTGCTTCCAATCGACCAATGTTCCAAAGTGGTAGCATTTATGGAATAAACGTTCCCTGCAGAGCCTTCAATTGGTTATACACTGCCATTTCATTAATTGCGTCTCCTATCAGATCGTCAATGCCCTCCTCCCCCCGAAACAGGTCACTAAGAACCTTCACAATACATTTGCCTTCAGGCTTTCCTCCGAACCATGACTATGTATATGTGAAGATGAACGTGTCAATACTATTTCTCTACCTTTTAAAAGAGGAATTCTAGCTCTATTCTTATCAAATTACTGCCAAACCTCGCAATTATCGTAATTTTTGCATATTTGAAAATTAATATTACTCCTGTACTAGACTGCTCAGTGAAAATCTTTGTCAAATCACTGCGGACTTAGCTCAGTTGGGAGAGCGTCAGACTGAAGTATCACTTCGGTCTCAGTTAATCTGAAGGTCCTGTGTTCGATCCACAGAGTTCGCAATTATTTTTTTATTACATTAGATCTGATCTTGGCCCATTTATATGCACGCCGGTCCGACACGAAACCTCCACGAAACACATCAATAATATATTATTTCAAGTTTTTGTGACCCCTGCACTCGGTTGCATTTTGAAAGCTCCAGGGCACCGAACCACGAAATTTTGTTAAACAGAACACTAATTATTCGACGAATCAATTTTAGCGATTTCACTCTTGCAACTCTTCTACTTAAGGATCCAACTGTAGGACTTGGTTGAAAAACCGTTGAATATCTGTTATTCCGTATTGCAGGCCAACTTTGAGTTGCGGCGATTGACTGATCATGGACGTGGAGGAAGCCACTCAGCCGTCTAGCCAGCATTTGATTCCGAGCTCGACTGTTGGTTCGGCTGAAAACCAGGACGTGGCATGTATTCTGGTGTGCACTAGCTCTAAGCCAGGGGGTAATTTGACGCTGCGATTGGAAGGCGGGCAAAAACGGGAATGGCGGTTTGGACGAAGCCAGAACTTGGACTTTCATCTTGCTGATTCGAAAAGAATCAGCAATTGTCATTTCGTGATTTGGACCAGCGACAATGAGCCCGACACGCTGCTGATTCGAGACACCTCGACCAATGGCACATTTCTCAACGGCTCGCGGCTGGTGAAAAACAAAAGCTATATGCTGGTAAATGCAGATGAAGTTGCAGTGGGCATTGGCGTGCCTTCCGACGAGATTAGATTTATCGTAAAGAATCCTCGATCGGCGAGGACTATGAACTCGGACGGGATAAATGCGAAATATGATTTTGGCGACCTTCTGGGCTCAGGAGCCTTTGCGGTAGTGAAAAAAGCGGTTGAAAAGAGTACCGGAAAGTCGTATGCCATCAAGATTATTGCCAAGAATAAGGTCTCATCGAGTCTAGCGGTGCAGCGAGAAGTGCAGATCCTGCAGAAACTCAGTAACGAGTATATCGTAGGACTGCGCGACTTTGCTGAGGACGGCAATTTCTACTATCTTGTCATGGACTACGTCGGAGGTGGAGACCTGATGGAGTTTGTCACTGATAATGGGGCCATTCCAGAAGCTGCAAGTCGTGAGATTATCCGGCAGGTCCTGGTCGCAGTAGACTACGTCCATGGACTTGGCATTAGTCACCGTGATTTGAAACCAGACAATATTCTTATTGCCAGAGATGAGCCTGTGTGTATCAAGGTATCGGATTTTGGACTGGCCAAAATCGCCCAATCTGGGTCGTTTTTGAAGACATTTTGTGGAACGCTAGCATATTTGGCTCCTGAAGTTTTGGGAGGACGGTCAAAGAAACTGCCATCGGCGTACTCGAACTTGGTGGACCTCTGGAGCATTGGGTGTTTGGCATATGTCATTCTAACTGGATACCTACCATTTGAGGGGCAGACTCAGGATCAGCTCTACAAAAACGTGCTGGCGGGAAGATATTTTAGACAACCACTCGAGGCAGTCGGTTTGAGTGAAAATGGATGGAAATTTCTCGATGCTCTATTACAGGTTGATCCTGAGAAACGGCCATCTGCCAAAGTGGCCCTCATGCACCCATGGATTTTGGAAGCAGACTACTCACAACCTCGAAGCGAATATTCGGAGGCTAACCATCTTGGAATGTCTTCGTTGAACCTGGAATCCAGCATGGATCGAGCTCCGGATTTACAAAACGGAGATGATGATTCTGACTCTGACGGAATGGAACTTCAAGAACAGTATTCTCAGAGACCAGGTAATGCGAATGGAGGGGCAGCTAATGGAACCCCACAGCTTGCCAAGGACAATATTAAAGCTTCGTTGACTACGCCGGGGTCGCCAGTTCAAATGTTCTCCTTGAGTATGGGAGTAAGAGATTTAGATAGTTTCCCGCAGATGGACGAGGAATATCCGACAGGCACCTGGCTACGAATGTGCACTTTACCGGAAAGTATTCCATTCAAAGACATTTGTATTACTACGGATAAATTCCAGATTGGACGAAACCACTCTATTTTCCCCAATGATCTGATTATTGATGATAATCGTATATCCAAGAACCATTGCCTGATCCAGCGAAAGCGATTGGCATCTGGTAAGGACGAGGTGTGGTTGATTGATCAATCTACAAACGGATGTTATATAAACGATTTGAAGATTGGGAAGAACAAGAAGATCTTGTTGAATGACGGGGATAGGCTTTTGTTGTATTACGATTTTGACGTTCGAAGTATGTATGGATGTTTTGCTGAAGGGTTGTACGATTTGACAATCTATTTACTAACAAGATCCAACTATGCTAGGATTTGATGTTCATCTCAAGCTAAAAGATCAAGTGGTAACTCGATCTCGGCTTGAGCGATTGGATGCCGTTTCGGATGATCTGATCAAGCCATTGAAGAACGCTGACGATGTGTTTAAAGGACTGACCGATAAAAAGGAACCTCTAAGAGGGAAGAGGACGTTTAGGGTGAGTTATTGAGTGTGGGAGGTATTGACGTTTTAACTAACTAGGCTCTATCGATATCTCAGGAAGGACCAGCCAGAAAGATGTCAGTACGGTTGAACTAAAAGATATTGGAGAATGACAGTAACAAATGCATGTCATAGATTAGACAACGGTTGATAGGTATATAATATGAGTTGAAATACCATGTTGAGTGGAGAATGAAGTAACAAATGCATGTAATGGTCGATAGGTATATAGTATGAGTTGAAATACTATGTTGAGTGGAGAATGAAGTAACAAATGCATGTAATGGTCGATAGGTATATAGTATGAGTTGAAATACTATGTTGAGTCTGGGCGGTAATAATAGGACATTGGTGACACCCCGCACCATAAGATCCGGAACCTAGTACTATCACCATGAAGTCGAGTATTATTATTAAGGTTCAGGAAATATATCACTGAATATTTTAAGTATACCAACTACCTCTACCAAATACGCTATACCAACTACTGTTAGACACTTCCGAACACTGGAGTACCCTGACTCTCCTCACTATACATAGTCTCACTAGAGCACTCACTGCTCTTCGGTCGCCGATCGCCTCTTATCTTATCAACCACGTGACACCTCCACCCAGCCCCCCATAAATTCCAGGCGCATACCCGCTTGTTATAAGTTGCTTTCACATCAATCACATCCACTTTGTTGTTTATTGGTTCAGAATAGTTATTGTTTAAACGAGTTCGATAAATTTGGATTTTGTGTTGTTATTATTATTTTTATTATTACATTAGTTTGTCTTTCGAATTACTTAGTTAGTTTGTTATTATAATGAAGCTCCAAGCTATTTCCGCTGCAGCTTTAGTTGGGGCAGCCTCTGCTGCTGTTCACCGGTAAGTGGCGCACGGCAGCAAGGACTGAGGGTCGCGGCTAAGCGTCTCCTGAAGTCTGTTTGAGCTCAACATGAACTAACAAGAGTTTCCATCGAGAAAGCTCCTCTTGAAGAGACCTTTAAAGGGGTATGTCTATTTTCTATAGTGCCGCCTCTTGGGGGCTGCTTATGTAAGCACTACTACTGTTGACCGTGTCTAACAAGGATGGGCTGAGACATCATGTGCGATCCCTGGAGCAGAAATACCTCGGAATGGCCGGGTTGGTCGAGCCCGAGAGTAACAAGCAGGTGCCCTTTGTCAATGCCGAAGACCAGGCCATCGATGTTCCTCTCACCAATTACCTGAATGCGCAGTATTTTACCGAAATTGCCATTGGAACCCCTCCCCAGAACTTCAAGGTTGTTTTGGACACTGGTTCCTCCAATTTGTGGGTGCCCTCTTCTGAGTGCCAGTCGATTGCCTGCTTCTTGCACCAGAAGTACGACTCGAGCAGTTCGAGCTCGTATGAAGCCAACGGAACCGAGTTCAGTATCCAGTACGGATCCGGAGCCGTGTCGGGATTTGTTTCCGAAGACGTCATGTCCATGGGTGGCCTCAAGATCAAGGGCCAGCAGTTTGGTGAAGTGACTTCTGAGCCCGGTCTTACTTTTGCCTTTGGCAAGTTTGACGGTATTCTCGGGTTGGCTTATGACTCTATTGCTGTCAACCACATTGTGCCTCCTATTTATAAGGCCATTGAGCAAGGATTGTTGGATGAGGCTCAATTCTCTTTCTACTTGGGTGACACTGCCAAGGGTGGCAATGGTGGAACCGCCACCTTTGGTGGATATGATGAGGACTTGTTTGAAGGTGACTTGACCTATCTGCCCGTGCGACGAAAGGCGTACTGGGAAGTGTCGTTTGACTCGATTACCCTTGGAGATGAGACTGCAGAGCTCGACGGAACTGGAGCTGCCATTGACACTGGTACCTCTCTGTTGGCCTTGCCCTCTGGATTGGCTGAGATCTTGAACGCTCAAATTGGTGCCAAGAAGTCTTGGAGCGGTCAGTACAGCATTGAATGTGACTCTCGAGACAGCTTGCCTGATTTGACTCTGAACTTTTCTGGATACAACTTCACTTTGAGTCCTTATGACTACACTTTGGAGATTTCCGGAACTTGTGCTTCTGCTTTTACTCCTATGGATATCCCTGCTCCCGTTGGTCCTTTGGCCATTATCGGTGACAGTTTCTTGCGACGATACTACTCTGTTTATGATTTGGAGCGAGATGCTGTTGGATTGGCCAGGGCCAAATAAGTAGGCTGTGCTAAGCTGAATTGAAATTTATAGTATTATAGTAGAATTAGATTCTAACATGATTAGAGAGTAGCCAGACTTTTCTATGCGCCAGCCATCAACAGTAGTCAGTACAAGTAAAATGAACCGTTTTCTGCCATCAAACGTAGTAGCAGTAGAATGTTGACTACGTAGAGTTTACAATTTTTTCGGATATTTTATGCTATTACTATATCATCGAAGAACCATCCATACAACAGCTAGAAACCCAATAAGTATGGAATACTTCTTCAGCTTCTCATTCTTCTTCATCTCTCCTACAACCTCTACCATAACCAAGGGATCATCAAACTTCGTCACTGGCTCTGCTGTCGGCACTGGGATCAAGTCCTGTTGGACAT
This sequence comes from Spencermartinsiella ligniputridi, assembly GCA_030583385.1. Taxonomy (NCBI): domain Eukaryota; kingdom Fungi; phylum Ascomycota; class Dipodascomycetes; order Dipodascales; family Trichomonascaceae; genus Spencermartinsiella; species Spencermartinsiella ligniputridi. The sequence continues at coordinate 127,362 of JAJMIC010000015.1, forward strand.
CATCACAATCCTCATCGCGGCCAGCTAGTTACATACTCTCAAGCTGGTGAGTGATCTCCTCCAGCTCGGCCTTGGCAGCAGAGTATTTCTCAGACAACTCCTCAAACTTCTTCTCCAACTCGTCTCGCTCAGCCTCGACAGATGTGACCTTTCGCTCAAAGTGTTCAGCCTTGACGTCGGTTTGTCGGAGTTTCTCAGTGGTCTCTCGCAAGTTTTTGTCAGACGATTCAAGCTCATCTTCGAGAAGAGCAATCTTCTTGGTCAACGACTCGTTGGCAGAACCATGGGCAGCGCCTTCCTCAGCGGCACCCTTGGCGTCTTTAAGTTTGTTCTCGAGTTCTTCGACTTCAGTTTCCAACAGCGAGTTCTTGTGGGTCAGAGAAGCGATTTCCTGGTCCTTTTGAAGGTTTTGGTGTTCGAGTTCCTTGATTTTTTCGAGGGCCTCGTCGGCTTTTTCCTGGGCAGACTCGGTTTCGAGTTTGAGGGAGTTGATTTTCTAGTTAGAGGGCATGCGATGATGCAGGTGTGGAAAGCACCAGAGGATGGTTCCACGGAAAAGAGGACATCTGCAACGTCAAAGCAGCAAGAGCCATGACACAGGAAATTGAATAGAGAGTAGGGGAAGGTTGAATGTTATATCCAGTTGTGCCGCCACTTCAGCAGTAATGCAAAGATGGACAGTTTGGAACACAGAGTAGCGGAAAGTTGAATATTATATCCAGTTGTGCACCCAATTCACCAGTAATGCTAACATTGCATTTTGGCCGATGATCTGCGATTTCATCGTTTATAACCTGGGCATCAGGGCAATAGTCTAATTGGCCATCACCAAAACCATTGTCGTCCTTTACTTATCTGACATTGGCCCTATTCCCACTTCCATTCGTTCGGGCTTTCGCAGGTCATTACTGTCTGATCCCGTGACATCCTCGGCACTTCACTCCAAGTGCCTTGTAAGGACGGCAGTTTTTTATAGTTCCAAGTTGTTTACCAAATTCAAACATTTACAATCAATTCGTGATTATCAGTTAACATGCGTCTTTTGTCATATCGAGGTCCTCAGTTTCCTTTACGTTTTCCGCAATTTGTGTTTTCCACTTTGTGTTTTCCACTTTGTGTTTTCCACTTTGTGTTTTGCACTTTTCCCCGTTTAGTGCCAGCGCCTCTTTTATTCCATTGCTCCAATCACTCATTCGCGCTTCGCTTCGTCTGGTTTTACTTTCTTCTTATCTTCACCACTGCAGTACTCTACTCACCTCTCTAAGCTTATCCATATTGTAATTTAAATCAAATCAATTGTACACTTGAAAAAAATCTGTGTCAAACGTGGTTAACTCCTGAACTTGATCAACGATTTAAAAGGGGCCACATCACTGGGTGCATTAGTTTTACCCCTGGAGTTACCCGGGGCCGATTTGCCGTTACCAAGACTCCATCGTCTACAAGCGCAAACAGTGAACGCGTCGTTGGTTACCCTCCAACCTAATCGAGACATCGGTAAATACACATAATCAATTACATGTACAGCAAATTGACCCCCTGGAACTTTGCAATTGATAAACTTTGCTGGATCGCGCGACATATTAGTCAGTGTTGTATAAATTTTGTGTGCTTTTATGATCCGTTAGCGTTATCCGTTATTAGCTTTCAGCAAATTTTGCCAACAGATCGCATCCCGCCTTTTCCGCGCATAATTTCACTGTGAGCCGAAATTCAGTGACCAGAAATTCAGTGAGCATTTCTGTCACTATTATAAAATTGGAGGATGTCCGGGGCCATCAGTCCAAAAAGAAGCCAACAGCTTCGGCCGCCGGGGACAGTGGGTATGATGTCACGTCCTCAGACTCCCCAGATGCTACGACGGCCAGCGTCGTCTATGAGCTTGCGCTCGCCAACTCCGTCCGCGCTGTCGATGCGCCGCCCGCAAACTCCTTCGGTGTTGATGCCCTCATCGCCCAATGGCGGAGGAGCTGTTTACTCGGGGAACATTCAGGTCTCGGTGAGAGTTAAGCCTCCTACTCCCGGGTCGTTTGAACAGGAATACGGCTGGGAAGTTGATACTTACCGAAACACCATGTCCAGCCGAGAAGCCGGTGAATACACCGTAGACAATCTGTTTGACGGTGCTGGCTCGGTCACAAACAGAGATATTTATGAAAAGTCGGTCAAGGGACTCGTAGATCAAGTTATGGACGGTTATCATGGCACTGTGTTTGCCTATGGTATGACTGGTTCCGGGAAGACGTTCACTATGCAAGGATCAGATCGCGATCCGGGCGTGATTCCTTTGTCGGTACTTTCTGTGTTTGATCACATAGTCCAAAATCACCACCAGAGGGATTATATTGTCAAGGTCAGCTACTTGGAGATTTATAACGAACACATCCATGACTTGCTGAACCCTTCTACTGCATCGGACGATATCAAACTACGAGATGATCCTCTCCGGGGAGTCAAAGCTATGGGACTTTCCGAAGTTCAAGTACAGTCTGCTGATGAACTTCTCGACTACATAGCCCAAGGAGACATGATTCGACGTACAGAAGGTACAGATTTCAATGCTCGAAGTTCGCGAAGTCATGCTGTGGTCCAAATTTCAATCGATTCGACCCCCAGATTGGCGGGTTCTGGTGGGAAACCGGGTCTCCGTCACCACTCCACGCTGTATCTTTGTGATCTAGCAGGGAGCGAACGGGCAGCTTCTTCATCGGAGCGTCGTAAAGAAGGTTCGTTTATCAACAAGTCGCTCTTAACCTTAGGAACTGTCATTGCCAGGTTGAGTTCTTCCAGCTCCGGCACTTCGTCTATGGGTCATGTTCCATACCGAGATTCAAAATTGACACGACTCCTTCAACCCTCGCTCTCCGGACGGTCCCTCGTCAGCGTGCTATGCACAGTTCAGTCCACAAGCGGAGCATACATTGAGACCATCAGTACCTTGCGTTTTGCTGCGCGTGCCAAAAACATTGTGGTCAGTGCTAAACGAAACGACGAGATGGACAATTCTTCAAAGACAATAGAAAAGCTCATGCAGCAGGTAGCGGCACAGAAGCTTGAAATCGAACAGATACGGGGTATGGCCGGCAACTCTCCCCGCATAGCTGATGCAAACTCCCTATCACAGATCAACCAACTGGAAGCTGAGAACAAAATACTGAACGAACGAGTGGAGCATCTCACTCGTTTATGTGATGATACCCATTTAGAAGAGATTCTTGGCGTGTCTGCCGACGATTCAGACTCGGACACCGACAAGAAACATCAAAACCAGCAAATCGACGAATACAAGTCCTACATCGCTCATTTAGAGAAACAGTTGTACCAACAAGAACTGAAAAAGCCTCGGGGACTCAACATTGACACCGGCCCTAGCACTGAACATTCCACGGGGTATCAGCACTATCAGGAGATAATCCAAGATCTGAAAGAAGAGATAGAAGAGTTGCGGGAGAGTAATCGAGACAAAGACCGGATAATCAGTGCTCTACGATCGCTGAACAAGCGAAAGGAGAACTTGAATTCAGGCATCAGTAACACTGCCACAGTTACTACTGGCACAAATAGCACTCCTTATTCTCGCTATTACTACGCACCTTCCTCTGCCATGTCTGCAACCTCACCCATGCCTTCACCTGTCGAGGACACTTCAAAGGCGTTCCAAAGTCAGCTCAACGGCTCAACCAACGGATATCTCAAGGAGCATGAAATTAATACTGTGAAGACCCCGATGCCTGTAGATAGAATAGATTAACGTTAGAATGGGTATTTATTTATTAATGAGAGATGTATAAATCGAGCCAAAAAGAAGGTTAACTCGACAGTATCACGGTCACGATGAAAATAGCTTACAATGTTAATCAGATATATTCACTATTAGTTTAACACACAGAACAGTTGATGTTCTGTAAAAAAGAGGTTGAGCTCAGCATATAAAAAGTTAAAAGTTGAATCGAAATGTTACTGTTACCGTTGTGGCATTGCGAGTGTTTACCACAATCGCTCCTCAAACTTCAAATCGTTAGAAGGAGCAAGACCAACAAGGGCTCGGATCAAGTTCTCCAATCCAGCTCGCTGCTTGTTCAATCCGTTAATAGGATCGAAACCAGGTCGAGTAAGAGGAGCCTTGAGCCAGTAAGAAAGGAACGACAAAACAGAGTGAAGTTTCTCGTACTCGTCAGTGCCCTTCTTCCGGTAAGAAACTCGGGACAAAAACTCAGAAACAACAACCAAGTCGATGATCAAAGGAGTGGCCAACAAAGAGTCCTCACATACATTGTGGATAGAAATAGTGTTGTGTCCACCCAACATCAACTCACTGTGGTACTCGTCCATAGCGACCTTGGAGTCTCCAACGGCGGGGACGTACTTGATGACGATACAGTGGTCAACAGTCTTGCCCTTCTCTTCGTTGTACAACAAGTGATTGGACTCAATCATGTCATCGACAACAGAAGACTTGGAGATCTCCTTGGATCGGAACTGCTGGGGAGCAGACAAATTGTAACCATCGTTGTTTCCAAGATGGTTGTAAGAGGCGATAGAAACTGGTCGAATACCAGCATCGACCAAGAACTGGGCCAACACAGACTTGAGTTTGGTTTGGCCAGACTTGAAGTCGTCTCCACCGATGAATGAATTGTGCTTCTCCGCAAGCTCAATGCATCCAGGCACAAAGGTGTTCTGGGGGGAACCGTTGATGTAAGCAACGCCCTCCAAAATACTGGCAATGGCAAAGACGGTGGAAGGAGAGACTTCGTCGTGAGACTCCTTGACAGCCTTGAGCAAATTATCAGCAGTATCATTGACTCCCGTTATGATCTCAGCATATCGCTCAGTGTTGGCAGTCCAGAGAACAATGACCTTGTCCAGGCCGTTCTTCTCCTTGAAGTCTCGGATATCCTTTCGGATGTGCTCGACGTGAGCCCATTTGTCGGTTCCAGGAATGACATTGTCAGCTCGGTCCGACTGGTTGGCAGCAATGAAATCAGGGTAGTAGATAGAGGGCAAAGGCACCACTGATTCCAAGTGCTTGTACAACTGTCGCTGCAAATCGTAGTCCAGAACCTTGGCTCGCTTCATGGCTTCACCCAAGTTCAAAGCCGAAATGTCCCATCCACCAATGACAAGATCATTGGGGTGCAAAAAGGGCACAACTTCGTTGAAAGGAGCATAGACGTCCTTTCCCTGAGCGTCAACTCCGAGCTTGATAGTGGCAGCCTGAGTCACAGATCCGTAGTAGTTGGACTGGATCAAGCCGTCCTTGGTGTGGAAGCTGACCTGGTTTCGGTTGGCAATGACAGCTCCGGTGAAGGTAGATCCATTGTTTCCACCCAGACCGACCAGCATGATACCAGTCTTGGGCACCTTGGTGTCCAACTTGAACTCATACTCGACTTGCGTGGGGGTCACTTTGTACTTGCCATCAACTTTTTCCACGGTAGCATTCTCATAAGTGTAGGAAGAGTAGATAGCATCGTCTTGCACAGAGATCTTCTCCGAGTTGACATCGACGCTGACATAACCGGATTTTCCAGCGCCAGGTGCATTGGCGGCAGGAGCCACAGTAGCAGAAGATTGATTAACAGATGGGGCCATTGCTAACAATTGATAATGAAAAAATTTAAAAGATACTATAAAAGATTATCTACTTGTACGCGGTATGCCACCCGAACCAGATGCGGAGCGGGAGTCTTGATACGGGTGGTGGGCACTTGATAAAAGATTCGAAAACGTTTTGAAATAAAACGAAGACGCGGAGGTTTGGTAGGTAGTTGACTAAAAACGAGTTAGAAAACTACTTATAAACGCTGTGATTGATAAAGGTGATAGAGAAGAAGAAAAAGAAGAAGAGCTTTTACCGAATCAGCGCCTAATTAGGCTTATATATTTTCAAGGGCAAGGGTCGGTGTTGATTTGTGTAGTCGGCTCCGGGTGTTAGTGGTTTAACAGATAACGCTGTGATTGGCGTGATGATTGGCGCTGATATTGCATGTGAAAATGTTGGGGGGCATCAAAAGGAGAATGATGTGCCGTGTGGGAGCGAAGTCAGGGGTAAGAATCAGGGGTAAATGGGTCGAAGACATAAAGAGAACAGAGTTTAGAAATGTAGTACAGTGTAGTATGTACACAATATTGTTAACTAGTGTGATATGTAGGCATCATGGAGGACTTCACGTGTACACTGAATGCTGAATAGCATTTGTTCGTGGCTGATATTTGAGCTTATGTCATGTAACACATGTAATCAACACGGGTAGGGTCGGCATCAAATCGATACGTGCGTGGAGTACAGGTGTCAATAATAATAACAAACTATAGGGTTGGGCGTAACGTGGAGTTATGACGGGATAATTCGAGGATAATTTGGGGAGAATTGCAGGGCGTGACGTGTTCAGAGAAATTGTGGCTATGTTGACAGATTTGTAAGGTAAAAACTGATTACACTTTGAATATCCAAGGGATCGGAATAATCCTATATGGAAGATAAGTATCGATTATATATATGAATTGAGGCAATAGTCTCCATAAGGTAAATGATCTCAGATTTCAAAGTAACAGTCTATAAAGTTACTGAATTAAATATATACCATTTTTCAAAAGATAGTTCCACCATATGGAATTACAAGAAGCGTTCATAAGCTGACATCTTGAGAATACTGATATAGACTTGAAACTGCGATTTACTCAGTATGAGACCGGCACAGCGACAGTTTCTCGGGCATCATCAGGGTAACATCAAGCCGGATAAATTACATAAGTTGTTAACCACCACACTGATCAGTGTGTGCGCAAGCAGCAGTTCTCAATAGCCGAGTCATGACAGAACTGTCTCAGCGTTGACAGGACCGACACAGAAAGAATTGTATGCAATAACGCTTTTTGCGAAATGTATTCTGTGTGCATTTGGTTATCGATTTTCACAAAGACCACCGGTTCTCTCCAACACTGGCTTTAAGTGTGACTAGGTGGCTCAGCTAATTAGGCTGTACTTAAACTGATACACATAATGGTCGGGGACAAACCACAGTCGATGCTAGACCTCATTGCAACATAGCTCATACCACTAGACAAAGCGTAGAAAGACTCCGCTCCCGAAGCTCATATATATCAATGCACCCTACTGCAGGATCCCGCTCAGCGCATGAAGAATTACCTTTTCGAGAACTATCATGCAAACAAACAAATGGGCGACTTGGAACGATATGGAAAACTATTCAAACATTACATTGTAACCCTTTAAAATGAATCAAAACTTTTATGAAATACAAATCTATATAACTAAATACAAAAAAAATAAATAGAGCCTTCACTGGCAATTAATTATTAGAATTCTCAAAACCAAATCTATCAAAACTTTTATTTCATGTTCGAGGTCCTAATACGAACCTGAACATTCTGGCATCGAGATTACAACAAAGTAACTCGGGACAAAATAGTCTGGTCATGCCATTGGTGGTGTCTCTTCTTGAAGAGTCCCTTCACAGCAGATTTAAGAGTTTGCTTCTTAGACGCGGTAGTAGAAGCAGAGGCATCAGTAGCACTGGAGGCAGTAGTAGAACCAGATGCGGTAGTAGAAGTGGACGCAGTAGCGCTGATGTCGTTGGCGAAAGGCTGTTGAACAGACATTGTGTGGAGATAGTGAGTTTTCATTGTGACGGAGGTAGAAGACTGTGATGAACTGATTGTTTCTTGGATTGTTTCTTTGACTGTTGTCTATTGTAGAATGATATTGTTAAACTCAATATCTCGTGTCCTTTTATAAACTTTCTAACTTGCAATTACAAATTATTTCCACGCGGACTCCTACGGAATTCATCATCCGCTGTGCCCAGCAAGTGCGTGAATTATGCGTGCTCTTGCCATTAGAGAGCAATCCGTCAATAACCGGAAGGCGCTCAAGTGTCACGATGACTTATGGTCTCCGAAAACGTCAATAAGAAAATTTTTCCTGCGGCTGCAACCTGCCAATAGAGGCGGATGAACTCTGCATGCAGGGGAAGATCGGTCATGTTCGGACTCCAAAACTTTTTTTAACACGGCTCTTTTTACATTTTGAACATCGCCAGACTTACATAATATAACAAAACAATCGCGTGGCTTTCATTTTGTTTAATATAGCAACGCGACGTGGCGTGGCAGATGCGGTGGACTCCGGATGAATTGTGTAGGTTCACAGAACGACACTATTTTTAGAGTGGGGGAATTTGGGAGAATTAGCTGGAAAACTTTTTGTGGTATGACAACGATGGGAAACGTGAAACATATGACCAGATCTATAGGCAATTTGTAAACAAGGATGTGTGAATTAGATTGCTATGGGGTGTGAATGTCACGACTGACGTCGTTCTTGGTAGTCAGACGATTTCTAAGACCACCTTACAAACCTGACAAATGGTGATTCATAGCTATTACTAACTGGCAGAGATTTCTAAGCATTTCAAGTGAGCTATAGTATATTGACTAGTACAACTAGCTAGCGTAACAACGATGATGCGTAAATTAACTTCATAAGCTCTTAAAGTTGCTGTATATTATTCTCCCGGAGACGTTTTAGACTGCTCGGTCCCGCCTGTAACCGCGCTATAAAGTTTTTCCTCGTGCATTACTTTAGCACCGAGTTTAAATGGATCGACAACAGATCGACCGATAGCCGACAGGTCGCGCCCATATCCGAGTCCTCGAAGATGTATCGACATGAAAAATATACATGGTACAATGAAACTGGCTTGGCTGTAAAGCAAGTGGCGGAAAAATATAAAAGGAGAGCAGAATCTCCTTCATTATAACAACAGTTCTATACAGACAACAGTCAAACAGAATACAAACACAAACACAAACACAAACATCTTACAGATTTTAGTCAAACAAACTCATACAAAATGGTCAACCGAACTTCTGTCGAAATCGAAGGATCTCACCTTTCTCCTATGAAGTCTACTTCTTCAATCATCAAGAAGTCTTTTGGTAAAGCCCTCAGAGGTATTGCCAGCGAATTCTTTGTTCCTCCCACTGCCAACTCGAAGGGAAGTGCTATGGTCAAGAGTACCAAGGGAACTTTCTTCACTCCCAAGATGCTGTAACTGTAAGGTAGTCACGCAAAAGCTGTGAGCTGGGAGCGATGGAGCTACGAGAGTCATAATAATATCAGGTGCATGGAACTTATAGAGGGAGAAAAGGATTACATTACTGTTAAATACAGTCCAAAAAAGTTTTGTTTATATATATTTATTTATCTTTAATTATTAATTTTTATTACTATCAGTGAATGTTCAGGTCTTCCAGTAGATGATTTTCAATGCTTGAAAGTTTTTCCGTTAAATTAAAAATCCCTGGTCGATCATGTAGATCATGTAGATCATTTATCCATAAATTAAGGGTGCGCGTACTGCCACTACAGTACTGTTTGTGACGTTCCATAGATCTGTTAAATATAGTTTCTTCAACCACATCCTTGTTCACACATTAAATTTGAAATCAACTATCGAGGTATGATACCCCTTCATCAGTTACTAACTAAATCTAGACAAATGTCGTGAGCTAATTACATACCACCTCGAAGTCGCAACACCAAATGGAGAGTAGACTCCTTTTGAATGTTGTAGTCAGACAAGGTTCGGCCATCTTCAAGCTGCTTACCGGCGAAAATCAATCGCTGTTGGTCAGGAGGAATTCCCTCCTTGTCTTGAATCTTAGACTTGACATTGTCGATAGTATCGGAAGACTCGACCTCAAGAGTAATCGTCTTGCCAGTAAGAGTCTTGACGAAAATTTGCATACCACCTCGGAGTCGAAGGACCAAGTGCAGGGTCGACTCCTTTTGAATGTTGTAGTCAGAAAGAGTTCGGCCATCCTCGAGCTGCTTACCAGCAAAGATCAGTCGCTGCTGGTCTGGGGGAATTCCCTCCTTGTCCTGGATCTTGGACTTTACATTGTCAATGGTGTCAGAAGACTCGACTTCCAATGTAATAGTCTTACCAGTCAAGGTTTTCACGAATATCTGCATACCACCTCGCAGTCGCAGGACCAAGTGAAGAGTAGACTCTTTTTGAATGTTGTAATCAGACAAAGTTCGTCCGTCTTCGAGTTGTTTACCAGCGAAAATGAGTCGCTGTTGGTCAGGAGGAATGCCCTCCTTGTCCTGGATTTTAGATTTAACGTTGTCAATGGTGTCAGAAGACTCGACTTCCAAAGTGATAGTTTTACCAGTCAAGGTCTTGACAAAGATTTGCATACCACCTCGGAGTCGAAGAACGAGATGGAGAGTGGACTCTTTCTGGATGTTGTAATCGGACAAGGTTCGTCCGTCTTCGAGCTGCTTACCAGCAAAAATCAGTCGCTGCTGATCAGGGGGAATACCTTCCTTGTCCTGAATCTTGGACTTGACATTGTCGATAGTATCAGAAGACTCAACCTCCAAGGTGATGGTCTTTCCGGTAAGGGTTTTAACGAAGATCTGCATACCACCTCGAAGTCGCAACACCAAGTGGAGAGTGGACTCCTTCTGAATGTTGTAATCAGACAGAGTTCGTCCATCCTCCAACTGCTTTCCAGCGAAAATCAATCGCTGCTGATCAGGAGGAATGCCCTCCTTATCTTGGATCTTAGATTTAACATTATCAATAGTGTCAGACGACTCAACCTCCAAGGTGATGGTCTTTCCGGTCAGAGTCTTGACAAAGATCTGCATACCTCCTCGCAGCCGCAGCACCAAGTGTAAAGTACTCTCCTTCTGGATATTGTAGTCAGACAGGGTTCGTCCGTCTTCTAGCTGCTTTCCAGCGAAAATGAGTCTCTGCTGGTCAGGAGGGATTCCTTCCTTATCCTGAATCTTGGACTTGACGTTGTCAATAGTGTCAGAGGATTCAACCTCGAGAGTGATGGTCTTGCCAGTGAGGGTTTTGACAAAGATTTGCATTGTTTATGTTATTGTTTTTTTCAATAATAAATATATATAATAATATGAGTATATCTCTCTTTGTTTTCGATGGGTGTTATCGATAAAAGGATGATGAAAAGAGAAAGAGAGAGTGAGGTGGGCTAAGCACCGTATTTATAATGGGAGTGGCGGCACAAACGACCGTGGCGGTTCGGGTTAATCTCATTACATAAGGCTGTAACCCCCATGCATGCAACTGTGACCAACAGAAAGAGACGGTGTGATAAAATCAGTCGGTGGAAGCCGGGAGAAAAGAGGGGAAAAAAGGGAAAAAAGTGAGGGAAAAACAGAGGAAAAGAGAGTAAGATAGGTTGCGGTATGATAGCAAAGTGTCAGTGTATGAGATTTTAAACTGATCATAATACTATTTGGTTATATTTACGGTCCTTAGCTGTTGTATATTGCAACAGGGATAATCGGTAGTGACTAAGCCAACCTTATGCGGATTACGGTTGCGGCCATTCTGGCATCTACACTGTAACTGTACTATGACGAAACACCTAGTATAGCGTGCACTGGAGTTTTCTAGCAGAAAGCAGTAGAAAAAAGCTTTTCTCAGGGGTAAATTGTTTGTTTACAGTACAAACGTGTAAATTTACCCGATAAGCATGGAAACTGTGCGTATAATTAGCAACGGTCTTCTGTGTTCCATGCCGAATGATTCCGAATCGGACCGGATTAGTGGGCTTAGACTAAGAATTTCAGGGGTACCTTTTTTGGTCGTCAGAGATAAGATAAGGTGAGGTTATAACGTAATCATGATACGATAACATTAGAACGAGCCACTGAAAGGTTTGTGATAAAAATAGAACAATTCACAGAAAGCTTATGTACTCTTCTTATCCAATTGACTTGAAGAAATCAGTTACGGCAACATAAAATTCTCCTCTGTATTGTGCAACTGCGTAAAGTCTTCTTCCACCACTCTCCTAATATTATTACGGTATTGCGGCCCGCTGTGCAGTTGTTTATTGACTGCGCGTCGCTGAAAAATTTTCTGACATTTGTCCGACTTCTGCACATTCCATGCAAGAGCCCAATGCAAAGAATAACGTCTTTCATATAAACTGACTCTGCCGTAATTTACCGAAGATCATCGTCAATCCAATGAGTCAAGTGTAGTGCATATTGCTGTCATCTTTCCCTCCTATACGCGTAAACTCCGTCTTCACTACCTGACACGTTTGAGTCACACCCTTAAAAACAACCATCATTCATTCAACGTTTACATACAAAGATAAATCATTCCTAATTTACATATCATTCCTTCTTCCTCTTCCCTCTCGTTTACCGTTCAGCACCAGAACTTGTAGGTTCGATAGAAAAAGCTTCGAGATTTCAAATACGTTTCTTCCTCGACAACTTCCTGTCGCAGCACGTCCAAATCAACTTCTCGTCGACCAGTGTCCAAATCAATGTCTCGAGTGTGGACAAAAGTAGATCGTTTCCAGAGTTTGAAGAAGACGTAAAAGACTAACACGACTGGCGCAGCCAAATACGCCTGGAAAAAAGTAGCAGCATTGGGCTTGGCTCCTCCTACTGGGAATAGTGCGACCCAGAATTGAGCAACCAGCACCAATCCGTTGAATGCAAGTCCAAAAGCAGAGCCAACGACTCCGGTTTGAGATTTGAATGCAACTTCATCCAAGTTTCGTCCTTGTAACTTCAAGGCTCGTCTGAATCGGATATGGCACAGGCAAATGGAACCCCAGGTGAAAATTGAACTGAGACCGGAAAGAGCCATCAACCAGTTGAATACTTCATTCTCCTTGGGAGAGGCAACCACAAATGACAGCAGACCAAAAGTTGCGCTTAAAGCAATACCACCCAAGGGTCGGCCCGACCGATCAATGTATGCGAAAAACCTGGGAGCCAACCCTTGAGCAGCCAATGAAGCAAAGGTTCGAGAGCATCCGTACACAGACGAGTTTCCGACTGAAAGAACGGCAATAATGACCACCACGTTAATAATAGAGGGAAGCACTTTGATACCGGCGTTTCGGATAGCAATGACAAACGGGGAAGCAGCTGCTCCAACGTTCTTGGTACTCAAAAGATTTGGATCATTGTAGGGAACCAACAGTCCCACCAAGGTCAAGGAAACAATGTAAAATAGACAAATTCGCCAAAACACTTGCTTGACAGCCGAGGGCAGACTCTTTCGGGGATTCTCAGTTTCAGCAGCGGCCAAGCCTACCAGCTCGGTACCGGTAAACGAAAATGCAGCAGTGACAAAGACTGAACAGACACCTTTGAAGCCATTGGCAAATGCACCAGGATTCTGCCAGTATTTTCCACCAATATAACCACCTTCTGGTCCCCCTCCACAGTTCAAAATAATACCCAAAATGATGAAACCGAGCACAGCAATAACCTTTATCAGGGAAAACACAAACTCAGCTTCTCCGTAACCTCGGACTCCAAAAATATTAATCGTCACAATGAGGACATAGAAGATGGCGATCCAGGCAGCATGGTTGATATCCGAGCCCCAAAAATCAATAGTGATAGAAGCAGCCACCAACTCGACTGGCAGCACTGTCATCCACTGCAAACCATAGTTCCATCCCATGGCGAAACCCCAAGCAGGATCGATAAATCTACTCGAGTACACCGCAAATGCACCGGAAACAGGGAAAGTAACGGCCAGTTCTCCGAGAGCTTGCACTGTGCAGAACAACATGGCACCAATCAAGGCAAAACCAATCAGCAAGGCAGCAGGTCCTCCCGTACTCAGGACTTTACCAGAACCTACAAATAGACCTGTACCAATGGATCCTCCGATTGCAATCATTTGCAAGTGTCGGTTTTTCAGTTTTCTGGCTAAAGGGGCATGGGCAGTTGCGAAGGCGGCTTTCTGGACATCAGTTAAACCCATCTCATCGTATCTCGACAGGTCAGCAGGCTTAAACGAATCTCTAAAGGCTTTCCATTTCGAAGTTTGGACTTTTACAACCGAGCCTTGAATGGGCTCGCCCTTCTCGACAGAGGAGTATTTCTCGATATTGTCTGAATCAGACATCTTTGCTGATGTATGTGAAAAAGAAGTTTGTGAGAGGGTGGTTTAGCAATTTAGTAAGGCGTTGGTTAAAATTGCGACGACGTTTGCAATATTCGACAGCGTTTTTTTTGAAGTGTTGTTCGGAAATCAGTGATCAACTAGATGACAGAGGAAGAACCTGTTTTTGGTACTTTGCCTTGACACACTTGAATCTAGCGTTGAGCAAACGTTTAAATCGACTCAAGATCTGGCTGCAGAGTTTACTTTATATCTCGAGGGACTATCAGGGCTATCTGAAACACTATTGATTGGCCCCGCGTGAATAGTCAAACGCTATCAAACATAGTAATTTGTTGGCATTGACTGTCAAAAGCAAATTTACCTGCCGGATCCGGATAATCGGCCGCTGATAATACCCAGATAGGATAGGATAGAATGCTGATTAGGGTGCGATTATGGGAGAGTGAACCATATTACTTTTCGTCATACAGTCGTTCCCCGCAGCAGCAGTCTAGCAAGTGTATGTTAAAGTTATGGACAGAGAAAAAAAAGTGTCTACAGTGGGCGGCCAAAACGAATGAGTCCCCAATTCAAAATAAAATCTAGCTGTATCTAAATCGATCAAACTCCAAATTTCTAGAACGGAATGTATAGATTAAACTATAAGCTGAATTACACTTAGATAGAAGGAATACAGACGAGATTGAAGTTTCCAAATTACAGATGGGCCGTGGCAGCAAAAACGTGACTTCCAAAACCGAGAGCACAGGGTTATACAGGTGGGTATGCTATTCTTTCAATTACACTTTGCTTTCCAACTAAGGCGCACTAGCATCACCTCGCCGATCCAATTTTCTGCGGGGCTCACCCATGATTTCGATAGTTAAAGTTATCAGAAACACTAAATATTATTTTCTAATGGTACTAGAACATGAATACCACGGGAATGTCGACTTTTCCCACGAGAATTTGAAGTGCTAGATCTGAATCTTATGGATTCTTTGTCTCCGAGGATCAAATTTTCATGTACATCAGTGTACATCATTGCATAGTTGATGCTTTGGCCTAAACCGCTATAGGACTAGCTGGAGGGGGGAATATGCACAGTGGACGGATCTCGGAAGGATTTTAAAGTGACAGTAAGGGTTATGGATTGAAATAAGCGCTGGAAAACTTGGCTGAGACGTCACGGTGGGCAACTATGTGAGAGGGGTGATGTCAGGCTGAAAGAAAAGCAAATTTGGTGTTGTTGAATGTAACGTGGCTCTACATGAGATGTGAGATGATCATTAGCGTGGTTTCATGGAAAGAGAGTGAGTGAGAAGTTGCTGAGGTGAAAATGAACAGACAAGTCAAGCTAGTACACGGTATCTGCTTTCTCCAATCTCAAGCAGTCTCTGTTATAAGCTTGTGTACTATCTGAAACAAGCTTTTGCATGGACTTGGTCTTGCTAGTGTATCCCATTTTTGGTTTTATCCTTTCAACCTTTTATTTTTCCGAAAGGTTGTTGCTTTTTATGTACAAGTCGGTACCGATTACCTTTGGTTCTGCACCAAGAGACCGGTCAGTGGCCGGTCACGGTCTGTTAACGGTGGCCGTTGAAGTTCAAGAACCGGGCCGCAGCGCGCAAATCGATTCTTACACGGGGACCTGAGATGCCACTAACGCCAACCGCGCTATAGTAGTCGCTGATTCTTACTATGGCCGGCGGATTTTCGTGCCCATTGCTCTCCGTGCGGGAAACGATCTCCGCCATGCACTGAGAACGAGTCAGAGCTTGACAGTTAGTTAGTTTGACTGCAACCGTTACGTAAGTTCTTCTCCAGCCGGAATAGTATTATCAAAAACAAATTAAAAACTAGGTTTACAAAGAATCAAGTGTGGATAGCCCCGCTTCCTGTGAGATGTCCATTAATGCAATGTGGATGGGTAAAAGTGGTGTGGTGCCTTGGGGTATGCCAAGCATTTTTCAGGGCGAGAAAGCAAAAGGGCCGAGATGCAAAGGCGGAGAAATGAGCAACTTAATCATGGTCGGCAGTTTCCGAGAGTTTCAGTTGTCTAATACGTACACATGTTTGTATGTATCTCTCACATCCTTGTCACATTGCGAGTTTCTGTACGTTCAACATCCAGTCCACTGCCCACTACAATTGGTCATTTGACTCTGCCTGCTGCTCGCTCCTACTCGTGATCCGTGCCAGGTCTCCTGAATTGCCAATCACATCAAACTCCTCCTCAATAGAATGCAAAGGTAGTGACAGACTGTACCTTCCTTCTAGAGACGGCCTGTAAGACGACGGACCCAACTTTGGCCTACTGGTCCCAGTTGGACTCGTCATGGTCGGAGATGGCGGGGCCCGAGCACCGAGGTCAAGGGTCATTCGGCTGGTCACAACGGCAATACTGGGCTTTCGAGAAGAACCACTATGCAAATCTACAATACCTGGTTTACTCATCTGTTGACGAATGCGAATATAGTTTTCCTTTTCGCTTTGAAGCTTGTCGGGATCTTGGATCAAATCGCTCAGTGTCCTGGCTTTCTGCCGGATCGGCCCACCTTGATCAATGTTCCGTGAGTCGGCATATCGGAACTCGCACAATGATTTGATCAGATAGAGGTGGGCCCTGAGCCATTTCACTACTACATCCGAACCCTCGTATACCAGATATAGCAATATCGTTAGGGCTTTCATCACATGTCGCCATCGTTTGCCCTGATCGTTTATACGCTTTTCTAGCACGCCAATGACTTCCCAGACGTATTTTCTTATTAGCGGATGTACCAATGGCATTTGTTCTTTGGGTGGTTTTAATCCAACTATGTCTACATAATCCGTGAAATCTACTTACTCGTGATAGGTTAATAAAGCTATTTCATGCATTTCTTTGATACTTGGGCCCCAAGCATCGTTACTTGTGGCTTGTTAATTGTTGTTCTTAAACAGCCATACCAGAACTGCCAACTACCCACCCTTTCGTACTTGGATTTCCACCGACGAGTATCCATTGGTTATGTTCTTCAACGACCTGACCAATTGTTTAGACATGTCGATTAATATATATTAAAGATTAAAGATTAGAGATTAAAATGTATATTAGAGAAGCAGGTAGAGAAAGCAATCCTACAGCTCAAATGGACAGCAAAAACTATGTATGATAAGAAGTATATGTAGCAAAAAATTGGGAACAATTAAAGGTCAAACAGCATCTTAGATGGAAAACAATCTGATATCAACTTTTTGTCAAGGGATGATTGGGATTTTGAAAAGGCTTGAGGTTAAATAGGGTAAGCGATGGGCCGATCCCATCGCATCCGTGATCGGCGCGGCTTTGACAGGTACGCCGTTCCGAAGAAAATGGACAAACGAGTTTAGAGATTTGATGTGTTTCACATGGCCCTTAATTATCTGCCTGCTGGTCTATCTCATCGTAGCTGAATAGTCCTTTATTATTGTACGTACACAACGTGAAGTAAATAAATTTATTATTATCTATGTGAATCATTCTATCATATGAATATTACTTTAACAGAGTGTCGGTTCCAACCTGAGCACTAGTGTAAGTACTCTACGCACCATCATTTACAACACTCGGTCCAAGTTTCCATTCATTCTCTGCCGACTGTATCCAGTAGCCTTTTCCTCAGAATCAGCCTTGACACCGGCCTTGGACAGCTTCAATGCGCTGGCAATAGCCAACTTCAAGTTCTCAATAGCTTCGTCAGTGATTTGGTGATGCAAGACAATTCGTTCACCTAAAAGACGAACATTGTGCTTGGCACCTTCTTGCTTGAGGAGCTCCACATCCAAACCAGCTCGAGCACCGTCAATAAAGAAGAAACTAGTTTGGACAGGGATCTGGGGATAGATGCCAATAGACTCCAAATCTTTGGCCAACTTGGCAGTCTTGGCATGGGTGATAGCCATGGTGGGCCAGATCTCATCAACAGCAACGTTGGCAGCAGCAGTCAACAGACCAGCTTGTCGAATACCTCCTCCAGCTTGCTTTTTCAGCCAGTTGGCTCGAGTGATGTTTTCTTGCGTACCTACAAGAATACTTCCCACAGGAGCACCGAGTCCCTTGGAGAGACACAGAGAAACGGTGTCAAAGTACTGAGCGTACTCTTTGATGCTGACACCGGTGGCAATAGAAGCATTCCATAGTCGAGCACCATCCAAATGCATTTTCAGACCATTTGCCCGAGCCCACTCTGAGATTCGTTTGATCTCTTCAACAGGGATGATAGTACCACCAAGAGTGTTCTCCAGAGAAACAATCTTGGTAGGAGCTTGGTGAATATCTTCACCGAGGATAGCATTCTGTTTGACATCTTCCAAAGTCAAATGCACGCCATTTCGGGGCCGCACTGGGGTGACCATAGTCTGACTGAGCACAGCCAGGCCAGCTGCCTCAGCAGTGTAAATATGAGCTCTGTAGTCACAAAGCACGGAATGGGGAGGACAACCTAGATGAGTTCGGATGGCGAGCTGGTTGGACAAAGTACCAGAAGCGCAGAAGAGAGCAGCCTCTTTACCGGCCAGCTCAGCAATCTTGGCTTCGAATCTTAAAGTGGTCTCATCTTCCTTGTACACACTGTCTCCGTGAGTGGCCTGAGTCATGGCCAGGATCATGTTGGAGGTGGGAGTGGTAAAGGTGTCACCTGGTTAGAAACTACAGTATGGAAAACGAGGTGTTTTCACGCGAGACACCATGGTACCAGCAAGGCGTGGGCTGTGAGAAAATACCGGTCATTCCATCCAGTGCCCAAGCTTGATAAGCTGATTACACATTATGGCACTGTCGGGGCAGCTTCCGAACTCGGTTTTTTCGTCAAATTTTTGGTTACATACTTCGGAAATCATTCCAAGCGATGGAGTGCTCAGTCATATTGACCATATTTGTGTATGTTATTCGATCAAAAATCAAACTGTGGAGAAGATAGGTGGTTAGAATTTTTTTATATCTGTCGGCAGTCGAAGGACCTCCGGTACAATTTCCTAAACCGGGGTATAATTAAGCATGCCGCACATGAACGTTGATCCCCTGCAGTAGTGGGATGCTGGTGACGGACGGAATAGAGTTGACTGGGCCATTGTTCTGTTGGTATATACTACTAGTGGGACTAGCAAGCAATGTAGTCTATAAACAGTGAGTATATCAATGGTGGTTACTATTGTGCGCTCTGTGTTTGTGTGCTCTGCGCTCTTCGCGCCGCCCTCCGTGCCACTCCGTGCCTGCTCCGTGCACTGCACAGCTTTACCACGTTTGCCGCACCTGTTATCAGTGTGCGATGTATTCCGTGTAACCTTTACATGGACCAGTAAAATGTAGTGGACTAGTACAATATGCTATGTAACCTTTAGTCGTTCGTTGACCCCTGTGTAAGAAAAAGAGCTCAAACTCACTCTACAGTAGGTGCTGGTACGTATATCTTACTACAGTTCCAGTTGACCCGGGTATGATAAGCTAACTAGTCCCAGATGTACATGCACAGTACTAGTGACATAGTATATCTGTCTGGACCCAAATGGAACTTCTAACTACTTAGATATATCTTACACCTATATACACCTCCACAGCTGTCAGACACGCGCCAGTGTAATCGTGGTCAGCCAAGAATTTAATCTCGGCTCCTCGACGATCAGCGATGACTTAGTTACCCGCCTCCCCTGACCTTTCCCTCTATCAAAAATCACACACACACACACATTTACCAAATCTCCAATATTGTCAGAAACTCGATTTCGAAGTGCAAACTGCTTGCATAGGACCCCCCAGGTCCTTAATTGGTGTAAATTTATCAGATTTTTGTTTTTTTTTGGAAACCTTGTAAAATAGTGGATGTGCAGATCATAAGTGGGAAAAACTATTATATTGCCGTTGTAAATCGTTGAAAAATCGATCCCTAAAAGACAACCTCCCTTTAATTTTCTTCCCATGTCCGCCTCCATATTAGTAGTACTGTTATCTGTACTATGGCTGCTTCACCGGACCACTCGGTTGCTTAAAGTGCCGGCGCCGGCGTTAATTCATGTTCTTGGAATAGACGTACCCGACATTCCTCAGGTCTCGGTCGATAACGTGACATCGACCACTGTGAATTTGCACTGGGCTCCTGCTGAGAAGAACAGCAATGTCGTAAAGTTCTTGGTCGAAGTGGATACGATCCGTGTGGGAGAACTTGACCGGAGCGACACAAACGTTGTGCTCAAAGATCTAAAGCCGAATCAGTCATATACGATTCGAGTGGTTGCTGTGAACGCAAGCAACTATCGATCTCATGCTTCCACAGTATGGATCCATACCAAGAAAAGCTCAGAAGAGAGTCTGCCGTCGAGTGTCAGTTTACGAGGCATTCGCGGAGGAGATGACAACTCGACCAGCATTTCTCTGTACCCGAAACTGTCGAGCTCTACAATCAAGGCAAATCTGCGGAACAGGGCCTCGAGCCGAGCCGCGAAGCGAGATTCACATAACGACAAGCAAGACAAGGTATACACAGTGGAATCGCTGACCCAGGAGGTCGAGAGCGTTCAGATCGAGATAAACGACCTGCTGGAACAGGCTGCCTTTGCGGAAGAGGAGTTCACCGAGGCCGAAAGTGTGTTGCTAAATGAGCTCGAACAGCTGAAAGACCGTAAAAAACAGGAAGATTCGCAGCGGTCGACGATGCGCTCAGAAACAAAGGCTTTGGAGGACTCGAGGCGGGGACTGGAGACTCAAAAGCTGAAAGCCGAAAAGTTCTTGGAGAAATGCCAGGAGGAGCTAGATCGTAAGCAGGCTGCTATTAAACAGTGGGAAGCTGATATTGAACGATGTTCTGCTAGAGTAGACGAGTTTGAGAATTCGCGGTTGTCTTTGATCGACCAGTCTAACACATCATTGGAAGCTGTTCGAGCTGATGTTGAAGCGAACCAGGCCGAAATTCTGAAACTTGAAGAAGAAGTGAAAAAGCTAGCTTTAGACAACAAACGAGTTGAAGCCAAGCAACAGGCGATCAGGGACTGCGTTGCTTCAATCCAACATTCGACAGACAGCGTAACAGGTCTTATAAAACCAGACTGCATAGAAGACATCAAGAACAACCCCGAGATTGAACAATTGTGGTCTGCTCTTGAACATGAAATCGACGTAGAGACAGAACTCGAGGCTGACTGGCAGAAAACTCAGAAAGAACTGGAAATGCGGTACTTGCGCGTCTCAAAGCAGTACCAAGAAGCAGGAGACGCATACAAAGCTGCTGTGACAAGTGCACATGGTGGTGGCATCAATACTGTTCTCGATACTCTCACAGCAGCTACCAATGCAGTTCTACCGAAATCGAAAAGGAAAACTAGATCCAGAAAGGGTACCGGACGCAGCATCAACATGCTTCAACCACAGATTTCTCCAACACAAGTCTTTGATGCATTCGACTCATCTCTCCCGATTGTACCCCACATCGATACTTCTGGTTTCAATTTCGGTAACAATGACAACAGAGATGATGACCTGCTAATGAGTCCTTCAGTGGACATGCTGCTGCCGTCCAACCTTCTAGGTGCCGATGATCTCAATGAATCGTTTACACAGCTTCTCAACGACCTCCCTCGAAGAGGTACTGTCCAACCTTCAGAAGATTCTGAGCGGTTTGAACGACCTTCAGCGTCATTTTTGGCCAATGCCTTCAACTCAAAGCGCAGCTCTTCTAACGGTTCAGGTCTTTCCCCGCGACCATCCACACTTTCCCTTCGAGATGAAACCCGTTCTATCGGTTCACACTCCCCAGTTGTGCCGTCATCGCCTCAAAGTAATTTTGCTACATTCCCAACCGGTGTGCCACCACGTAACAGCGCCATCAGCACACTTGGAGGGGGCCCGTTCAGCAACAGCGTCACTTCACTAGTAGAAACTAGCAGTGGCCATTTGGAAGAAGCATTCAGTGGAAAATCACCATCTGCCTCCAAGAAATTTAGCAACATGTTCTTCTTTGGTAAGCCGCGAAGCAACACTGGCAGCACTTCGCTATTTTTCAAGCGGGCAGCACGAGACGAATTAGCTATTCCACCCATGGATGAGTCAGTTATCGCATTCCCCAGTTCAGAACGTCCCTCTCTTGACGTTGGACCTATTGGCTCTCGACCGCGGGCTGGAAGTTATGGTAGTATGGCTTCAGGAGTAAGCAACAATTTTTTCAACCCATGGATCGATTCAGGGTTAGAGTCCAATCCCGGCGGATTGCTACGTCCATCGCAGAGTAATAACGGCTCTCTACGATCTGTAGATCCAAAGTCTTCTTCAATACTGAACAGCAACTGGTCAGTTTTTGATCGACGACCGTCTGAAACTGATACTCGGGCAGCGGACTCTGGGTATGACTCCATGGAGGCAAACTGGAAAGGAGGGATGCCAATGCTGCTGCTCAATGATGGCCAGACACAACCACTTAAACACGAGACGAGTAACAACAGCATGGAAAGCAGGGCCAGTTCGGCAGCAGGAAGCAAATTCACGAAGGGATGGGCTGGTCTGTTTTCCAGCGACAAGAGTTCCAATGAAAAGCTTAAGGGCGATCAGAAATCTATTGCGTCGTTGTTTGGAAAGTCGGACGACGACCACGATATTTTGTCGGCCAGTTTGGACTCTGCAGAATCCAACACTACCAAAGAGAGCATTTTACAGAAGAGCATGCGAACATTTACTGGAGGAGGCCGCAAGAGCTCATCATCTGCTGGCTCTTCCAAATTCGTGAGGAAATTGAGTCTGTTTGGCAAAAAAGCAGACATGTCAATCCGAGATTCAGAAGATGAACAAATGCTGGGAACAGAAGGAGCTATTTTGGAAGAATCGTCATCTAATGAAGCCGTTGATTATCAAACTTTTCTCTCGTCGGTTAGTCGTGAGAACAGCAATTGATGTCAAAAAGTTATGAATAATGCTATTTATAAATGTACAGAGTAGTTGATTTTATGTTCTTATTCAATGAAGAGTATTTTACCTGTAAATTGTTAAACCCATGGTTCCATGTTAAATTATGAATAATGCTATGAATACAATCAACAGTAATATTTAAAAAGTAATCTTTTTACCAGTTGACGGAACAATGCTAACGCTAGCTCTTTGAGCATTGGCCAGTGCAAGACCTGGCGACTTGGCTTGTCGGTCATTGAATCGTTTGGGTCTGTCTTGACGGGGTGGACGACTTTCATCACGCCTTTCGAACGATCGTTCTCTGTCCTGATGGTTATCTCTGTCTCGATTACCACCTCTCTCCTGATAACTACCTCTTTCCTCATAGCTATCTCTCTCCTGGTAGTTACCGCTCTCCTGGTGACTATCCACCTCTCCCTCTACCACCTCACCTGAGCCAACATGGCCCTTCTGCTGCTTGGTTCTCTTACTTCGATCCTCTCCGTATTCCATACGTAGAATACGGCCGTCAAGCCATTTACATCTTTTATCCCCAAGAGCCTTGGAAGCAGATTCGATATCTCTAAAGTCTACAAATGCAAATCCTTTACATTTACCGGAGTCCTGGAAGGTCGCCATACGGATCTTGACAATCTCTCCACAGTGTTGGTAATGCATTTCTAAATGTTCTTCAGTAGTGTCATGGCTGAGATTTCCGACAAACAAAATTCGAGAAGCAGGGTTCTTAACACCGTTGGTTTGCTTTGCAGGTCGGCCCTCAAATGAAGAATGATCTTTGATGAGAACATTTCGGCCGTTGAGGTTAGTCTCGGACAACGCTATGCAAGCCTGAGCCTGTTCGGCAGTCTCGAAGTCAATATAAGCAAACCCTTTGCATTTACGACCATTCATGGGGAGATGTATACGAGTAATATTTTGTTCAGTCAGACGAGTCTCAGGCTCGTTGTCTTGAGTTTTGAGAATCATGAACCGTTTGAGGTCATCGGTGTTGGTGTCAAAAGTAAGATTTCCTACCCACACACCGAACTTCGACCGCTGGCTTGTGTCATGGGGTTTTCTAGGATCCTTTTTATTTTCATCGATTCTGCCCTTTTTCAAAAGTCGTTTTTGCTTCTTGGATAACGGTTCTGGTTGATCCAAGTCGATTTCGATTTCATCTTGTTTTCGTTTGTTGTCAGCCGTGTCCTCAGATGGTGAACTCGCTCGGGAACTTGCTCGTGAACTCGAACTTTCGCTGTCAGACATTTTTTATCTACGCGGGTTTTTGATGTCAAGTTGGGAAAAAAGAAGATGCAGACTTCATGTATAAAATTTTGAGCCGCAGGACCTATCTATGCGTGATTATGCACCAAATATGCAGACAACCGCTCTAACATTCCACTCCATCATTAAATCAATATTAAGATCTCGTACAGACATCTACTTTTATCATCTAACTAACCTCCTTTTGTATTAATTTTGCAATGGTCTGCAACTGGATGTTGGAAGTTCCCTCATAAATAGTACCGATCTTGGAGTCTCGGTAAAACTTCTCCAGAGACTCTTCTCGAGTAAATCCAACTCCTCCCATCCAGTCGACTGCTTGAGAAGCAACTTTCTGAGCAGTCTGAGACGCGTAGAGCTTGGCCATCGCAGCTTCTTTGACAAACGATTTTCCTTCTTCCTTGAGTCGAGCAGCGTTGTACAGTAACAGCCGGGAAGCTTCGATTTCAACCGCTGCTTGGGCGATCTGGAACTGCATGCCCTGGAACTCTCCAATGAGCTTTCCAAACTGTTTTCTGTCGTTGAAACAGTAATTGGTAGCCTTGTTGAATGCACCCATGGCGAGTCCAGTCATTTGAGCGGCAATACCAATCCGTCCCTCGTTCAAGATTTCAATGGCAATCTTGTATCCTTTTCCTTCTTCGCCCAACAGATTCTCCTTGGGGATAACCACATCATCGAGGTTGATGACACAGGTACTAGAGGCTCGGATACCCAGCTTTTTCTCCTTTTTAGCGATTTTGATTCCCATGTCCTTTTCCACCACAAAGGCAGTGATTCCCTTGTATCCCTTGGAAGGATCCAAGTTGGCAAGGACTACAAAGATATCGGCTTCTGCAGAGTTGGTGATCCACATCTTGGATCCATTCAACACGTAATGGTCACCCTTTTTGGTGGCAGTGGTCTTCAGAGCAAACGCATCAGAACCAGAACCAGCTTCTGAGAGACAGAACGAACCGACCTTGGACGTAGCCAACTGAGGCAGATATTTTTCCTGCAACTCCTTGGTACCAAAGGTTCGAATGCAAGTATTTACAAGAGTGTTGTGGACGTCGTTCATGACTGAGACCGACGGATCGACTTTGGCCAGTTCTTCCACCACCAGGATGGCAGACGTGAAAGAAGCACCGGCTCCTCCAAGACTCTCGGGGGTCTCGATTCCCATAAGTCCGTTGTCGAACATTGCCTTGACTACGCCAGCGTCCATACTTTCGTTTTCATCCATCTCTCGGGCTTTAGGACCCACGACTTCCTGGGCAAACTTGGAAACCGCGTCTCTAAACATTTCCTCTTCTTCTGAAAAGTTGTTTAACGAGTGCATGGATCTGGCTACTGCTGGTACAGAAGTTCGCAGCAGCGAGTTTCTCAAGGGAGCTCCTCTCAGTCCGGATCGGAGTGCAGTACGGAGCATTTCGACTAGTTTATAGTAAAATTAATTGTTAGTAACAATAAATGAAAAGATTAAGAGAGATATTCCGGGGCTTATATACCCCACTGGGTAAGGGCGGTATCTCGGCAAGTTCACGGACTAAATTGTGGGGCCGAGGGAATATTGAGACGGAGCATAGGTGCACAGTTAAATTTAATAAACACGGTAAAATTACCATATAAAAGTATCAAGGAAGGAGTGTATCAAACAAAAGAAGCCACAGCTCGTCGGTGACAGCTCGTCGGTGACCTAAAGCTTTACCCTGTTATCAAAACATTTCTAGTAGTCGCATGTTAACTCTTTACCGCACATGTACTATTCAGTTATACCCCACAATACCAAAGACCATATTGAATTGGACCAGCGTTAATGAATCCAGTTATAACAAGTCAACCCGTCCATTTCCGGGGATAATATGACCTATATTGGATGATAAAGAGTACAACACAAATAAGGAAGACAACTGAGCGGAAAATGGTAAATAAAAATTTCAAGACTAACCATACTTCAGATTCCACAGATTTCTGTTTTTGAACCCTGGCTTGTAGTCTCTTCTCTTGCTTTTCAAGTTTCTTGTTCTCTCTTTCAAGCTTTCGTTTTTCAATTTGGAGCCTTAGTTGTAGAGTCTCTTTTTTTAGCCTCAAGTGTTCATTCTCTTTGTCGAGTGGCTCGTCCATGGTGGTAAAGTCACACTCGTTATACGCTTTATTCGAGTAAATGATTGGCTAAATCTGGTTTGCCCTTGAAGAGAACAATCTCTCTTTCCAGCCAGCTAATTATGATTTCCCTAAGATTATCAACAGAGTATAACTATAATACATGTATGAATTTATAGATATATGTAAGATCCCTGCAGACTACTTCTTCTTTGGGCTGTGAATCATCTGTGGGGTAGTTCGGTAAGTCGCTTAAGCCACAAATAAAGAGAACGAACTTGAACGAACCTCAAACGGGAGTCGGATTTTTGGCATACAGCAAAATTAGTCTCACTCTGATCAAATTTAAGCTATGGCCACATGGATTGAGCCTCCAAACAGGTGAAAAGTGCATTAGCACCAAACCAACCTTAGAAGGTCGAATGTCACTATTATAACATTCAGACATGTATTTACTTCATCCAATACAATTTTAAAATATAACAGAAAATGTCCAGTTTGAAAGCATACTGAAAGTTGGCGTGAAGCTTATGAATTCAAAATTTGACAAAACTGAAGTTCTCTTCATTCGCATCTTCTAGGAATTCTCTACCGTTTCCATGGTGGTATTAGGTGCCTGCGGTCGAACACTTCGAACTAGAACATACAAAATATGAAAATGCAGTAAATAAAAAATGGGCAGGAGCAGATGAATGCCAATTTCCAATCTATTCCAACCTTTCCTGATTTGTGCCTATCAAAAGTCCCTTGAAGTCTCTCCCTTTGTTTTTCCAGTAGTTTATTCTCTCTTTCAAGTTTTAGTTTTTCTATTCCTAGTTTCAGTTTCTCTATTTCAAGTTGCAATGTCTCTTCTTAAGCTTGAGGTTTTCTACCTCTTCGCCTACGTTTTCCCATGCTTCGTCTTGTTTCTCCCATGTTGATCACCTCTCTGTAAGGGATAGCGATGATTTAAGTTGGAGTGATATTCAGCTGTAAGGTAAAGGGGAACTCAACTAACGTGAGTGGTATACGAGTATTTGTAATTTGAGGCAACATTTATCTGTTTATTTTTTATTTAGCTTGTAATATTGAGTACATGTAGTGAAATTATTAACATCACCAGTATGTTACTATACAAACCCCTGCCTCGCAGGGTTTATTTGCGGGGTAGCTTCGCTTATAACGAATGGTGTTGGAGAAAGCACTACTCTCGCTTTGATTCTACGGTCAATCTCCTGTTCTCAAATCTAAGAAAACCTCCTCTTTTCTTTAACCTTCCCTACCATACCATAAATAAAATATACATATCTAGTCATAAAGGAACGTAATGCTGTGTGAAAAATGCGAATGACCAGCAAGTGAGGTTCACTGCGTGTCTCTATCGCTATCGCTGTCGCTAGCTGGCAACGGGATGAATAACCTGAACAACTGGTAAATGTTCTTGTACCACTTCTGCCCGTGGCTCTTGAATACCCAATCCAACATCATTTACAGCCTCTGGGATAACTTCCATAGGGTGGAGTGCACTAGCAGCTGGAGGAGCTGTAGCAGGAGTTGTAGACATCTCCACACTATCCTCGGTGCCAGTAGTAAATTGACTACTAGCCTGACTCAACTCAGATGCATTGGTTCTGGATCGTCTTCGGGTGAAAACTCCCAAGAAAGATGGCCGTCTGGTTTCAGCAGGAGGGGGGACAACCGGCGCTGCTGGTACGGCGTTCTCTTCTTCCTCTGGCACTGGAACATAATAGTCGTATTTACACAGAGGGCAGTACGCTCTTCGGCCAGTCAGCCATGGATCAACACACTCAGAATGGAAAATGTGTCCGCATGACAATAATCGTACGTCTTGGTCGTCCTCCATAGCTTCAATGCAAATGGCGCAAGTATCATCTTCGCAATCCTCAAGATGGTCTGGCCCATCATGATCTTCTGGTACTCCTCCTCCTACCTGAGCCTCGAGGTCTGGCGCCAGCTCAAATGCTCGAGACGTGATAGATTCTATAAATGAATGTCGAGATCGCCCAGTGATGGTTCGCTGCAGTTCAGTGCTTTCTCTGGGAGGATGAGACTCAAGCTCACGGATATTTTCATGGACTTGGTCTTGAGGGTGTTCGTCGCCCACTGCTTTCGTTGGGTTGTTATCGACTCCAGCGACTGGGGTGACCCCTTCGTGGGTGATCACATCTGGAACCGGAATGTTTTCATGGAGTTCCTCTTCGGTCTTGAGTATGCTGGCCGAGGCACTGGGAGAAGGCATATTCTGCTGATCCACCTTTGCCTGCTTGTACTTGCAAACAGGGAATTTCTCGTCGACTTGAGTCTGGCTCATCAATCTGGGTTTCTTCTTTCTGGTAAACCTGGCGTTTACTCGTTGGGCTCTGGCTGCCGTGGCAGCCTGAGAGTATTGTTCCGGATACCGGCGACGTCTATAGCAATATCGTATACCCATAAATGCACTAAAAGGAAAAAAGTACACGATGACCACCAGAAGGGCCACCAGTGTACGCAAGCTGTTAAAAATCATGAACAATATAATCGTGACAACGTCACGTATGAACGTTATGAACCAGTGGTTTTGGAAAGCTCCCAGTGATGCAGACATTTTTCATGGTTGGTATAAGTCTAAGTAAAGAAAAAACGTGGATCAAAAACTTGGCCCATAGGAGAAGCGCGGAAAAAAAAAACTTCTCCAGATGTGTGAGATGAATAAGAAATGACCAGCAGATATATAACGAGCTGTTACTTGCACAGCAGTAATAAATTTCAGACAGGCAGTTTCAAACGAACCTTTTTCAACAGTTGTGAAAAAAACGTTGCAATGCTAATAAAACCGGGCAGCAGTAGTTTCAATGCTACAACCTGTTATGCAACCATTTCCCGTAGGGTTTCCCCTCAAATGCAAGTATGCAATTAGATTGATTCCGGGGTGCACCAGGTACAAGTAATGTCACACAGGTTACACTGCGGATAAGTGGAGCAAACCAAAGCAGGGAGCTTCAAAAAGGAAAAAAAAAATAGGAGGACCTGGATGGTTTAATAAAATTCTAAGCCAGGATCAAATAGTTGTCAAACAACAGAAGGGTTGTCTCCAACTTTTGGTCTAGTCCAACCGGGTGTAATGCTTATCCTCTTTTTATTTTTTTTTCCCTGTAAGGCAAACTATTAAATGCCTGCGCCCCGCGCCGTTGCCGGTTATCTTGGGCGAGGAAAAGAAAAAACCGTTGAGTGTAATAGTGCTTGCGTCACACAGGTGCGTGACAGTAACTTGTACAAGAGGAAAAAGCAGAAAACGAAATAAATCTCTTTCTCACAGAATCCCCGATCACACAATATATAAAGAAGAAAAGAGCTCGGCCTTATCGAGAGACCCAAATCCTGAAAGCTTAAAAGCAAAGCCACAATTTCCTTTTATAAGCTGGAGTAAATCCCCACTTTATCGGCGGCCAATAATAATCGCCCGCTGCTGCCGCATTAACCCAGGCAGGCAATTCAAATTGTCAGGCACGTGACTACACGTAATACGAGGTCGAGCTATAGTAGTAGGACGCATTCTAGCATTCTAGAAAGTCATCTGCTCGTTCGTACTAGGCCTGTTCGTAGAATTGCATTTGCAATAAGATAAGGGTATTCAAGACAGCGTTGAATGACTGTCAAAGGTATAATAGCTTCTTAAACGACTAAAAGGCCGTAAACCGTGTTGTCTTTTGTTCTGTTGCATCACTAGTAGTTTCAATTCCACTACGTCCTCCATTCTACACCCTCCATTCTCACAATGTACTTACAAAATATTGGCAAACACTACTCCCACTCCTAAGGCGACGTAGAAAAGAGTCGAGGATGTCGACGGGTTGCCTGAAGTGCCGCCGTCAGACATTTTGTGCTTTGTTGAATAGTGATGTTGAGTTCTGATACTAAAGGTCGCTGCTAATTGCTTTCAATGTTGATAATCAAAATAATAATGATCAAATCGTCGAAACAGAAACCGCCCATATATATATGTACCTGCAATCTCCGACAATTCCTTTTACTGCCTCAAACTAATTTTCTCAATAATTTCTTTAATAACTCGTCGTATTCTCCACACCGTTTTCTTACTGCTGCCCAGCCTCGAAGACAACGCTAAGCCCCGCGATGTTCGTATTTATCCACTTTAGCACTGCACTAATCTGCTACGGAGTGTACCGCGATTACTAAGGGCAACCTAGCAGAAAAGTCTAGTTTTTACGAAAAAGTCGTGCCGTGATATGGCAGCAGGTCCAGGCCTGACTTGCTCGGCACAGCGGAGTGATCTGAGGGAATTTCGGAACGAGCAATATTGAGAGGGTCTATTGAGACTCAAACAATGTCACTGAATAAACAGCTAGTATAACAACACCTTTAAAAGGACGTGAGAAATATATAACAAATGTTATGGGCAAAAAGAATATGTTTTAAATGGAAAACTGAACCGAAAACTTTCTCTCCCTGAAATGTGCAACTTTTGAGTGTAAGTTTTGTATTGGGTGCTGCAAAGTTTGATTGTGTTGTTGATTGCCTTGTAATCTTAAAGTAATCACAGTGGGGCCTTACAATGTAAGTAATATATACAGTCTTCACAAACTATCTACTACAACAAACGATTAATGATAAAGGTAAAAGCAGTTGTATGATGACACCACCCCAGTACAATAATATATCGGCTATTTCATGTTCCGGTTTGTACCTTGAATAATATGGGGGTTCGGAGATCGACGGTCGGGAAAGGCGGGGGATTCAATGACACTGGTGCTCAGTGCGACATTTTTATGCCACCACGACACACTAAAACAAGGGTACTGGCGGTGCAGTTCGTGAATGAGTGTCATGAAAGAGTGTACTTCATGAAAGAGCCTACTTCATGAAAGACTGTATTCCAATGTAGTCGATGTGATCTCATTGATCTCGTACTCGGCGTTCTCTCTTAGTAAGTTCACAAGAGATTTTGACTATTCCATGATCTACAGACTAGCTTGTCATGACAGGAACTAACCGAATACGCTGCATTGGCTGCATAATGAGATGAGCAAGACCAACGGAAATCCGATCGACAACAGAGGTAGCGTGTGCAATAGTAGACGAGACAAAGTGAGGGAATCACTACATTTCAGTAGAGTCCAGTAGAATTCAATGTAGAGTATCAAAGGATGATAAACTTGATGTATACATGTATGCTGACACCTCAATCAACGATCAAAATACGGTCATACCTCTATATAATATTCTATGATCATTCCTCTATGTTATATCGTATTCTATGAGTCCTGATCAAAGCAGCAGCTACTCAATATTATCGCTTTGTAGCATGTTCTCGGCAACTAAACCACATCTGGTCACATTCGATGACATCGCTAAAAGCACCATTTCAGATTCCAGCTGAAAACAATGAAACGCCTTTACAAGATATGTATCTGGCCATTCAAATGTCTGTCCTCTTACAAAGCTTTCTGGTCAGCTACTCCCACACTCCCTAAATGAGCAGCGTCTCCAAAAGTCATCACCATCCCCTTTAAACTCTTCTCATCGACTAAGACCGTCGTGAAAGATGTATTATGAGGAACTCGAAAGTGTTCAACCCCCAAGTCCGGTGACAGATCAAACCCTTTGTCGGTCACCAGATGATGTATAAACTTTGATATCACTCCCCCATGAGAGACTATCAGCACCTTGGAGTAGTTATTCTTCAGACTCTCGTCTACGATCCCGTCAAATGCCCTATTCAGCCGCTTGACTGCCTTTTTATGATTCTCTCCGTAATCATGATAGGTTTTGCCCTCCTGTTCGCATTTAATAGTAGCATCTGCCACAAACATGCCCTCGAGTTCTCCCATGGCTCGTTCTCTTAGATCCACATCCAGTATTATGGTCGGAGCGTCTTTGGGATCGTTGACAGCATTTGCCACGATTATCTGAGCAGTTTCCACACATCTCTTCAAGTCACTGGACCAAACAGCGTCCAGCTTCACATCCTCTGCCTGAAATCGTTTCCCAGCCAGAGCGGCCTGGGCTCGTCCGTGGCCGTTTAACAGCGTATCTCGTTAAAACTGCTCTAGTACTATGTTGTGCACTACTATCTACTTACCGGTGTGACCTTGCAATATTCTCTTTTTATTGAGATCAGTCTGCCCATGCCGGACAATAATAATTTCCAGAACCATTTTGGCTGAAACTATTGTTGAAATATAACGAAGAATGAATCATCTACGTAGGGCTATTTTAATGCATGCATATTATGTGAATATCATTTCTAATTTGGGATACATACTGCATGATACTGCAGATAGTGCAAATTGGAACCGCGCGATAACTCTGACATGTACAGACATTAATACCAGATCTATCTAACAGTTATATACTCTAATCTGTAGTACAATCGTAGATGCAGCGTAATGGACTGAGAAGTAAAAGTCCTGTTGGTAGTCACAAATCAGGTACAGCCAGCTCTGTGCGCTCGAGGTCTCCAATGCGTGATGAGGAACCAGAACTCACTGAAGATCAGATAATAGAGCAAAGGAGAAAGAAGAGGGAGATGCTGTTAGCGAGATTGGCTGGACAGGAGGGTGGGAGGAGTAAGGAAGATAGTGAACAGCAAGAAGATGGAGTGAGAGCTGGAGAAATTCCATCACAAACACAACTGAAAGATGCAACCGTAGATGTCCACGCTGAACGTTCCAGTCATTCACAAAACAACAACTCACACTCCCAAACCGGTGCCGGTGTTAGCCAAAATGGCTGGTCTTCACTTTCCAGCGAAGACGACATGTTTTCCGCCAACCTCGGCACCAAAGTAGACCAACAGGGCAAACGCCTAGATCAAAGCCTGTTAGACAACTGGGATGACATAGAAGGTTATTACCGTGTAATTGCCGGAGAACTCATTGATGACAGATATCTGGTCACCAAAACCCTGGGGCAAGGCGTGTTTGCAGCAGTTGTAAGGGCTACAGACCAAACTACCGGCAACATAGTGGCTATCAAAATTATACGTAACAATGAGACAATGCGGACAGCAGGATGGAAGGAAATTGAGATGCTGAACAAGCTGAATGAAGCCGACGCCAACGATGACCGTCATGTTGTACGGCTGCTGAGGTCGTTTGATTTCAAGAACCATCTATGTCTAGTGT
Source organism: Spencermartinsiella ligniputridi (assembly GCA_030583385.1). Classification (NCBI taxonomy): domain Eukaryota; kingdom Fungi; phylum Ascomycota; class Dipodascomycetes; order Dipodascales; family Trichomonascaceae; genus Spencermartinsiella; species Spencermartinsiella ligniputridi. The sequence continues at coordinate 160,682 of JAJMIC010000015.1, forward strand.
TTGAAAACCTGGGCAGTAATCTGCGGGAAGTTCTGAAACGATTTGGCAGAGATACAGGAATCAATATCAGAGCCATTCGCTCATACGCGTTTCAGACGTTGAAAGGTTTGGACCTACTCAGAGAGTGTGAAGTAGTTCATGCTGACTTGAAACCGGACAATATGTTGGTCGACGAGAGCCATAAACTGTTAAAGGTAGCAGATTTGGGGTCTGCCACCCATATATCTGAAGGAGAGCCTACGCCATATTTAGTGTCACGATTCTACAGAGCTCCGGAATTGATACTGGGTGTCCCTTATGATTACGGCATTGACATGTGGTCCTTGGGATGCTCACTATATGAACTCTACACTGGAAAGATTCTGTTCAGCGGTCGAACCAATAACCATATGTTGAAAGTTATTATGGAATGTCGAGGAAAGTTTAGCCACAAGGTGCTACGACGAGGTAAGTTTGCAGACCAGCATTTTAACGAGCAGTTGGATTTTGTCAGTCATCAAATCGACAAGCTCACAGAGCGGGAGGTCGAAAAGGTGATCAGGAATGTAGGGCCGTTTCCAGAGAAGACTCTGAAGGGGCTGTTAAGTGACATGGAGACGGAAGTCCAAAATAAAGTTCTCCTTGACAGGTTTATTGATTTATTGGATAAAATGCTGACGCTGAATCCCGAAAAGCGGATCACACCAAAAGAAGCTCTGCGTCATCCCTTTTTGACAGAGTGATAACTGCACAAAAAGATACATTCACAGTTCTGATTACTGTCTATTTATTATCAATAAAGTTATATTGTTTTACTTTCATTATGATCATTCACGCTATTTACATAAATACATTGTACATTGTCTTTGACTATGTGCTGTTACACCCGATGCCTGAACTCCTTGTCAACATGCATAGGAGACCACATACCTCTAACTGATTCATTTACACTCTTTACTGCATTTCCTTTATATGGTTTCAACTGTGCACCGCTGCTGTCCCGCAGCAAACGCAGCTTCTCTGCAATCTGCTGTGGTTCCATGTTTCGCACACAAACGACTTTTTCTCGACCATTTACATAGTCACCTCGAATTACAGGATGGCCAGAATCCTTGACTACTACGAATTCTACTTTGGGATTCTTCTGAACATATTTCTTAAAGTCGGTCTCCAAGAACTTTCGCATTCCACGAGAACTTCCTCCCCAGTTGCAGTATCGGAGAGTTATTCGTTTACATTGGAGGATGAAGGAGCCCAGTCCGTTTAGGTTTTGGGGACCTATATGCTTAGCGACTCCAACGGGCATGGTAGAGAACTATTTTGAAGGTGAAGTTGTGAAGAGATTGAAATTTCCCGAGCTTCATGAAAAATCGTTGTGTATGTAATCATGGTGGGGTTGGTGGGGGTGGTTAGTCCAAAAATGTAGGTGAGGAACTTTGACATATCTACCTGAATCAGATATAAAGCAACGCACCTGCGACGACATGTTTCAAAGTAAACACATCGCTCGCACTCTTTCGATATGTAATAAAGTAGCTGGTAACTATTGTCGTAGTCGTCCCTTTTACTATTCGTCTTCTGTTCTCGCCAAACCCTTTAAACCCATTCCTGTTCCCACTGGAGAACGACCAAAGATAAACCACACTCCTCGAGCTGCCAAAGGGGATCTTTCTGATAATGACATCTACGGAGAGGTTGAGCCTCCGTTGAACAATGTGGACATTATCACTGAAAATGGGTTTGTTCTTGGGTCAGGAGTGGAGATCATATCAAATACTAAGACGAACCCTACAGGGTTGGCGCTGCTAGGCACTGAAGCATTTAGAATTGATCTCACGGGAGCAGTAGACGGACTGGAGAAAGGGATTGTCGAGATCAGTAAAGACTGTTTAGGTGTATTTGATGTAGTCTATCCCAAGCCTGAGATATTGATCATTGGGCTTGGAGGGAAATCCAGGATATTGGGTCCTCGAACTACAGAGTACATACGGTCGCTAGGGATGCAGATTCAGTTGAGTAACACTGAGTTTGGGGCTAGTAACTTTGACTTGTTGGCAACTGAACGGCCGGGACAGGTTGGGGCTTTACTGTTTCCTCCAGACATGTAGTAGCAGAGTAGGTGTCAGTCAGCTCAGACTAGTATATGAGAGTATTTAGGAGAGTATTATATGAGAGTACTTACGAGAGTACTATATGAGAGTACTATATGAGAGTACTATATGAGAGTACTATATGAGAGGAATGTCGAGAGTACTATGCGAGAGTACTTGCGAGACTACCATATGAGTGGACTGTCGAGAGTATATGAGAGTACTTACGAGAGTACTATATGAGACACCATATGAGTGGACTGTCACTGTCAACTTTACAATACTGAAACCTGTATCAATAGTTAAAACCACTGTACATATATATTTAATACTACATAATTGATCTTACACCCAACTCTAGAACTCCACCTCTAGCACCCACCTCTAGCACCCACCTCTAGCACCCACCTTAATCTCCCACACTAATCCGTTGGATCGCCAATTCCTGCACCTAACGAACATCCTCCATTAAACTCATCACAACAACTAAATGGTAAGTAAATGCCCAGTTTTTATTACACTTCTGGCTTCATCCACTACTGTAACATCTAACAAGACTGATGTCAAACGACTACCGTCGCATTTGGTAGCACTTTTCGCTCCAAGACCCCCGCCCAAATTCGTAGCACCATCAGATATTCCGCTTGGAAAACGGAAAACAAGCGACATCAGTGGAGTTGCTGATTATTTGGCACTGTTGAATACTCCGGATGATGACTACGTACCCACTGAGAGCTGGCTGACGAAGCAGCAGCGGGCGAAACAGCGCAAAGCTGAGCAGCACCAGAACAGACTGCAAGAAGGTCTGCAGGCATGGAATCCGGCTCGTGATCCACACGTTCGAGGAGATCCTTTCAAAACACTGTTTCTTGCACGGTTGAGCTATGACGTGGAAGAGGACGATGTTGAAAAGGAGTTCTCGAAATTCGGGCCAATTGAAAGGATCCGAGTGGTGCGAACGCCCGAGGGGAAATCGCGAGGATATGGATTTATAGTATTCGAAAGAGAACGGGATATGAAATTAGCATTTAAAGACGCCCAGGGGCTAAACCTGAAAGGAAGGGAGATACTGCTTGATGTAGAACGGGCACGGACTGTAAAAGGCTGGAAACCCCGGAGATTAGGGGGAGGTCGAGGAGGACGGCACTATACAAAAATTAATCTGCTGCGAAATGTGGCAGGATATGCGAGAAGACAGGATGGAGATAGGAGGGGTGGATTTAGCAATAATCGGTCGTTCAACTCGTTCAACAAACCTTCAAGAGGAATGCCCTTTCGAAGAGGTGACCGAGGTGGAGGTTTTAGGGACTCACCAAGAGAGTATAACAATCAACGGTTTGACAGACATAAAGATGACCGAAGAAGTTTTCACGATCGAAATGCTCGTGACCCCCGAGACAGTCGTGACTCGAGAAGAGACAGAAGCAGAGAACCCCGCTACGACGACCGCAGCGACAAAGGGTATCGCGACAGGGACTATCAAAGCAGACCCGAGCGGCCGTATGGTCGTTCTGAAGTTCCGTATTCTCGACCAGAGGCTCGACCAGATCCTAGACCAGATTCCCGAGAGTACAAACGAGAGCGAAGAGACGATATTGCATCGCACTACTAACTCTCCTCAAAAATTTGTTGACAATTCAATAAAAGAAACTGTCTGGATTGTCATCATTAAAATGTATCTATAGTACCAGTACCTAGTACCTAGTACATGTATATTTATGTATCTATCATGCATTTTGTGTGAATATATCACTTGTGTGAGTATACCTCTCCCCTTTTAGTGAGGTTCCATCAATACACCTTCTTTAAACTCCACCCTCCACCGATAATTCTCACAGCAACAAAACATGCCGTCCCCGCCAAATATGAAAATGCGCTAAATAAAATCAATCCCTGATAACTTCCATTCTGTCTTGCCAGAATAGCTCCCGCTATAGGCAAACCGGTCAGAGTTCCGAAACTCACAAAGAAATAACATGTACCGTATCGCTTGCCATAATCTTCGGTCTTGCAAATCTGTGAGACACAGACCGGAGTAAGACAGATTCCTGTGCCGCTCCAGAATCCAAACAGAACTGCAAACCCTATCATTGCACCAACGTTGTCCCCAGCTGTCAGCCATAACGCTAAGCACAGAATTCCGCAAATGGCACTAGTGAATATCATCACATTGTACCGTCCTAATCGATCAGCACTATATCCTGGTAGAGCCCTTCCTAGTATTGATCCCGAGTTGAGAATGGCCAATAACTGATATGCAAATGTTTGGTCGACACCCTTGTCCAACGCATATGAAGTAATATAAGTCAGAGGAATAAATAGTCCCCACTCAATAAAGAATATTCCGGCAGTACACAATGTAAACCGAATATCTTTGAATGCTTTCAAGTCGATCGTAGCTTTGGAGACGTTTTTGATGTTCTTTGGCAGTCTTGTCTTTAGAGTAAAAATACCAGCCAAACAAAGAACCAAAGCAATAAATCCAATCACCCGAATTGTCCAGCCATACCCTATAATTGGCATCAGCTTTATCATGATAAGAGGAAACACAGTTCCTCCAAATGCACCTCCCGAGGCTGCAACGCCAGTTGCTAAGCCTCTTCGTTCGTAGAACCAATGTCCCACTGTAGCTACTGCTGGAGTAAACACACAAGTTGATGAGATCCCGCCTAAAACGGCAAAACCCAGCATGAACTGGTAGTATTCCTCACAGACACTTAGTACAAACACAGACACAACAGTACCAATGCAGCCGGGGATTAAAACAAATTTCAGCCCGTACGTATCGAAAATAGGTCCTACCTGGACACCTCCAAAGAAGAAGAGGAACAGAAGCACCGAAAAGATCCAGTTGACTTGTGCGGGATCTGAGTCTTTCAGCTGGTGCGACGTTAACCACGCCTGCAGGTACCCAACTGTGTTTACGACCCCGAACGTAGATGCCATGCAGCACCAGGATCCGAACACTACGGACCATGCTCGCCAGCCTCCTTCGGGGAAATCCTTGAAAACCGTCGATTTGTCGTCACCGGCTGCTTCATTTCGCAGGTGCGAGTCGTCTGTAGCACACGACCTCGAGGGGAAAAGCTCCTTTGAGGGATTTATTTCTTCAGTCACAGGACTCAACTCCTTTGAGGGGTCAGTGAGCTCGTTTGCCCCAAGGCCATGTTCAATATCAGTTTCGAGATGTTCATTGCGATCGTGGGCCGGTCGCTCTGTATCTTCGTTCAAGGACACGGGAGACTGTGAAACTCCTTGATCCATGTATTTTGTATAAAGGTTTATATTGATTCTGTTTGACAAAGTAGTTCCTTTTAAAAATTTCTCTTGCACCGTTTCCTGAGTTCTTTTGTATAAATTTGTCGAATTCACCTCCGGTTTGCCGCGGGGTGGATCGTTTCCTTTTATATATATTTTACGACTTAGTTAAAGTTGACGATCAAAAAGCAAAAATGCTGCAAGTGACACTTCCTGCGGCGAGAGGAAAGATTCAGCGGAAGGAGTCAGTATTTAAGTACATGAGCTGGATCTACATGGGTGTAACGTTTTAGTGCTTGTGGACTAATTTTGAAAACATGTGTCATCCGTCTCAATTTGTGAATGTCCAGTTGTGTGTGCTAATGGCGGCTATAGCTATACGGCTACCCGGGTATCAGTCATTGTAACATTCCTTAGCCGAGTTTGAAATATATGGGTAGCGATTGTCAAAGAGAGATGAGGTGATTGGAAATATTGTACAATTGATAATGCACAATAATGGACGATGCAATGGTCTTTATTTTTTCGGACATAGCCGCTGGTATCCTACAGTTTTCTCTAAGCGAAGCAACCATACACCGCGAACCATGCATGCGGCATGCATATATATTAAAGGCAATGTGTACGCCGCACCGAAGAAGGTTCAAAATTTTCCAAGGCCCTTTTTACGTGTGCCATACATTTATTTCCAGCTGCTGCTTAACCCGCCAAAAGTGCATCTGCGTATAAAGTGCGCCTATTTATTTATTCATATCCATCACAATGGAAGACACTAGTAAGCTGGACCCGTCCAAACTGGGAACCAGAGAATACTGGGACGAGTTCTACAATAGAGAAATTAACAATTACGAAGACAATCCAGAGGACTGTGGTCAAAACTGGTTCGAGGAATCCAATGCACAGGAAAAAATTATAGATTTTCTATGTGCACAATGCGAGTCGGGACAAGTTCCTAAATCAGCTCACATGCTGGATCTTGGCTGTGGGAATGGAGAACTGCTGCTCGGGGTTCGAAACGAGGGTTTTGACGGACCATTGACTGGGATCGATTATTCAGCCCCAGCAGTTAAATTTGCCGACATGATTAGCCAAGACGGAGAAGTCGCGGATATTGAACTGCGACAGGCTGACTTTCTTGCCGACCAGACATGGAACACGGCAAAACTGCAGTGGGAAGTTGTCCTGGATAAAGGCACCTTGGACGCAATTGCATTGAGCTCGAGCAGCTATGATGGGCTCAGTGGTGTCGAGCAGTACGCCAAAGTAGTCAAGGACATGATCAAGCCTCAGGGAATCCTCCTCATTACAAGCTGCAACTTCACCGAGTCTGAGCTCGACAAGATCTTGATCCAAGATGGACTTGTCAAATGGGAGACCATTGTATATCCCACCATTCAATTTGCCGGCCAAATAGGACAAACAGTGGTTTCAGTTGCATATAAGCGGGAAGACTGAAAGTACGCCATCTTTCCCACTTACTCCACGGGGAGTACACTCTGGAGATTATCAAACAGACTGGTGGCCACGTCACTGCTGCCGGTTCTTAATGCATATTGGTATGGTGTTTCACCTTCGAATCCTGTCAGTCGAACAAACTTTTCACTAGCCAGAGAACTTTTCATGCCACTCAGTACTTCGGTCGTCTTCGTCATGGCTTGATTTAATATAACCCGTAGCACACCATCTGATCGCATCACAATACGAGCTGTAGTCTTTCCGTCCTCTTTCGCACCCACATTGACATGTACTTGTCCCACCCCTCGCTCTTTCCAGCCACTGTTAGCAGCAGTTAGATCAAGGGCGTATAGTTTTGCCCGGCATGAAAATACACTCTGCTCAGCCTCCTCACCAGTTTCTACTTTTCTGGCTTCTAATGGAGCGTCAACTTGTACGTACAGTTCGTCTTTTGCATCGTCACGATCGTTGGTCTTTGCAGTAGTGTTGTCGTCATTTTCTTCTTCACTTTTTTCATCGGCTTCTTCATCTTTTTGACTACTACCAAATATGCTGGATTTTGATTTTGTTTGTTGTGGTTCTGGCTCAGCCCAGGGGTTGTCTGAAGTGGTAGTAGAAGGTTGGGCAGTATTTTTCTTAAAGGACCCAAATACAGAGGGCCCTGAGTCTTTCGATCCAAATGAACCAAAAGAGCTATTTGATGCGGAGTAGGCACCGAATTTGTATGATCCAAATGATCCAAACGTAGATTTGGTGAATGCAGAGGCGGGTTCGCCATTGGTTGGTTTGTCATTGTCGGCTGTTTCTGCTGTCTGCTCAGCGTTGTCTATACTTTCAGAACTTTCAGAGGGTTTTATTTCAGGCTGTTTACTGCTTTCGCTTGCCTCGGCTGTCTCAGGTTGCTCAGAATCGGCCGTTACTGTTTCTATGTCGTCCTTCTTTCCATTTTCTGGGTCCTTGATGTAGCTTTCTCCCTCTATATGGTCGGATTTAGACTCTTTTACATCTTCTTCTACATTTTCTTTGTCGATTTTAGATTCTGTTGCATCTTCTGCACCCGCTTTGTCGCTTTTTGACTCTTTTACATCTTCCTCTACATCCTCTTTGCCGGGTTTAGACTCTTCTAAGTCCTTTTTATCTTCATTGCTCTCTTTGGTTGTTTCTTCTGCATCCTCTTTGGTTTTAGACTCTTTTACATCTTCTTCTACACCCGCTTTGTCGGGTTTAGACTCTTTCACAGCTTCTTCTGCATCCGCTTTATCTCCTTTGCTCTTCTTGCTTGCTTCTTCTGGTTCTTTACTCTCCTCGCTTGCTTCCTCTGCTTTTTCAATTTCTTTGGTTTTCTCTTCTCCTTCAGCCTCATCCACCAGTTCGCTGGATGTCGCGTCAATTCCTTTACTGGCATGTTCACCACCACTGACAGCATCACCACTGACGACGTCCTCACTGAAGACACTTTCACTGACGACGCCTTCAACGTCTTGCACCTTTTCAACATCGTCTTCAACATCCTCGCTCTTCGTTGCACGCTTATTGACTGGTGGTAGTTGTTCGACACTGGGGTCTACTTCCTCAATCGATCTCTTTCGTGATCTCTTGCTTTCACTTTTCGAATCGTTTCCCCCTGCCATCTTTGTTTATTTATTCCAAGAACAAACCCCTAAATTAATGGTCCAAGTTAAAAGAAGTTGTTCGAACTTCTCTCACAGTTGTCGCCAGGACATTGCCGATGATCATTGATCGCCGGAGCGCCGCACAGCGATCGCCAATGACAACTACCGGAAACGGCGGTCGATAAACATTGACATTGATATTGATTTTGGACACTGCACTGTGCTGACAGGATTACAGGATCTAGACTGTTGAATTCAGACACATTCGACATGTCAGAATCAAAACTACCCGTGTATCTGCGAGTAAAACCGAAAACTTCAAAGGGAACCTCTACAGACCAGTTTTTGTCTGTCCTCCCTGGAAGTGCACAAGTGCTGGTGGATCCACCGAAAGGAAGCAGAATTTTGGCTCAGGAAACGTTTTCTTTCTCTGGCGTGTACGATGAGAGCACTACGCAACTACAGCTGTACACAGATACAGTCTTTCCCTTGGTTGAAAACGCAATTCGCGGGAGTGACTCTCTGTTCTTCGCCATGGGAGCTTCGGGATCTGGCAAAACTCATACTACTCTAGGCTACAAACGAACTCCAGGAATGATTCATCTAGCACTGGACACTATTTTCAAGAGTATTAAAGACCACACTGCTGAGTTTGAATCGGTTGAATCGCTCAGCGATGAGAAAAACCCGTCTCGAACTTCAGCAGCCTTGGAAGCTGGTCTCATTCTTGACTGGGCGAAAGCCAAATCTCCAGCATTTCTCAAAACATCAATGTGTCAAGAAACTGTTGAATGCAATGACAAATATACTTATGCCCTATACCTATCTATGGTTGAAATTTACAATGACCGAATATTTGATTTATTTGACGACCCCAATAATAAAGTGCGACGAAAAGCTCTTTTGGCAAAAGCTGAACCAGAGACTGGAAGAACATATCTTGCCGATGTCAAAAAGATCTTTGTGACAGACGCAAACGAGGCATATAAAATTATAGACAAGGGTCTGTCTGTGCGAAGTGCACACTTTACAGAATCCAATTCTACGTCCAGTCGGTCGCATGCATTTATAGTTTTGGAGATAAAACGAATACCTGCCAAGAAAGATCAACCTGTAAAGTCTAGCACCCTGACATTTGTTGACCTGGCGGGTTCTGAGCGAGTCAAAGTGTCTAAAACTCTTGGGAACCGGCTAGTGGAGAGTTGTGCTATCAACAAGTCTTTGATGTTGTTGGGACAATGCCTACAGAAACAACGAGACAGGGAACATGCCAACTCTAAAGATCTTAAATCGGACTTTTCCATCTTCAGAAACAGCAAGTTGACTCAATTGTTGTTGGCTAATGCATTCAACAAAGATTTAAACCAGAAGTCTATGCTGTTAGTGACCATTGATCCCTATGGAGACTGCAATTCAGCTTCCCAGATATTGCGGTACTCTGCACTAGCACGAGATGTTTCTGTGCCCAAATCCCGAATCCTGTCGGTGTCGAGTGTGAGTTCGGCATCGTCCAATGGTTCTGCAACGGCTGGTTCCAGATCTGTATCAGGAGGGTCGGCTAGATCGGATACCTCAGCCACGTCGGCGATGTCAAGTGCAGGATCCTCTGCTACCCTCAATGAAGACAGATACTCTAGTGGTTCTTTTCAAGATGCAAAGCAATTGCTATTTCGAATTGGCGAGCTTGAACTGGAACTGGAGCTTGCCAAGGAACAATGTGCTACCATTGAGCAAGAAGTGCGAGAGGAAATGGCAGAGGAAATGGAGACTCGAATTGATGAACTACAGCGCACGTTTATGGATAGAATGGAAGAGGATAATATGAGGGAACAGGAGTTGGCAGATAAAAAGCTTGACCTGCTGTCAGCATCGATTCGGGAGACTGGATTCCAGGACCTACAAGTCGAGATCCAGCGACTCAATGTTGAGAATTTCAAACTCACGCAAGAGCTGGCCATGTACAGGAAAGAGGGTGAAATGAAAAGGCGGCGAGTAGAGGTGGAGGTGGACTAGCCAACCACTCAAATTGTTATTACATCTAAACTACCCTCCTATCACTCATGTATCGGATAATTGGACCCTGGCCAGTGATATCTACCGTCTTTTCGAACCAAGTCAACAAGATACCCCCATTTCCGTGGCTCTGCCCCAAAGGAGAGCCCATTCCTTTATATATATATTTAACCAACACATTTTGTTCCTCGCTGCTCAGTTGTTCAACAACCTGCGTAATATCGCTAGACCTAACCACCACGAGGACGTCCAGTATAGTCTTGAGGTGGATGTTCTGGTTAGCACATATAGTATCATCTAGGCAAACAGTCGAAATCTATATATATATTCTCCGTGCAGCTAATGAACGACTATGCCAACTTATCTGTGTATTCTCAACCTACCTTTACATTGTCATCCCCACCATAAGGAGGGCTGTCAAGGGCGTACTTCAATGCACTAACATAATCACCCTTTGACAGAATCTGCTTCACCTGTTGACCCAGAGTCTGTATTTGGTCTACTGACACCGGGTCTTGGGGAGGCACTAAATCGTCGATTTGATTCTCGGGATCTAACGCGTCGACATCAATTTTACGAAAATTTACAGTAGTCATTTTTCTATATACTTTTAACTAATTTATTCAATCAAACACCCTTTTTTTACTCAGTTGGCGGGTTGATTATCGAAACAATGGCAGTGTGGTGTTTGGGAAGCTGCCCCAGCTTCGCCAGTTTCCCAGGCACTGCAGTCTCAGCACTCGTGTTCTGCACGGCTGATTGGCGTGTCACCCTACCATCCAAAACTATACCGACAAAGTTTCTTGAAACCCCACTGTTGGATTCAAGAGCTAGCAACTGTTGGAAAACGTTTGGAGACAGGGCGAAGAACTTTTTGGGATCTTGCCTGAACAGTACAACGAAGTACAGTAATATATAACTTGTTGGAACATTGGAAACAGAACTAGCCGTGATATACGCTGCTCAGTTTTTCGATACAGTTGAAATCAAAGATAGCCGCCGGCGTTGTGTGTCCCAATCTGATCTGAAATTGATGGACAATTAAAATTAAACAACGCTCCACACACCGGATTATACACATTTCTTGTTCATTTCTGAGTAACGCTCCCATGAAACAATGGAACACGCGAACGAGCGAGAAGCTCGAATAAAACAACTGTTTGATACAATACGCGGGAAAGATGAGCAGATTGATCTGGACTCGCTTGCTCAATTCCTCCAGCAGCGGTATGACCAGTTTGATAACATGGACGAAATTGCATGCCAGCTGATAGATATAATAAGTCGGTCGGGGGATCGGGTAAACTATTCCAACTTCCGAGATTATATCTTTGAAACTGAACAAATGCTTGAGAATACCTTCCACAGTCTCGACCACAAGAAAGATGGTCGGTTAGATTTTGATGAGATTATGGACGGGTTCAAGCAATTGGACTTCTCAGTAGACGACGAGAAAGCCCGGATGCTCTTTGACCTGCTTGACCACGATCAGGATGGGTTCATTGACTTGGAGGACTGGAATCACAACTTGATCTTTATACCCTATGAGAATGAGGACGCCGAGTCCCCATTGGAAGCAGCATATCTTTTTTTCATAGACGAGATGGACCTTTCACCGGAGGGGGACGTTTTACTCAACCAAAGTGGACTGGGATACTTTTTGGCCGGTGGTCTAGCTGGAGTTGTCTCCCGAACATGTACAGCTCCTTTCGACCGCTTAAAAGTGTTTTTGATAGCTCAGAGTGGTTCACCTCCTTCAAAAGTAGCAAGCGATACCATCACTGAAGCTGCAGTCAACACCGCTAAATCTGTGGCTGCGAAACCAGGTAGTGTTGTTAATGCCATAAAAACTATCTGGAAACAAGGTGGAGTACGATCTTTCTTTGTCGGCAACGGTCTCAACGTGGTGAAAGTCTTCCCCGAATCAGCCATGAAATTTGGTTCGTTTGAAGCTGCCAAAAGAGTGCTGTCTCGAGTAGAAGGTGTTGCTGATACGTCTGAACTGTCAAGAGGCTCTACATTTCTGGCAGGAGGAATTGGTGGTATGGTTGCCCAGTTGTTCGTATACCCTATTGACACCCTGAAATTCCGAGTGCAATGCGAAGCTCAAAACTCACCTTTTCGAGGTAATAAACTTCTATTTACCACCATGAGCAGCATGTGGAATGATGGTGGGTTGCGTCTGTTCTATCGAGGTCTCTACGTTGGAGTCTTGGGTATTTTTCCATTTGCTGCACTTGATCTCGGAACGTTCTCAGCCATGAAGCGAGCATACATTGCCAGTCAAGCTCTGAAGCTGGACATTGAACCGTCGGACGTGAAACTTGGCAACCTGGTGGTTCTGACCATGGGTGCTCTCAGTGGTAGTGTGGGAGCATCAGTGGTCTACCCAGTCAACTTGTTACGGACACGATTACAAGCTCAGGGAACAGCAGCACACCCTTATCGATACAAAGGGTTTAGAGATGTATTTATAAAGACAGTTGAGAGAGATGGATACAAAGGTCTCTTCCGAGGCTTGGCCCCTAATTTGGCAAAAGTGGCACCGGCTGTCAGTATAAGTTATTTAGTCTACGAAAAGGCAAAGGCCACTATGGATTTGTCTTGAACAAGAAATTGCATTGTACATAAAAATATATATTATAAGAATAATAACATGAAAATAATATGCGATAACAACTAAGTCAAAAGCCTTCAAAATCACCGATTGACTTGAACATGATCCCAGGATCCATATCAACAGCCCTTGGGTCCAGAGCATCTGTTGACTCGGACTGATTTCTTTCTACCCCCTTTCTCTTCTGTTTGTCTTCTTCTAAAAATAAATTAAAACTAAATGGCCCACTTTCTACAAATCGGATCGGTCGAACTCGTATGCTAGGCCGACTTTGATTCCAAGAACTCGTGCTACTATCCTGGTGATACTTTCGACCATCTCCAGCTATCCAAATCGATTCTGGGTCCATTTCACATGTGGCAGACTCGTCCTCCTTCGTTTCCATGATGATTGAAAACGAGCAATCAGATGGAAGCTCTCCAAACGATTCGCTCAAGGAAGATAATGTGGTCAAACAAGCTCTGTACTGGCCGCAAACCTCTTGATAAGTGACTCCCTCATCTTCTGGCATGACAACTGTGGCTGCCAGCTTGCCAGAAAGTTCAGGAAAGTCTCTCAGGTCAAAGGCAAACCGCTCTAACGGCAGATCATTGGCAGCCAGAATCACGAGTGACACTTTCTCTACGCTGCCGGACTTGACAAACTGCATGCAGGAACGAGCCATATGCTCAATCCATTCACATACTTTTGGATGCCGGCTTTGATACACCACTATACCATACTGTCTGACTGCTTTAAATGAATCTACAGGATATACTTTACGAATATATAAAATATAGTGGACCGCTACAATAAAGAATTCCGTGAACCACTGAAACAGATCCGAGTATGTGTGGTCAGTCATGTCATCTTAGTGAGGTTGTTGTGTTATGAGAATGCTGTGGTGAGGTTGTAGAGATGTTATGAGAATATTGCTGTGGCAGAGTGCTTATTATTATTAATTCGTCATTTTGGACTTTGTTTTGAGTTGTCTTTCGTTATTACTCCCACGCGTCACGTTCGCGAATAAATTTAATTACTTGCATATCGCGTCTTTTCTCATCACTCTTCATGGCCATCAAAGCTATTGACAAGTGGTCGGTCCAGCGGATTACATCTGGCCAGGTCATCATAGACCTCGCTACCACAGTCAAGGAACTAGTGGAAAATGCGCTAGATGCCGGTGCCACGAGCGTTGAAGTCCGTTTCAAGGACTATGGCTTGGAATCAATTGAAATCATTGATAATGGCAACGGGATCCAGAAAGAGGATCTCGATAGTATTGGCAAGAAACATCACACGTCGAAGTTGTCGATGTTTGAGGACTTGAATGAAGTCATGACCTATGGATTCCGCGGTGAAGCGTTGAGTTCAATCTGTGCTGTGGCTGATGTTGAAGTCACTACCGCCACTGCTGGCGATGCACCCGTCGCTACTCGTATCTCACTGGCCAGAGATGGCTCTATTTCTGGTCGAAGCACTGTCTCCAGCAAAAAGGGAACTACCATAAGTGTCTCCAACTTGTTTGACCAATTGCCAGTTCGAAGACGAGAACTGGAGAAGAATCGTGACAGAGAGTTCTCAAAGGCTTTGCGCTATTTGCAAGCATACGCTGTGATCTCTGTAAAGACAAGAATACTGGTGATAAATACCACCTCGGGGAAAACTCCGAAACGATCCAATCTCTTGTCGACCGTCGGTAACGACGCTCTGCGACTGAACGTGGTAAATGTTTTTGGTGCAGATTCGATCCAGAGCTTGATTCCACTTGAAATTGACTTTACAGTGATGCCGTCATTCAATAATCCAGTTCTGGCTAGTGCGTTGAATGGGGTTGTCGAACAAGAAGAAACAAAAGTCCACCTTTCAGGGTTCATATCAGAACCCGTATTCGGCATGGGAAGAAACAGCTCGGACCGCCAACTCATGTATATTAACTCACGACCCTGTGAACTGTCGCGGGTGAGTAAGGTGATCAATGACGTCTACAAGCAATTTAACACCGTCCAATCCCCCATGTTTGTAGCGAACTTCATACTCAGCCCCTCACATTACGATGTGAATGTCACTCCAGACAAGCGAAAGGTTCTTCTTCACCAGGAAGACGACTTTTTAAAGACATTGCGTGAGAGCCTTGTAAACTTTTTCGACAATAGTGGTCATTCAGTTCCACGGAATGATAACAGGACCATAAACAGAGTAAATAACGACGATGCCAGCGGTGGCCCAGATAGCGATGTCGAACCTTTACGGAAACTGCGTCAGAGTGTACTGCGAAGTACGGCTGAGATGGTATCTGAAGTTTCGGGGGCCAGTACAGAGCCTCGCAAAAGAAGGAGAGAGATTGTTCAAAAAAACTACAGTCTGCATCGGTTCATGTCGAATTCTTTCAAGGAGAAGGAGAGAAGTAACTTGGCTGTGGAAGATTTAGAAGAGATGGTGGTGAATGAAAGTGAAGAGGAGGACATAGATGTTGAGTCTGACAAAAGCGAATCAGATGAAGAGATGGTTGTAGGAGAGGTTGAGTACGAAGATGTTTCGAACGAGCTTGAACCTGAGGCACATGAACGAATGCGGGAGAGCGAAGGAGATATAAATCAAGAAGGCTCATTCAGTGGTGACTCACACACTGGGGAAGATTTGGTCGAGGAAAATTACAATGAAGTGGTCGAGGTTGAATCTCAAGAAGAAACTCAGTCTAATAGCGAAGAACATATGGAGGAAACTAGATCTGAAGAGAATGAGGATCGTGAAGATTTGCGGTTCGAAGAAACTGAGAGTAGCTTAGAGCATACGGAAAGCGTCCAACAGGTCTGGATCCCGCCTAGTTCTCGTCAGCGCATAGAGACACCAATAAATCATAGTGATGATGTGTGTGACCACGAACATGTTGAGTCCACAGACAACAATGAACTATTTGTGTCCTCACCAGCGGCATCCATGGAACAGAACGTCCCAGTTGTACGGCCTCGGACTCAACTGGAATCTAAACCATCGAAACACACTACTTTGAATCGGGTTCAGAGATGTAGCGTCACGCTTGAGAGTATACGCCAGGGACACGGAAACCTGAAAGGAATCAAATCCTCCCGCGACCACTCCCTCAAACAGCAGATGGGGATTTCCAAATCAGATGTTGGTGAAGAGCCAGAAGTGGCTGAGAATATACTGAACCTCACAATCAAAAAGAACGATTTTGAAAACATGTCAATTGTCGGACAGTTTAATTTGGGGTTTATACTAGTTGTCAAGAAGCGATCTAATCACGTCCACGACATTTTTATTGTGGACCAACACGCGAGCGACGAGAAGGCAAATTTCGAAGCTTTACAGCACGAGGCAGTTATGGATTCTCAGCCTTTGCTATTGTAAGTTTCATAACAACCATTCGCACTATCTCCTTTTAATCTAACAAGTCCGACTCAGCTGAATTTCAGTGTAGTGGAGGAACTGGAATTGAAAAGACATTTAGATATTCTGGAGAAAAACGGATTTCGAGTGGAAGTCGACGAGACTCAAGTCAGTGGCCAGCAGTGTAAATTAGTGGGGATGCCATTTGTACGTCTTGAAACTACCAAAAAAGCGTCGTCAACCAGTGAGAAGAAAAGATTTGATTTCAACGACTTGAACGAGCTTCTGAGTTTGATTCACGATTCACCAGGAAATCAGTCCATTCGATGTTCAAAAGTGCGCGCAATTCTTGCCAGCCGGGCATGTCGAGACAGCATTATGATTGGAATGCCGTTGACAACTACCCGTATGAAGCAAATAGTTCGTCGACTCGCGGATTTAGACAAACCATGGAACTGTCCACATGGCCGTCCAACATTGAGGCATCTTACGAGCATTGACCTGCGAGCAGGTTTTGTATCTGACCTGGGTACAGCATAAAGATCGATAGTATCGAAATATAGCATATCACGACTTGTAGCATAGCATAATATATTATTTATATATAGACATTAACATCACATTCGATACTTACTTTAGACTTAACTATTGACGACAGTGGTGACCTTTGTAAGCAATTGCAGTATCTCTAGGTGCTCATCCGAGCCATCATTCAACCGACGATCGACTTCTGACAGAGCCCAAGAGATGGTATTTTTCTTTTTGCCGTCCAAGTATTCGCTCTGCAGTAGTTTATCATGTATTTGCGAGATGAGTTGTGTGGCACTCCATCCGGCCAGTATTACGCTCTCTACTGCTGGCTGTATTTTCTTGAACAGGCTATTTATGTCAGTGGGACCCGATTGCGGAAGGCAGATGCTTAGAAGTCCATCGATCGTCTCCTCTGGTACCGTTCCACTTATTTCGTTGACTGTAGTTACAGTAATAAGATTATTGTCAGCTTCATCGACATCTGTCAACTCCACATCGCCTTGGGCATCTTTTGCGCCTCCCAAAAATCCTCCTAGACTGTGGAGCCGAGCAGCTGATTGTAGTAGTGTAATACTTTTTCGCAGGTCGCCATCAGAGGCTTGTAATAGCCTCGTCAGTGCTTCAGGCTGGTAGTTCAGTTTCTCGCTATTAGCAATATACTGCAGTCTCTCCAATGCGTTACTCTCGTCCAGAGGCTTGAATCGAAACTTCGAGCACCGTGACGCTAGCGGATCAATAATACGCGTTACGTAGTTACAGATCAAACAGAACCGTGTTATAGTGGAATAAGTCTCCATGGTTCTTCGCAGAGCAGATTGGGCATCTCCAGTCATTGAATCTGCCTCATCCAGGATAATAATCTTATAAGGTGGACAAGGATAGTTCTTGCGTGCGTGCTCAGACGGAGCAGACACAATTGCCCTCGCAAAGTCTTTTACTTTTTCTCGAACAATTGAAATTCCTCGTTCGTCTGATGCATTCAGTTCCAAGACTCGGGATTTCATCAATTCCGGTCCAAACAGTTCCTTTGCAAGCGCAAGGATCGTGGAAGTTTTACCGGTTCCAGGTGGCCCATAGAAGAGCATGTGCGGCAAGTTACTGCTCGAAAGCGTTCGCTTCAATACTGAGATCGCGTGATCTTGGGCGCACACGTCGCTGAGATCTTTCGGGCGGCTGGTCAGTTTACGCGACTTGACGAAAATTATCTTGGTCCAGACTACTTACTATTTCTCTACCCATGGAGCTTCTCTTGCTTTGGTTTCCTGGCGTTTTTCAGCTTTGGAACTACCCGGAACTGTAAAAAAGGACATTGTTGTTGGAACGGTCTGAATCGCGTAGTTTGAAATAAATAATCACCAAAAATACGCCAAAACCCCCACAGCTTGACTATAAATTGTGTCTTTCGTCTGTCTAAATCATTTTCCTATCAAAAAGTTTGATACCAAAGAAACAATACTAATACAACATACTTGATTGACTATTTACAGTTCTTACAAAAAAAAATAATACCAATACAAATGCTTGACTTTTACAGTATCTTACAAAAAAAATAATACTAATACAAATGCTTGACTATTTACAGTATCGTACATATTCTCCAATAATTTTTACATCATTCATCCCTGCCATTTACCGTTCTTCATGTAATCATCGTACAAAATCTTCAAGTAAGCTCGCGCTGAAGAATCGACCAGAGCACTTGTCACTTTGACTCCCTCGACTCCAAGAACCTCAAACATGCTGTAAACTCCCGGCCGTACACTGTCTTGTACGTCATTTGCAAATCCACCAGTCAGTGACAGATGGATGTAGTTTACCATTAGTATAGGCAAGTGACGAGCAAGTGCTTTTTTGGTTAAAGTAGAAGAGGAAGTGAGATTGGACTTTCCTCCCTTTTCTCGAATTGACTGTGCTGGAGGTTCACACAGGTTACTCAAAAGTCGGGCATATGCTAAAGCGGAGGAGCTGCTGGCACTCCAGTTTGATCTCTCTGTAAGACAGGACAGCAGCTGTATAAAAGATCGAAGCACCAAATGATATCTACCGTTTATTCGATGTCGATGGAAGAGCAAAACTGAGGAACATATTTTAGTCAGCTGCGTGTACAATTTGTCGGGGTCAAGGCTGTCCGTAGTTTGTCCAATAGCGGGCAGCGAAGCAACTCGTGCAACAAACGCCAACATCAGCTCTAACATATACTGAGAAACAACCCATGACTGTTCTCGAAGTAAGGTGTCGAAAACAGCGGCGAGAGCACAAAGTGCATCAAAAGAAAGTTTCTCGCACTCTTTCACAGCTTGCGACGCAACAGAGACAAACTGGGGTCGTATTCCTTCGTGTTTCTCCTTGGAAAGTGCACTAGCAAAGCCGTTGAGGACGTAGAAACACTGGTCTCTTGTAGCATTGCTTAAATCATTGACTTGAAAGCATTGTATGATCAATGATCTTAAAAGACCAGAATATGTCGAGTAGCTTGTAGATTGAATGACACCAACGAATTGCGGACAGGTAGCTGCAGATTGATCTGGTTAGTAATTGAATAGAAAAAAAGAAGATTTGAAGCTTGACACTTACCCAACTGCACAGCCAACGCGAGTAAAGCTGTAACATCGGCTTCCTCTGCAGAAATACACAAAACAGTGAATATGATATCAACAACCTCGGTATTTCGAGTTTCGGAGTGCAGCTCCTTAACCGCCAACTGCCCAACAACTCGAGTAACTTCGGTTTTCAAATAGTCGCCAACTCCTTGTGGTATAAGGTTACCCAGATCTTGGACAAGTCCTTTCTTTTCGTCTGAGGACAAGTCCCAGGTGGAAACAAAATACAATATCCCCTTGACGGCTGTTTCACGGAATTTCGACTCAATGTGAGGGTCTTGGGCAACCACACTAGCAAATTCCAATATCCAAGTCTCATCCCTTGTCGGTCGACCCTTGTCTAGTCGTTTGTTGGAGAACTTTTTGCTCAGCTTTTCATCAATGTTCGAAGTCACCGTACTGATAAACTGCTGACTAGATCTATTTTCAGAGTTTGAAGCATGATGGTGGATGAGCTGACCAAGGATTTGCTTAGCAATAGGCGAATTTGACGACTTGAAAAGTTTTTGAATGATAGCTGGATCGTCTTCCATCTTTGATGAGAATGTGGGCCATTGGAGGAGAGTGCTAATAGCAGGGAGAGTGTCCGTCTGTTTAAAACCAAGGTTGGTTATCGTGTCCAGCAAGTCCAGTCGGACAGATTTTGAAAAAATCTCAATAGGACAATTGGCAATTGCTTTAAGCACCGTTTCTTGCACGTTCACATCTTTGCTTTCCTTGAGGGCAGAACTTAATTTGTTGACAATCCTCTTGCAAAACAACTTCTGTTCATAGAACAGATCGTTGCTTACTAGTTCATCCAGGTGAGAGATATTCTGGATGTACAAGTTGCTCAAGGTGTCGACGTTTTCATCGTCAAAGTGAGTTTCAACAAGCAGCAGCCATCTGTTCGAAATTGCATGGAGACCGGAAGGGTGCTTTGATAGAGTCTTTAAAATCTTCTTGGCAATCTTATTGAAATCTTTAATATCGGAGAATTCTTTGCAGCGAAAAACCACCGAAAAAGCAGCAGTCCAAGATTTGACCTGATCCGATGGTGCTTTTTGAGTCAGCTGTTCCTCCAAGGTATGTTTAAAATTGCTAACAAAAACTGGAGAAAGTGAGAGGATTCGCGCTTTTAGATCCCAAAATCTCGGGTCCGATAAAACTTGAGTATTTTGAAACAGCTTGGCAAAGCCATCCTCTAAAATGGAGAGGTCTTGAGTGAAAGACTCCAATGCTGTAATGACCACTTGCAGGGAGAGATAACAAGAATCTGGTATATTTTTAGTGTTGAGTGGTTCCAATGAGCTAACAAGTTCGTCCAGCAAAGATTCCACTTGATGCACAGACAGAGTGGAAAGCTGCTTTTTGATGTCACTTGTGATCACACTGTGGGTCCACAACGAGTTTTGCTTGTCGAGCTCTGCTCTCCATAATTGGATAAATGTAATCAAATCTCGAGATTGCGAGTATGCTGACACAATATTTCGGGCGAGCGAAAGAGCTTCATCGGAGTTGTCGGGTGTCAATACAGGGAAAATTTGATTTGGATCTGACAAAACAAGCTCTGATTTCAGAGCAAGGACCAGTTCTATCAGGGGCCAGTTGTGATGCTCTTTGGACAAAACGTCTTTCAGTGCCTCATCAGAGGGAATGAGTTTCAGCCGGACGAGAGTTTCAAGAACTGGGTGCAGACTCCGCGGTGACAGTTGTGCTAGACGAGAGAATTCTGAAACCGCTGTCTTTTGTTTTGGAGAGTTCACATATGCAAGGTAGAGAGAAGTTGAGGCTTTGGTAATTGAAAACGTGCTCGGCAGTTCTGCTGCTATTGATCCTTTTGTCAGTGGAACCAGAAATGAAAGAACGTCAATTTTCTCGTCAGATTTGAAAATTGCATCCAGCGTTTGATATATAAAGGACTCGAGTGGTTCGGGAAGCGAGTGTTGGTCATCATCGCCTAGGAGGATCAACATTGAGTCCAATGATTTGGACGCTAGTTGATTCAGCTGTCGCCGAATAGAAATATGAGTAAGTAGCTGAGACAAAATAGGAAGTATGCAGGTAGTTAGATGCTGAGAGTAATTAGGAATAGAGCTCTTTATAAAGTTGAAAAATGCAGTGAACAGATTGATTTCCCCATCCGGAGACGCTCTGTAAGTGGCTCTGGTGCGGACAAGCGTAGACAGGAATGAAGAAATTTCAACTGTCAGCTCTTCAGAGGTTTTAGATATGTTTTCAGACAACGTTTCTAGTGTTGCTGCCAAGAGAGAAATCAAGTTATGGCCTACAAACGCTCGGTCGCGGGACTCGTCGTCGGTCGCGCTCCACACTTTATCTACAAGGGCCCAACTTCCAGGAAGGAGTTTCCATGCTGCATTGTTGTTTTCGCTCAGCTTGTCCAGTATCCAGTCTAACAGAACAATGTCTCTTCGCGGCAGATAAATCTCAATTTCTCCCGATAGCAGTTGGTTGGCTAGGGCTACCAGAGATTCCGGGGTTTCGCCGCGATTTCGCAGTTTTCGAGTAAACGATTCGGCCGTGTACGTTTCTGGCTGACTCATGTTTACCACCACGCTGTTTCACAGTCCAAAACTCCGCTCACTATCCAGTACCGTCAAATGAAATACGAATCGGTTTGTACACCGTTTTTTTGATCGATACATGCATGCTTATATAATTTTTCAAGGGATCGACAGAGATCGGCGAAATTTATTTAGGTGCGTATTTTTTTTTGATTTTTATGTTAAATTCTGACGTCGAGTAAATAATTCCAAAATGGGTCCGAAAAAGCCCCAAAATGGAGAAGAAATAAAAGAAAAGGATAGAGAAGAACTAGAGCTTGAAAAGCTTGTGTTTGGTGACGAAGAAGGATTCGAAGCCGGACTGAGAGATTTGGACTTTGACGGAAGCGATGTTGACGACGAAGACGAAGAAGAGGAAGAAATTGATCAAGGACCTGAAGAAGATGTGGATATGTCACATATTCAAGATGACGCTCTGTTTATGGTAGACGAGGGAAACAGTTCTCAGGAAGACGGAGACTCAGATGCTATGGACGAGTCTGGATCAGAGTCTTCTGACAGTTCTTACGAGACGTTGGATATCCATGGAGGAAAAGCTGCTTGGGTTGATAGCGACGATGAAAAACTGCAAATATCGCTGTCGGCCAGTGACAGATTAAGGAAATTGCGAAAAACGCAAGCTGACGACCTGATATCGGGCCGTGAATACTCCAAGAGATTGAGAAATAGATTTGAGAAACTGTATCCAGTACCGGATTGGGCAGTTGAAAAGGAGGTAGACGATGTAAATGAAAACGGAGATGATGATTCCGACGTTGCCATGGAGAGTGACGACGAGGATCTGAAACGACCAGACCCTCTAGCAAAGTTACTTCAGTCCACGTCTCGGTTCACCTCGCAGTCAAAGCCTAAGCTATTACCTCCCTCACAACTAGACATTGCTCGATTGAAGGACGCTAATGCTTCGGCAGTGTCGAAATCTGCCGTCCAGACCCTCGACTTTCACCCTACACACCCATTACTTCTGTCTGGTGGTTATGACCGGACTTTACGAATATATCATGTGGACGGCAAGGTAAATCCCGTGGCAACCAGCCTGCATATTCGAGAATCTCCATTCCAGACTGCCCAGTTTCACAGTGATGGCAAGCGAGTGTTTGCCGCCGGACGACGACGATACATGTACATCTGGGATATTGAAACCGGTAAAGCTGACAAGATCAGCCGAATGTACGGGCATGAGCAGACTCAAAGAAGCATGGAGCATTTTTCATTGTCGCCCTGTGGCCGGTTTATAGGTTTAATTGGAGGAAGTGGCTGGATGAATTTACTATCGACTTCCAGTGGTCAATGGATTGCTGGCGCAAAAGTGGAAGGAATAATAGCTGATCTGGCATGGCATAGTGATGGGAATATCGTGTCTATCGCAAACACTGCTGGCGAAATCTGGGAATGGCATAGTGGAGAGAGGAAAGTCCTGTCTCGATGGAAAGATTACGGAGGGTCTGTGACCACAAAGATCACTGTTGGTGGTAAAGGTGATAGATTCACCGCCGTGGGAGGACAGAATGGTATTGTCAGTGTGTATGATCGAAGAAACCCGGTAGTGGATGGAGGTATGGATCTTGAGACATCTATTTACAAACCAAAGGCTACTATTGACAACTTGGTTACTACTGTTAGCAGTTTGGAGTTCTCGAGTGACGGCCAGATGCTAGCAATCGCCTCTCGGGCTAAAAAGGACGCCTTACGACTGGTTCACGTCCCGTCATTTACAGTATTTAAGAACTGGCCAACGTCGGGCACACCGCTGGGCAAAGTGACCTCTGTTGCATTCACACCGGGGACGCAGATGTTGTGCACAGGTAATGAAGCAGGACATGCTCGATTGTGGAGATTGAATCACTACATGTAAAGAAAAAAAGAGTAGCATTAAATAAACTAGCATCATCTACGTTTTTATGTCTATGTATAATATATTTATAGTATTATTACGACCATGAGCCATCTCAGATTCCCAACGAGTTTTAATATATAATAGTCATCATTACCATGTTCGTCCTGAGCTAGATTCACATCCAAAATATAATTAATCTCAATTTTAGACTACAGCTGTATACCCACAATACCACTATTTATTAAATAATTCATCAGTCCTGAGAAACTATGTGAAAAGATCCAATGTATGGGGATTCACAGTAAATGTATGTGTACACATCACAAATGTATGGTGATCAAAATTGATGAAATGTCAATTTTGTATGGAGGATTCAGTTTGGATCGAAGATTGAAACACCATAAAAATCATTTTACTTTCAACACATTTTCATTAAATTGACTGTTTTTGCCTCCTCTTCTTTCTCATTGTTTTTCTGTTTCTTTCATCTTTCTCTCTCTTTTCGCTCTTCCACGACGAAGCCACCGGTCAGTTGCCTCAAACACCGCAATAGCCATTTTAACCAAAATCTTTATGGTGAGTATCACATCGCCTTCTTTCCCGTTCGTTTTTGGAAGGCGGAGAACTAGTTTGCGGAACCCCAAAGTCAAAGAATCGATTTCGTAACCATCTCCATCCACAATTTCAACACTAATGCTGCCGTTCTTCTTTCTCTTCGATTTAACTCTGGCAGTCAATTTCGGAATTTTCTGGACACCATCAGAATTGACTAGTGGTTGAAATCCATACCTTGTTGCATCAAGAGGGAGGTCTGGATGGTTTTGAGATTCTTCCCAAGAGCACGCTTTTTCTTAGGAGGACCAGTATCAGTCTGAGTAGGTAAATAATCACATGGTTCCCATACCTCAATAATCATTTCGTGCTCTCCATCTATTCCTCGCTCGACTGCAGCGATATGGATAGCAAGTTTGGTGTCTCCCTTTGACTCCATAATCCATTGTATGGAATCTCCTTGCAGAGTTTTTCTGCTCTCGCGGAACTGCAGCACCTCGGACCAGCCTGATTCGAAGATAACACTGGCCCAACGCTGCCAGTCATCCTCCGTACCTCCTCTCAGGAATCGATTGAAAAAAGAGGCATCCGGTTCTTTCTTCGACTTTCCATTCACCTTTTTTTTTCTCCCTTTCTTGGATTCTTTATCATCTTTCCCAAGATTATCCTCATCTTCCTTTTCAGTTTCTCCTGAATTATTTGGAACTTGAGGTTCTAATTCCTGAGTATTTGTCACGACAGTCATCAAATTCATCTACTACACCCATCCCCATAAGCATTAGATATAGCTTATTGCAAAATCTTGCGGTCGCTTTTCCATGAGGTTCAGATGGGATAGTCACAATCATTACTTCCGTGACAGCATCGTAATCAAGTAGAAATTTGTGCTCCATTTCTTCTCTGTTCTCTTCAATGAACGCGATAGCATCTGGCGTGACCCGGTTTTTCTTCCATGGTTTCAATCCCCAACTCATGATGTCGCTCAGCAATGTCCTTTTCAATTTTGGCCAATAACTCGGCGCCAATTGCATATTCAGACAAAGACTCGAAAGTGGGCATTGTGGTAGCTTCAGCAGAGGATGCAACTCCTAATCCGAAGCCCTCAACTTTGTGAGCAGCGATAACAGGTCCCCCTGTAGATTCATTTCCGTCAGAAATTGGCGACTGGAGATCGGCAGACGTGGTGCTCATCGGCGGGGTGAAGATGGCAGGAAGCAGAGTTGGAGGCGTAGGGAGGGCGCACCCCCGGTATAGTACAATAGTCAACTTAAATTAAACGATCGCCAGACGGATAAGCCATTTGTGGCAATCTGCCGCGGGACTCTGCATTGTACATTACGTCAGCTCATCTCGTCGTATAATGTGGGCGCTTAACGAATCTAAAGTTATACTGGTGGTACTTGTACTACTAGATTCGTAAACACTACAATGTTCAGACGCCTCGCTTATTTCGGGCGCGGGCTGGTCGCTATTCCGTTTGTCAAACGATCAATTGCAGCACCATATTGGCTACGCGGTATTCATAGACTTTTAGACGATCAATTGATCAAGTAAGACTACGAAATCACTGCAATAAGAAAATATGATAACAGCTACTTTGAGCATCATGGCAGCAGTGATCTTTTGCTTGAAAATCCTAGTTACAATGATTGTGATCCTCCACAAAATGGAGTCGAGTCGCGATACTCTGAGGTTCTGTTGCTTCAATATAGATCCAACGTAAATGCAGAGCTACATATAATGCTGGATCAAACAGTATATAGGCAGCTTAGTTGCATAGGAACTGGAATGGGGAGGTGGCCAGGCTTGAGGCAGGAGCTGTTTATTTCGAAAGCAACTGTATTTTTACAATGCCGGATTCTTCACGACAGGCCAATATCATTCGTCCTGATCGTATTTGTCCCGAATCTGTAATCGAAGACGACTATTCTCAAAGAATCTCAACTCTTCGTGCTCAGGCCAAGGTCTGGCTCGACACAACATGGGTTCCTGTGCATGAGGGGCGAATGGTATAAGGACCAGATAAGCAATTTCTTGCAACGATCTGGCAAACCAGTGTGAAAGTCCCAGATATGTCACCTACGTTTTACACCAATGTCGACCAGGCCAAAACGCTGTGTGTGAAGACAACAGGCGACTCACGATCTCCGACTTTTGAGAAGATTGCGCAAGGGATAGAGGAACGTTATTATTTGTGGGGCCAGCGGGTTGTAGCTACTTATGAATTCACGGAATAAAGATATCAGACTTGACACAATAGAGGTATTTGACTGTTTTTTTTTACTAAACTTTTATAACTTATAAGAATGTTGCTATGACTTTACGTTGCTCTACTTTAAAATGCTATAGTTGAATTTATGACTGTCATTTTCACTTGGTAGTACAGCGCATAAACGATTCATCTTTTTCAAATAAATACTATCTAATAGCTCCGTGCAAATCAGAAGCCAAGAAATTGGATCTAGCAGAGCTTCAGGAAACCGTCAATGCTCTGCCCAGAACGAAACAGGCACTGCGCTGGGTGGTACGGTGAAGACGTCAATGTGCCGCACAATATAGAACCGAGAAGATGGCCACACCGCTGCCTAGTAAATAACGATCATGTAGCGCACACTGAATAATCTGAGTCTACGTGTGCTTATCCATTCCTCAGTATGTACACCCACGTCTCCGTATGTACACCCACGTCTCCGTATGTATATCCATGTCTCTGTATGTAAATCTGTGTCTCTGTATGTAAATCTGTGTCTACAGTCTTCACCCGCATAAACTCCTCTTACCGCTTTCAGACACGTAGTTAAATCCACCTTCCGTCATTCATCATCCTCTATCGCCATGTCTCAAGTCCCCGTGGCTGCTCCGAACCCAAAAGAGTGTGATCCTCGAGCGTTAGCACTGGGTAACTTTCTCCGTCATCACAAATCGCTCAAACAACGCCAGGGAATCCTGAACGGCAAGCGACAAGACTTTTTCCGAGTCAAGCGAGCGGTCCGAGCATTGGAAACGCCCGAGTATCAAAAGGCTGCTAATAAAAAGGGGTCCAAACTTCCCCAGATCACAAATCACAATGAGGCACTCGAAGCATTTCGATTGCTGCCGCTGAATCGGCTGGCATTCCGAGTTCAAAAGATTGAAACTCAATCAGCCATAAAAGCTGGGCTGAAGCCGGCTAAGGGAGTCCCCGTACTCACCATACAACCGCAACAGGAGTTTGGAGATGACATGTACTATGTCTGGTTCTATGAGCCTGTTCAAATACTCACATATGTCTATGCAGCGTTAGCATTGGTCGGCATATTTGCCATTGTGCTGTTCCCACTCTGGCCGATCAAGATGAGAATTGGTGTGTGGTACCTCTCTATGGGACTATTAGGACTGCTGGGTGTGTTTTTCGGTATTGCTATTGTGCGACTTATATTATTTGGCATTACCTACTTTGTGGCTTCTCCTGGTCTGTGGATATTCCCCAATCTGTTTGAAGATGTCGGATTTATTGAGAGTTTTATTCCGTTGTATGCTTGGCACGGTCAGGCTTATCTGCCTGATAAAGATAAAAGTAAAAAGAAAAAGAAAAACAAGAAGCGAAATGAAGTTGTTGGAGCAGGAGCTGTTCCTGGGTTGGCAGCAGCAGCAGCAGGAGCAGCTAACGGTGGTGGTAATCATGCTGGACATAACCACGGGCCAGGTGGCCATAGTCATTCTCATGGTGAAGGAGCACCTGCACAAGTGGGACAGGCACAGGGGCCACCTGGGGGACCCGGAATGCCTGGAATGCCTGGCATGCCTGGCATGCCACGACCGGGACAGCCGTTGACTCCGCAACAGCAGTTTTCAATGATGTTGTCAGCTCGAATGCAGCAGAGAATCAGAGAACACACTGCGAAACATGGTCCTCCTAGCAGCCAACAAGAAGCACAACAGTTGCAAGCAAAGTTCGTGAGCGAGGAGCTACAGAAGATCAAAGAGGAAGTTCAGTCACGGCAGCAGATGGGCCAGATTCCGGGGCAACAAGGTCCTTTAGCTGGCGGACATCCTGGCCAACCTGGTCAGCCTGGTCAGTCTTCTAACGACTCGGGGCCATCAAATCCATCCACACCGGTACAGAGAATTGTTACTTTGGAGGAAGAAAACGAGTAATTGCCGTTAGAGGGCCAGTAAGAAAAAGATTCATATCTGAGTTGTGGTCATCACAAGTAACGAGTAGACTATTATTAATATTACTTTATGATTGATCTTTGCTTTCAGGTGCAGGTGTCAGTTACATCCATTGGATACTGAATACTGAATACTGAATACTGGATACTGGATACTGTCCAACATAATAAATTAAATACAAAATAGTACATACCACATGCTTGTTCATCCGTTTCCTTCTTCCACCACCACCCTACCACTATAAATACCCATACAAATACGACTCACTGTACCTTGTGTCCTCAACTCCCTCCTGAGTCTCTAGAATTTCTTTCACTATATGAGGAGGACCCAGTCCTATCTTGTCTGCCCTTTTCCACCGTTCCAGTCTCGTCAAGCCTGCAACTGGGCCATATTCCGCAGTCAAATCAAACTGACGTAACAGTTTTTCACCAACATCATATTCTTCTTGATGAATAGGCTCTACGATACGTTGTTTTAAAGCATTATCTAAAAATTCTTGATACCTCGGGTCCTTGAGATTGAGAGGCGCACGAGACACTGGAGTTTCTACTTCTACTACTGTTTCTACTTCAGCTTCGGCAACATTCTCTTTTACAATGTCTTTCGCAGGCTCTTTCACCGTCTCTGCATCGATATCTTTGGAAAGCTCGTTCGTCGACTCTACAATATCTGCATTCTTTAAAGCCTTTCTGTCCAAGCCAGCCTTGGACACACCAAACGAATCGGTAAGTCGTCGTTGACTGACTGCACTACTCTTTCTCTTCATGATAGTACTACGTATGAGACGATGTTACTGTGATAACAATTCTATAGCCAGCACTGCGATTCAAGCAAAATACTGTCAGTTTAAAGCTGTTGTCAAGTTCGTAAGCTGCCATTTGTTGGTTCATTACCCTTTTGGTTAAATTGCATCACGTGGTTTTTTTCCTGGAGATTACCGGGCGGATTTTCCAGTTTGAGCAATTCAACCTGCAAGTTTTAAATTCTTGTAAAAGCTGCGGAAAAGGCAATAACCAGACAACTGGATGGTGGTTTGATTGATTCAGAGAACGGACCGTTTCGTTGTACATAGCAGTCGTTTTAGCTTTCATTTAGTTCCATTCAACAAAAAACATCCATCACAGTGGCTGACCTGTGTGCGCGGCTGTCGGGCTGTAAATATATAAGTTCAACATGAACTATAAAGTTAGAACCGGTGTCGGGATTGTGGTAGTGTACACTGCGTATTCCACGTATGTTCAAATGAGAACTTCATATGAAATCTCTGAACGTGCACGCAAAAAGTTGTATGAGAGCGATTTGGAGCATGTCCAGAAAGCAGAATTGCCGTCCACCAAGTTTGGATCCATGATGGTTGCCGGGCGCTATGTCAACCCATTCTCGCAATACAGAGCCCAAACTGTATTTGAGTTTGTGTTTTGTCGCATTTCGGAACTATTTCATGCAAAACCCAGAGCTGGTGTGCCGTCAGATCCGGCGGTTTTGAAAAAGCTGCTTCCTGTATGTGAGCCTGATTTTGAGTTGCTCTATCAAAATACAAAGGATTACGTCCTGGGCGGGAAGCATTCTGCTGTGTCGCTAGATAAAGAGGAATCTTTAATCCCCCACATCAAAAACAGAATGACTTTGACCTGGTTGGGTCAGAGTTGTGCATTTGTTCAGGTCCCTGGCATTAATATTCTCACTGATCCATGCTTTGGATCTCACCTGGTCTCGCAATATGTTGGGCCGAGACGACTGGTTGATCCTCCGTGTGACGTTGAGGATCTTCCTAAAATAGACCTGGTGCTGGTCTCTCATGACCACCCAGATCATCTTGAGCTGGAAAGTTCTGCGAGAGTTAATAAAGATGCATCCTGGGTTGTCCCCGTTGGCGTGGGCGCTCACTTGAAGAAAGTAGGTATCTCAAACATCACTGAGCTGGACTGGTGGCAGAAGGTACCTGTTCCAAATACCAATCCAGAAGATGGTTGGGAAGTTGCCTGTACTCCTGCTATGCATTGGTCGGGACGAAATATGGTAGATTCAAACAGCACCCTGTGGTGCTCGTTTCTGGTTCTCCGTCATGGAAAACCTGTTTTCTTCCATGCAGGAGATACGGGTTACTCTCCGGATTTATTCCAGGGCATAAAGAGAGTGTTTGGAGGAGGTTGTCAGCTAGCTATGGTTCCATGTGGAGCATATCAACCTCGATGGCATCTGCGGCCCCAGCATACAGATCCTTATGAGGCTTTACAGATCATGAAAGACTTGGAAGCGCACAAGTTGGTGGGAGTTCACTGGGGCACATTTGTACTTTCAGACGAGTATTTCTTGGAACCTCGAGATAAATTGCATGAGCAGGCCAAGAAGGCGCATCTGGAGAACGATGTTATTGCTCCAGAGTTTGGGAGAACGTTGGTCTTTAGAATGGACAACGATTCTTCTACCCCGAGCAAAAAGGCTTTGGTGAGAGAGGGATACTCGTTGTATCTGGGATAGTAGAATTTGTGAACAACGAGAATGGGAGATAAATATTTATTGAGAAGTGACTGTGCTCAACATGTTTTCAGAACTGTATGACCTTGTCTTCCCCTCAAATGTAGCATAGAATGAGTTGTATGATGTATGAATTGATGTCACTATGTGTACCAAATAAAATGATTATTGAAAAAACTTGAGACCCATTGATTTTACAAATTTCATTTCATTTCGTGCATTCTAATCTACATATTTCATATTATCACATTGCTATTTGTTGCTTTTCGCCTAATTTTTCCTCCTCGATATCCCTTTTTATGTACCTCTGTGAGGTACCCCATTTTTGATTTATATACACATTTTTTACTTTCCCTCCAAAGCAGCCTTGAGAGACTCAAACTCTTCATCTTTAATACTATACGAGTGATCTGGACCAGGGAATTTCTTGCCCTTCACCTCATCACTATACTCTTTAATTGCTGAGACATTGGTTTCCAAATAATTTGCATACTTTTTCAGAAACTTTGGCACAAATGCATCAAAGCCTCCCAACATGTCGAGCTGGACAAGAACTTGACCAGATGTACCAGGTCCAGCACCAATACCAATGGTTGGGATAGATAGTTTCTCAGTAATGAGAGCAGCAACTCGGTCAGGCACTGCCTCTAGAACCACTGCATAACAGCCAGCTGCTTGAACAGCTTTAGCGTCTTCGAGGATAGACAAAGCGCTTTTAACAGTCTTTCCTTGGACTTTGAACCCACCCAAAGAAGACTGTCGCTGGGGAGTCAAGCCAATATGGCCCAGGACCGGGATACCAAAACTAGTCAACTTCTTGATGGTAGGAGCCAGTTCTGCTCCACCTTCCATCTTGACTGCTTCAGCGAACCCTCTTTTTACCATTCTAGAAGCAGACGCAAAAGCCTGCTCGGGGGAAATCTCATACGAGCCAAACGGCAAGTCCGCCACTAAGAATGACGACTGCACGGCTCGAGAAACAGCCCTAGTGTGATAGATCATTTCGTCCAATTCAATCTCATTGGTGTTCGGATGACCCATGGCGACCATGGACAGCGAGTCGCCGACCAATATCATATCGACCCCGGCTCGTTCAGCCAGAGTACCAGACATGTAATCATGGGCCGTGACCACGCTGATAGGTGTACCCTGTCGGTACATTTTATGCATGGACGGGATTGTGACCTTGGGCCGAGCCTCATTGGTTTTGACGTTGTAGTGACTATGTCTGAGAGGCACAAAGACACTCTTGTGGAAGACAGAGCCCAGGGTCGTGCGACTGCTCAGAGAGCGGAGCATTTGTAATGAAGTATGAAAAACCTGCTGCTGCCTCGGCTTTTTTCTCAAGTATAGCGGCAAGCGGCGAAAGTATGGGGAAAATATATATGTGATAAGGATGGGTTTTCCCGGCAACAAGTAAAAAATAAACAAATTCCTCGGGGGATTCAGTAGAAAATGCCCTATAAATATATATATTTCAAGTGATATATCAGAGGCAGTGTTTGGTTCCCCGCAGTTTCAGGTTTTTGAAAAACAACTAATTTATTCCTTGAAATATTTTAGGCGGATGATCAGGGCCCCGATTTTAAAGCCCGTTTTAGTGTGGTGTTCCTGGATTTAATACTATTGTGACTAAGCAGAGGAGGACCGCAGACACACACGGCGACAAGGAATGCCGATGATAATGTGGTCATGGGTCGGTCGGGTGAGGACAGGGGCAACGGGGGAACGGAAATAAAACACAAATGATTAATGGGAATTCATGATCGATTTACTTTTGTTAAGCCATGAGTCATTGACCGATTACGATTTTAAAAGTAACTAACTAATTGTGTAATTGTATTTGAGTGATACTGTTTTAGGACAGCCGATTCAGCTTAGAAGAGAATACGATATATCGGGTGGGGAGTTTGGTTAGGGGGAATCTGATAAGCAACCTTGATAGTTAACTGCGTCGAGGGGTGTGTGGAAGCAAGTGGTTGAAAACGGACTAATGTAAGTTGCTAGCCACATGAAATTATATTTAATTGTTTCAACCCTGCGTGGAAAAACGTCTTTTGGAGAAAAATGATCCAATCAGCTAGGGTACCTGGTTCACCATTAGAAGTTATTTTTCACAATGTACATAATCGGGAAATCGCACGATTCTTGGCGAATTTACTGGCATACGTAGCTCGATACAGGAATCATGATCACAGTAAACTTAGTTGGTTAACATCGGGGGGTTCTGGGTATGCACTGCAGTAATATGGCTTGGCCGGAAGGTGGACAGTAATTTAGTTACTCCTGAGATTTTATTTTTTTGACCGTTGAACTAGCATGTTGAGGTTAAGTACTATTACGTCATGGCATTACATGCTGATGAGTGCCAATATTAATATCCGAGGTACCGAGAAAAAAACAGTCATCGAGGCAGTGCGAACTTATTGTAAAGTTAGACTAGCTCTTTTTTGTTGAATTTGTTAGTTGAATGAGTCAGTCATCTCGGAGTCGTTGCTCGATATGGTACTGTGTACACATACATTCATGAAGTTTACATATGAAGCTAAGCCTTGATTACAAGGTCCAAGGCAGCAGATATTTTAATGAGTAATAGTCAACATAGGAGTACTCGGATGTTGTTCCTAGCTGTTATGTTATCAATTTAAGTTAGTTTTTCAACACTCACGCTCTCAATAATACTTTCTATTCTCAGAACCGTTCCAAGTGTAGTTATATTAACTACATGTTAATCATGTTATATCACTTTTCATCTCCTATGCAATATTATGCAGGGGGAATGCAAGATCTCTCAGTGCAAAAGTAAGTGTACTAGTGTGTCTCAAACAGTAACCATTCTTTACAATGTTCAAATGAATATTGCTGTGATGAAAATGTTAGAATGTTTCAAGGAAGCGGATTAACAAGTGTGGTTCGCTCCGTCGAGTCACTGTGAATACAAAGTTTTATAGGTAGAGCGACGAATTACGTGATTGAAAGGTTCAGATAACAGTCACCAGACACAAAGTACATGATCTCGTCAAGTTTGCTAAGTACTCAATTCATTTACAGTATAGTAGTCAAAGACTGTCAGTAGCGGTTCAGAAATTAGAGGAGCTTTTTAACATTGGAAACCTCGGAAAAAACCTAGTAGGACCAGCCACCATATTAGAGATATACTTTGATACTATGATCGCTTGATGTACTGACTTGACCTATAGTGGTTTATTATATTCTTCCCGGGCGGTTACTGGCATGTTTAATTTCGCGCCAAGCTGCGTTTCCCACTCACAACACTAGGCTTTTTGGAAGTAAACTATATATAGCACAATATCGTGGTATAACCGTCATAGCCACATTTCTACTCGTACAAACTCTAGACCAGTATCAAACCTACCTAACTTGTCAGACAACCAACTAACTAACTTATTATAATTAGTATTCCATACAACTGCTACGCAGGGGGAATGCACATCACAGTACTATAGCGACATCTCATATAACCAATGTTGTATTGTATTACCTGCACAATAGCTGATCCGGATCCAAAGTCTTACAGTAGTTGATTAATGTACATTCGCCTATATTCGTTAAAAATTAGCCGTGCTTCGTGAACATGCACACAGTAACCAAAGACCGTCTCGTATTAATCGATGATCTGCATTCAACTGGATCAACGTCCTCGTATTTTCCAGTTGATCTCTACTATTCCAACCGATACCGACATCTCTTCTCAACTCAAAAAGTAATTCTTTCTCATATTCTGTATCCTTCCGGTCCACACTAGTGCCCAACTCATCTAATTTTCCGGGACCAAGTGTGGAAAAACTTGTGATTTGTTGAGCTTAAAACTGTCGAACTATCAAACTTTACAGCCGAAGTACCGAGAGCTGCATATATTTTTATATATATATCAGACTCTTACGGCCCTAATCATCTCCGACTCTGGTGTGTGATTCCTTTATATATTAAAAAGGCAAAGGACAAACCGGACAAACTTTAGACCCGAAGTACATTACTGCTGCATTTGCATAATATCATGACTGTGTGGGCTTTTAGATCCGTTGTGGATGTGCAGAATCCCCGAACTCCTGCTCAGCTGACCCTGAAATCAGGATCCAAAGTTGGCTTGGACCGCTTTGTGGATAAATATGTGCCAGACGCTAGACGGGGATACTGGTTCTGGCTGAGTCGCTTGCATGGAAATGGAACTATGCAAACATACAAGGCTTCCCAGTCTGAAAAAGACAGAAACCATGAGATCTGGTATGGCCGGCGACTGGTGACTTGGGAAGACGGAGCTTTGATTTCCATGGACTACGTCTTGGACACTCCTAAAGATAGAAATGAGTGGAACGAGCTACTCAAGTATAGTCCTATTGAGAAATCCCCTCCTCTCTTCGAGAGAACTCGATATTTGAGTCCCGAAGAAATCACACAGCGAGATGATCCTAGTGTCACTAAACCGCTTCTGATATCTCTGCATGGACTGACTGGAGGATCCCACGAGGCGTATGTGCGGGCAACTATCAATGAAATGAAATCTCGTGAAGACAACGAGTTTGAGTTCTTGGTTCTCAACTCCCGGGGTTGTGCTAGAACCCTCATAACTACCCCTCAACTTTTCTGTGCTCTGTACACTGATGATATCCGACGGTTAGTTAAACACATTCGAAAGACTCAGCCCAATCGAAAGATCTATCTAGTTGGGTACTCGTTGGGCTCGTCGATATTGGCCAATTACCTTGGCCAAGAAGGTGATCAAACTGAAATCGCTGGAGCTGTTTGTCTTGCCAACCCTTGGGACCTCAACTTATCTGGATTCCTTCTTCACGACTCTCTCATGGGCCGATACGTTTACTCCCCTATAATGACAGGAAACCTCCTCAACCTGGTAAAACACCACAAGGCCAAACTCAGCGAAAACCCCTGGGCAAAACGAGCACTTGAAACCAAGAAGCGACCAAGGTTTATCATTGATTTCGACGACATCTACACTGCTCCAATGTTTGGCTTTGCCAGTGCGAACGATTACTATAGAAACGCATCCAGCATCCTGCGACTGCCCAACATTCGAACCCCGACTCTCGTCGTCAATTCCGAGGACGATCCTATCATCGGAGAGACCGGCGGAATCCCATACAGAGAAACAAAAGTTAATCCATACACCGTTCTCATCACAACCAGTATCGGTGGACATTTAGGATGGTACAAGGCAGACGGCAATCGATGGTACACTACTGTCGTGGCTGACTATTTCCAAAGTCTGGATCGCGAGGTTGACAGCTTTGAAGCAGACTTGGACATTCCCAAGAGGATATTGAAGGATGGAAGGCTGACTGCTAGTTATAGTGTTTAGGCTGCGATACCTTTTTGGTAACTAATGACTCAATAGAACTGATGATAATATAATATAAATAGTTTGGACTGATGATAATATAATATAAATAGCTTGAACTGATGATGATCTATCTTAATGCGAATTTATTAATGCAAAATAAAAATATATAATAAGATATGCTCATCACGACATAACAAGAGAGGAGCCAGGGAAATGGACTCCATGCAAATCTTTATCTGGAGATATTTTGGTCAGATATTCATCACTGATGGTGGATCGTCCGTCACTGTCATAATTATCCCAAGTAGTGTCTATGTTCAGACTTTGACGTTTACTCACAATCTCAGATCGAGGCCGTCTTCTATTGTGGCCGCCGCGTCTTAGACCGTTTGAATCTGCCGACACTCTTCTGTATTCGTCCTCTGATGAACCATCCCGGGAAACAGCATCAGTGAGATCAGCAGACCGTTTCTGAAGTTGATCCAGTTCTCGGTACATATCTTTCAAGATCTTGTCACTGGCATCTCGAGTTAGACGGGGATTCCTAGCAGTAGGAGGTGTGACGGTTTCCTTGATTATATCGTCGTTACCATCGCTATCTGCAAAACCACTTGGAGCAGATACAGATCGAGCATCTTGGCCAGGAAGAGGAGGTAATGGTCTACTGACAACTCTCAATCTGTTGTTTCGAGGCGAGATCCAGGCAGATTCTCGATCTGGCTTGGAGAGTGAGGCAAGCGAGTCAGAGGAAGTCCTCAAAGGCGGAATTCTGGAACGCGTTGCATCAATGAGTGCAGAATACCTCTTTGGCATGGATTCAAGATCCACCGAGTTTCGCTGAATGTGTCTGCGTAACAAAGAAGGAGATGATGGTGCCAAAATTTGAAAGTCTATGGAATGGGTCGAGTTGGACTTTTTCGATTCCTTTGAGGTGATAGACAATCCATCTGTATCTGGATGGAGTTCGGGCTTGGCGCCTTTGTCAGTATAGTACAGCGACTCGTCCGAGGAGTAGCTCTGCCAAACGCTACTGCTGTCGGAGTTGGTTCGATGGGGTTCAGAGTTACGGCTAGATTGCTTTGAACTCAAGCTCTGCTGTTCCGATGCCAAGCTGTGTGAATCCATGCTCAGTCCCTTTTGATGTCGGTACCTGCTGCCATAGTCTCCTCTCGGCCCCGTATTTGCGGAGGATATTGAGGAGTTTCGATAATGCTTTTGACCCCGGTAGTAGGTAGTACTATCCCTACTGATGCTGGCTACGCTGGAGTCTACCTTTGAAGGTAAACTGCCATCGCTATCAATGCTAGTGGTTGAGGAATCGGTCGAGTTAGAGTACAAAGAATCCGAATCGTAGGATGACGAAGACTTTCGGTAATCTTCTTCTTCCTGTTGTTCCCATGACTGGATTTCTTGTCGTAGAACGACTCTCACAGCAATTGCTCGACGTAGATAATTCGACCAGGTGCCCACAAACTCAAGAGCAGCTTCGACTTGGTGCGGATCATCGAATCTTGATCCCTTCCCGGTGATTGTAGGTTCTCCAGAGTGGAGCAAGTCTGTTGGATTTTCCGTGTCGTAAAGATCAACTCTTCGAATAATCGGGAGATTGCTTCGAACTCGGCTGCTATTTTTCCGACTAATTGACGAGCCCGTTCTGCGCAGTGAGCCCCGAGCAGATCGCACAGACCCTCGCTTAGGCAACTGGGAAGCTGCAGAAGCCGAAGCAACGGCTGCCGCTGATGCCGACATGTCTTGAACCTTGATTTCAGGAACCCGATAGGTCCGTTGCGGGATTGTTTCATGAGCTGTTGTCTCAAGCTGTGTATAAAGTGGGATTCGGGGGGCTCGGGTGGTGCGATAGTCGAATTCAAAGCCGTCAAACTCTGTTTCTTTGTTGAATGGAGATTCTGAGACTCGCGGTAATAGCGTGTCTCGTTTTTGTTGTTGTGGTTGTGGTTGTGCCTGTGGTTGTTCCAGTTGCGGCCGTTGTCTCTGAGAACCTTGGGACGAGGTTTCTAGCAGAGCACTTCGGTGAGCAGCCACTCGTGTGGGCTGAGGAGAAACCACAGCGGGATGCTGTTGGACCTGGAATGCTTTTTGAGAATTTGATCTTTTGGGAGTTGGTCTCAGTTTCAAAAGCTCAATCGATTTGACTTTGTATGTTGAAATCTTGTCTGGAGAGTGTACCACGTCGAACGAAAGCTGTCGTCGTAATTGATTTTTGGTAAAGTAGAACTTTGTCTTTGATCTTCTCCGGAACAGACGGCGGAAGAACCGTTTAATCGGCGATCCACGAGAACTGCGAGTACTGCTTCTGCGTCTCGCCAGCATGACTGGTGATCTAGCAGGAAGAGGAGAGGCAGCAGCAGCACCG
This sequence comes from Spencermartinsiella ligniputridi, assembly GCA_030583385.1. Taxonomy (NCBI): domain Eukaryota; kingdom Fungi; phylum Ascomycota; class Dipodascomycetes; order Dipodascales; family Trichomonascaceae; genus Spencermartinsiella; species Spencermartinsiella ligniputridi. Next base: position 199,451 of record JAJMIC010000015.1, read on the forward strand.
CTTGAGCGGCTCTGAGCATTGATATCATTCTCGTCTTCTCTGCCACCACCAGTGGTGAAAGCGGCTCGAGGAGAGCTACTTTTCAGTGAGTTGTTCCTCCTGACCAGCTTTGCGATTGCGTCTTTCTGCTTCTGCAGCAAGTTGTTTCGAGTCGTCTGCCGTCTTTTCAGCGACTCGTTTGTCAGCTCGTCTTTAGAAGATTCACTACTAATCATAGTGGGAGGTTTTCTCTTCCTCACAGCCGAACGAGTCATGTCAGCTATTCGAGAGCCCAACGTTGGAGTGTAGACCCCCGATCGGACTGATGGGGTTTCAAGGTGTTGATGAAGGTCGACATCGGGATGTTGTTCTACGATAATTGGTCTTGAGACATTAAGCGCTTTTTGTCGTAAGCCCGCGGGCATTGTAGGGCGATTGTTCTTACTATGAGTTCAAGTGCCAAAATGCCAGAATGCTGATGCTGATGTCGATATGCCAAAATGCTGAAAACCGGCTAGAATTGAATATGTTTCAGATTATTATTCTATGTGTATCCACAAATCTCTCTTTCGGTGGTCGATAATTGTTCTTTAAAAAATATAATACGTAGATGTAATTTGAATGGTACGAACTGGGCGTGTCCACGGTATATAAGATAAACTAAAAAGTAAAAAATATTACTGTTCAAAACGAAATGGAATATTTAGACTGTGCATAAAATTATGACATGTGCATGTACACTGGACTGTCCGGCTATGCGGGTTGCAAGGGCAATTGAGCGGGAAAAGGTAGTAGATGACAGGGATAACACGCAATTAGTACGTTCGCGCCAATGAATTAAAGTGAATGGCTGGTGAAAGGTGTGGTTTACGCTGGGCATCGCCGCATGATGTGCATAGATTGACTTCAAATTAAGGTGGCTGGACTGCATATATCAGGCAGAGATCTTCGGTGATATGCAACCCAGCCATGCAATATCCCGGGAGTGGGGCAATAGAGAGAAGCTTAATGGTGAGAGGATGAAAGTGACCGTGACTGGGACATTATTATACGGAGTGGTTGTGGAATGACGTTTTAGAGTTGAAAATTGTGTTCTAATAGAGAGTGTCTGTCCTGTGCTGAGCTGAGCTGGTGGTATATATCGGATATGGAATGCACTTGACTGAATGAGATTTCGAGAAAGTGAATAGAGTTTTCGAAGGCGGAAAGAAAGGAGACAGATATCTATCTTTTTACTCAATTGAGTCTGGATACCTCAGTCAGTTAATTATATAGTGATAGTGGTCTAATAGGATACTATATGGCACAATGTCGTCCATTTCATCAGCTAAGGTCGTTATAGTCAGGTAAGGTCATCGTTGTCAGCGTAAGTCTTGGTCAATAATGGTCTGTCATGTCAAATTCTACACCACAGCAATCTCCTATAAATAAAGTAAAAACTTCCTGTGTAGAGGTAATTGTGTCTATCCACCCATTCTGGTCCGCCCACTCGTAAACGCTGGCGTAGGTATCAGTAGCCAGTTCTCTTACATTACCGATAAAGGTATGAGTCGATTGTACTGATGAAGAGGAAGAATAAGAAAAAAGTGATACAGTTTCAGTATCATTGTAGTGATTATCAGTGTCGTATCTAAGATCTACTACGTCTAGATTTACTTTGCCACTAATAGTGAGATCAGATTCTAATGTATCGGGACTTACAGTATCGGGATTCACGATAACGGGCTCAGGTACAGCGAACTCAGTGGTAAGAAGTCTATAACCGGCCATATTACGGCTAGCTACTTTAGATACGTGGGTTTTAACCTTTTCGGGATATTTAATATCTATAGTGCTGGTGTCCCAGTGTTGTCTAGGCCTATTAGCCATTGTATAAACCCTTACAAAAATCTCGAGTTGTCGAAGCCTTTTCCCTTCTCTTTCCTCAAAAACTTACCGGAAGCCCCGTTTTCAAAATCTTCCCACTTTTTGGAACAAGAAATAATACTTAAAAAAAAAAAGCATTAGTTACCTAAATTTAATACATTTATCCCTACCTCTTTAAAAACAATGTTATTGACTATTTTTTGTAGGCTTTTTTTTAACTAAAATTTGCCCAAATGTGCTCCCACTATGCACTGTATCTCACCAGACGATATGCTCACCAGTCACAACGTGGTGTTCTTGGCCGAACAGGCTCAATTAGCTGGCACTGTTGAGAGTGTGGATAGTAAGATTACCATTTAACTTCTACAGTGTCCTACCACGTCCATAGCGACCAGTCGTATCCTACATCGTACGGTGGCCATGTCTGTATCTGATCACTCCAAGGAAACCTCAGCAGAAGATGGAGTATCTGACACAGCTTGTCAACTCACTCGTGAGTGACTATACCCAGCTCAAACACAGCGAGGGAGATAAAAAGGGGCTGGAGTCCACAGTGCATGAGGTAATGCTACGAATCGAACCGAATGCCGAACTAGACTACAGCAATCCCCGACAAGTAGTCGACGCCGTGGATAGATATCAGAGTGAAACGGATAATAGTGGTGACCCGACAACAGAAACCAGAGGCAGATCACTTTTGAAAAGACAGTTTGAAGCTCTGACTGCCAGTTACGAAACAAATAGGACTGAACTAGAACGACTGGAGCTGGAAAACGTAGATCTCAAAACGAGCCTACGGAACGTGAAATTCAACAGTCAAGCTGAAATGCAGGAAGTGAAAATGAATTGAAAGCTATTGAGGAGAGAGTGGGAGAATGGAAAGAACGATGTGAGACAACGAGGGCCGAGCTAGAGTCAGGGGTGAAGAGCCTTGAGGATGTGACTCGACAAGCAATCTTTGAGACTGACAGATCCAAGTTGGAAACAACAGTTCACGAATTGGAGCAGAAACTGTTTCAGGCTATGACCTCTACCCTTGACAAGCGGGTATCGATGATTGCAACAGATCACGATGGTCTAGGAATGAGGCCTTCAGCTGAACCGTCAAGTGTTAGTCTCTTACGGCACGAGTTTCGCAAAATTATAAAAGATATCGCTATCAAACATGCAAAGGAGTTGAAGCAAGAACAGCAGGAAAAGAAGAAACTACAAAGTCTATTACGCTCTATCAAAACGTCTAGTTACGCTGCTAGTATACCTCCTGGGAGATTGGAAGCATTGGATCGAATTAGGCATTGAAGCTAATTGATTGTAATTGACATAGTTTAGGCATTTATAAGGAACTGTTCTATCTCCCCCGGAGATTTCGGAGGGTAACCCCAAAGCATTATTCGTGCATTTTCTATGTAAGAAAGCAACACCGCAACATTGTAACACCTTATTATCTTCCGAAAAAAAATCTGGCCTAGCATCATACACCTATTTATTGAACAAGAAGAAGAGCCTTTCAATCAGATCAAAACTACATTGATTTGTTGCACTTGCATTGACTTCACGTTTAAAAAGCCAACAGCAAAAAAGTCCCTCCCGAAATTTACTACAACGGAGCACTAAATACATATATATCTGCGCTTTTTCGCCTTGCCTTGCTCAAGTCATACTCATCTGAAGAGCCCTCATTTGACCTGCTAGTGAACACCAAGGAATCAGGTCGTCTTTTGCGAGCTACAATGAGCCAACCTGGTTCTTTTATCAGAGACTTACCCTATCTTTGACGTTCGTACCTGCATGATGGGCGCGTATGGGGTACATAGTGCAGCTACGGTCCCGTACCTGTCACCACACGGTCAGAGTGACGGTATGACCTTAGGCTCGGACTCGCACAAGAACCCATCTTTGAAACTTAAAAATTCGAGTGGACTAAGATCAAACTTCGTGGCATTTTCGTATAATCAGGGAAAAGTAGAGCAATTGAAGAAAGACATAATCTTATTTCTGAAGAGCGCAGATTTTGGTTTTGATATCAAAATCAAAATTAAAAGCTGCTTTACTGAGAGAGATATTGTCCGAGTCTTCAAAATTTTTGAAGATCTCGGATATCTTGTTAAATTATATACTGCATACTTTAACGCTGGCATTGTGTTGGTCACCATGGCAAGCTACACGCATCAGCGCTGTGGAGATGTACTGGCAATCTTGGAAAATTACAAGAGTGTGCTCGGAAGGGGGAATTATGTTGTTAATGTATCATATGGTCTGGAGTTCTATGCATTTCCGACTCGCATCTCCGAGCCGGATTTTAGAGGCCGCGAAATAAAAGTTAAAGACATATATGATCAAGGTTCCTTAGAAGTTCTGGAATACGTGAAGAAGGTCCCAGATAGCTGTGTAGAACCCCAGTATCTATCAACCCTGAGAAATTTCCAGGGTCTGATAGCATATCCTGAAACAATCAGCGAATACGGGTATTCAGAATCGGATGATGACCTCGATAATGACGTTCGGTGCTGCTTAGTAGGCAGTATGTTTACAATCAGCATCGGTCTGGGTATAAAGATATTTCGTCAAGAAAGACGGGTGACGCTGAGATTATGGGACGTCGGGACCCGAGCTCTAAACCGCAAGCTCCGAACTCTAGGGAAATCATTCATGAGAAATCCCAGAAACGCAGATCAGCTAAGGGAGCAGATGGAAGCGGTCTTGACGATCTTAATTTTTAAGCTGTTTATGAAGATCCGTGACAAAAATGACTTCCTGGATATTCTGAAATGTCGTGGAGGTGGAATTCCAGGATTGGTGGATAGGCTACGAAGCCGAGAGCGACCAAAATGGCTAGTAAAGCACCCCCCAGATATTGTCTTGCCAATCCATGCCGATTTGATCAAAGATTCGTATGCAGATCAGGAGGCTGCGATCTTGGAGGATCTGAGAGACGCTTTGAATGAGCTAAGTACTCTTATTGAGCAGGTAAGACTATTCCATGATCAAGGACTTACGTTTGGCGAAGGGCTGCAACATGTCTTGGACGGCCTTTGCCAATTGAGAATGTTATTGCCGTGGGAAAGTTTGCTGGAAGAACTCGAGAAATTAGCTCGTCGAATCATTGATGCTGTCGAGTATATGAACGAAGAGAAAGTTGATATATTGTTAACTCTCATGAGACCTCGTCAAACCCTGAACTTTTCTCTTGAAAGAGACGAGAATCAAAGATCGCTTACCGTTCCCATTCTACATGTTTGTGGGTTTGGTCATTGGATGATTGGTGGCCATGTTGAAAGGCTCGATGAAGAGAAGCTAGGTGCCACAGAGCTCAATAGATGTATGCAGCGAATTCTCGGTACCATCCTTGTTCCTCAGAACGGTCCTTAAAGTCGTTTCTACAATTTATTACGGCGTCATTCGGAGAGGGATCACCAAACTAACACTGCAGCACAAAAGAGCAGACATTCAGGAGGATGATTGGTGCTGCAGTTGGTATTACGACATGCAGTCTGGTTTGCATGGTATGAATTTATTATAGAATAAGGGCTCGTGAATATGAGCCTTGGGTATAGAGGGATGAGTAGGGAGGATGACTTGGTGTGAACATGACTTCGTCGATCAAAATTATGTGGTATAGCTTGAAGTGACTGAATTATTTATTACGCAACAAATCAGCGTAGTTTCTTCGATTACACGATTTAAAGGGTGGCGCGTATCACGATACTTTTATCATAGACCGTTCATCCAAATCCTGGGGGACTGCACTTCAACTTTGAAAACAGCTGGGTTGTCAATCGTGCACTCACGGAGAACTCATACCTTTGCTCAAGGGCAAGATTGACCCAGTCCATGTGGAATATTCTCACTTTGGGGCTTCTTGTTCTTGCGATTTATCTTCATGTCTTTAGCTACTATGTCCAGACCTCCATTGACCAAAGTGAAGCCCTCGCCATTGTCACTCTGCCAGTCAGCCATGGCTTCCTCTGAGGGTCGTGCCTTCAATGCCTCAACTTTGGATACCATGCAAGCAGTTACTACAGCTGTCAATCAGCAGCTCATGGGCCAGCTTAATGGTACTATCGCCAACCTGTTCAACGAGGCTGGTTCTTATGTTACAATCCTCTCTGACAGTTACTCTACCCTTGCTCTTTCAATGACGTCTTCTGCTTCCAATCTGCGGTAAATTGTACTCAGACAATTCCTGACTGGGTAAACCAGATGCTCTCAGCCGCTGTTTCACAGACGAGGAAAGAGATCCAGAATGTGAATTCCGCTGTGGAGGGTCTGGAAAATGCACTGGAATCCTCAACTGTTCTGTTCTCCAATATCGATTTGGGGTCCATTAAAGATCTCAATCTGGGCGATATTACAAACGTCTCTGTGCCATTGGATGTCAATTCAAAACTTAAAATCCGCAAACGGGTCATCTTTTGATTTTGACTCGCTGGCCACCAACGCTGCCGCAAAACTTCAGATCGTGTCGCAAAACTCACGGAGAGCTTGAACAACTTTCAAAATATCATTTCAAACTCGACCACGTTGAATATTCTCGAAAGCCTCCGCCCGGCACTTATTCTTGCTTGTCCACGGACTCCATCAAAACCACGTACACTGCATTGAAAACAACTGTTTCACGGCAAGACTGTGGAGCGCTTGGCAGCTTTTCTCGTCTTGGCAGTGGTTATAATATTTCCAATGTTGAATACCAGTACTATAACTGGAGAGACCTTCAAGATTTGGGAAAGATCCTTGAGACTCCTGGTAATTGTCGGGATGCAGTTGCCAAATGATTTAAGGTTAGCGCTGATGGCGATAATGGGTGTATTTATATTGTACCATCTACAATGTAAAGCACCACAATATTATAGGCGAATGACAACTACACACTCTTAAAACGTTCAATAAACTATGCTATATATATACAAATAAAATAAATGGTCTCTACGACCAAATCTCCCACAAACTGTCTATCTCCTCCTCCTCAGTAAGCCGCCTACTATGGCCACACCAACCGCCAAAGCTCCTCCAACAATAGCAATTCCTAGCAATCCCTCTCGTGAAAGATTGTCTTCAATTGCCTGTCGAAGATGAGCCACCTGCTGATTGGAAGGCTCAAGACCTAGCAGTATGTCGCAGTATTTACGAGCATTAGTGTAGTCTCCTAGTTTATAGCTACCTACAGATAAATAATATAGACATTCCCGCCTTCTACCAGGAGCGTCTTTAAACACTTCAGTGAGCAGCTTAACGCCCAGCTGCTGGTCGGCCACCTGGTTGCTCTTGATTAGTCCCCAGGCGTAGTTGAACCGAGTCTGCAGGCTAACATATTGTCCTTCGCTTTGATATTGTTTTCTTAGGACTTCTAATTCATCATCTGGTAGAGGGATAGTCACCTCTTCCAGCGCAGGTAAGTAATTGGACATGTTTAGCGATGGTTTATACAAGTAAATGGCAAATCAGATGTCAGGTTGAGATGGCGCAGACGACCGATCCAGAGATCATCCGTGGCGGCGGCGGATCCACCCATGACATGTTTAACACAGATATACACATGCACACTCATGATTATAGAAGTGTGATAGAATTCTGGAAGGTTACTATATTTAGTACAGTTCGATACATTGAAGGGTGGAATTGAAGTTAAAACTCGTTTATTTATCCATTTAGATGATACAATCCAACCTCGTTACTTTTCTCGTACAACGTAGATGTCTTTGTCTACGATATAGATACAATCTTTCTATCTTCTGAACTTCACTACAATCTTTCCATCTTCTGAACTTCACTACCCGTCTCTCCACTAAGTCATTGTTCACTGAGTGTCCAGTGTTCATCATCCGCTCACTTCAGTAAACCAGTCCCATAAATACCTTGTCATATAGCCATCTGTGACACCCAGTCCTCCGTCAATGACACACTGGATGTGTGCTTCTCCTGGACAGACTGCCAGCTGGACCTTTGCACCCGGTCGCTCCTCTGCTCCCATCAATTCTGCCATATGTATGTCGTCATCTAGGTATATTTCATGGCTACCTACCAATATGATGGTCGACTCAGCTGCCACTTCAGACCAGAATCGCTGGTCGCCATACTCCGGTGCAGCGTAAACCTCAAGATCAGGTTGCCAATTGTCTGTGATCTGTTTGACCATAAGCACCTGTAGATAATCCTTAGATCTATTATACCTGTAACTTGGAGTTTTTGCATCATTGTTGGTACGTGGACTTATGGAAAAGGCGCCTCGCAGTCTGACGGGAGAGTCATCGGTTCTATTTGATATCGTAATTGGCTCGATAGCTGGATGCGGTTGTCGAAGATGTGCTAAAACAGCCAGAGTAAGGTTTCCTCCAGCCGAGTCACCTCCAATGATAATTTCTTCTGGGCCACGGTCATTCAGCAAGTACTGGATGGCAGCTACAGACTGAGCAAGCTGACCGGGGTGTTTCAATTGCGGGGCTAGTCTGTATTCGAGAATAGCAAGACACACTCCTTTGGCAGCTATACTCGCTCGCAATGCAAAGTCAATGGTACCGGACTGCATGGGGTAGATGAACCCTCCTCCGTGGAAATACAGCAAGATGTTTCCACAAGCACGGGGCTGTCCATTTAGGAAATGAAGAGCAGCCTGAGGATAATTAGGTCCGCAGTCAATCGTCACCACCTCGTGGCTAATGTGCCTTTTTTTACAAAACCGGGCGATAGTTATCCCAGTAGGAGTTTGCAGAGACAGCAATTGCCTGACATTCAAGTTGCTGGTGACATTGGACACCACACTGTTCATCAACTGACGACGAAACGTCTTACCGTCCAGATGGTCACTGGTGACGGTTCTCCGCACAATTGAAAAGGGCATATAAATGATCGACTTGAACAGCCCTAAAGTCAATCCGATGCGCTCGCCGGTGCTGAGTTTCGGGGGGACATGGCTCAGAGTAGCTGGGTCCTGAGGCATGGTACAGTAGTACGACGGAGGTGGTCTAGAAGAGGTTCACAAACTGCGATACACTGCTTATATTCTCTCGGGCCAGATGAGGGGCAATATTTGCTGTAATAAATAATAAAAGGGGCGGGTATTCGGCTAAGATACTCTAATGCATAAAAATATGCAAGTGAAATTAAAACAAATGCAATGCAGCGCAGGAATAATACTGGGCTAAAGTTTACGATTAAAGGCACCGATCAGCTTTGAATGGCCCTTTATTTTCAAATTAGAAGATTCCTTTAGTAGTAGTACGGGTGGTGTTTTGAGTTCTGTCCAATTTGCCTTTTGCAATAAAGCGGTTCAAGTTGGTGTGGACCGGGTTCCCGACACACGTAAACAATTATGCGATATGTGCATGACACGGCTCTGCGCGTTCACCGTTATTAGCTGGAAAAGTTAAAATGATGTACATCAAAATAGATGTGCAGACACGAAGAACTTTAGCTTTCTGACATCACACCGTTTTTTGACATGACCAAAATAGGCTGGGGACTGCTTTCTCCCGGGAAACTACTTCCTGTCATCACCGTGGCAGCGGTTGCGGTTTTATTCGCTTGGCTACGGCCACTGCTGAATTACGTCACCGACGATGTCCACTATGTGGTGATGGTGGATGCTGGCTCGACTGGATCGAGAGTCCACGTGTTTGGGTTCGCGGTGTACGAGAACAACAGCACTCCGCAGCTGGTGAACGAGGTGTTTGAAAAGTCTATCAAAGGACTGTCTTCGTACGAAGACCCGCTCGAGGCTGCTCAGAGCTTGGTCCCTCTGCTTAATAATGCAGTCAAGCGAATTCCTAGGTCCCGTCGTCGCAAGACTCCTATTGCTGTCAAGGCGACTGCGGGACTGAGAATGGTCGGGCCAGAGCAAAGCACTGCTATTCTGCAGAGTGTGCGAGATTTGCTTGACCAGAAATACCCGTTTGTGGTTGACAGCGTCGAGATCCTCGATGGGAAAGACGAAGGAATATATGCGTGGATTACCACCAATTACTTCCTGGGCAATATAGGCACTCTGAACGTAACAGCTCACACTGCTGCTGTGTTTGACCTCGGCGGAGGATCGACTCAAATCGTATTTGAACCCAACGTAGAGTCGAGGCATTTGCTAGTCCCCGGAGACCACATGTATGATCTTCGGTTCGGGTCTCAGCATCATCTACTATACCAGCATTCACATTTGGGTTATGGGCTCATGGAAGCGAGAAAGAAGATTCACAGACTAGTTGCAGAAAAAACAAAAGGGAAAACATTGTTTTCAAGATCTCTAAACGTCAAAGATAAAGATGTGGTGGAGAATCCGTGCATTTCAGTTGGCCAGGAACGTACTGTAGCTGTGGATGTATCCTCTACTGGCGAAGGGGGCCGGATCTCCGACATCACCATGAAAGGATTGCAAAGCCAGGCTAACTCCGACAAATGTGTTTCCTACGCTCTGGACATTCTCAACAAGGACGAAGAATGTACAAAGGAGCCATGCTCGTTCAATGGTGCTCACCAGCCTTCTCTCGCACAGGTGTTTGCTGAGGATGACATGTACATCTTTTCTTACTTTTACGACAGAATATTCCCGCTTGGAATGCCTAGTAAGTTCCCGTTGAAAGATCTTAAAATCCTGGCTGACGAAGTTTGTCAGGGCCCAACCACTTGGGCACAGAAATTTCCAAACTCTCTTGAAGAACTATACGACCGACCAGAATACTGTTTAGACCTCAGTTTCATGTTCGCCATGTTACACCACGGATATGGCATCTCTCTTGACCGGCAACTCACCATCGCTAAACGAATCGGCAAGAACGAATTGGGCTGGTGCCTTGGAGCTGCTCTTCCACTGTTGGATAAACTTCTGGAAGTGCCAGAGATTTTAGCATAATAGACGACACAATTTAGAATAGCTACACGAACCTCGGATAACGCAATAGATACAATCAATCATCATTCATTCACGGGTAATCTAACTTCTAAACTTAACCTCTAATTACATGGTCTACAGGAATACCTTCAAACTCTCCATAATTCTGACTCAGGTTTATGTTCTGCAAACACTGGGTAGCAGCTCCTTTCAAGAGATTGTCAATAGTGACAATAATCACAACTCGGTTCTGCTTTGAGTTAACACCAAATCCTCCAATCACGACACCATGCTTGCCGGAGATATCTTTGACTTGGGGAGCCTCGCCAGTAACAGTAATAAGCTTCTCTCCAGCATATCTATCCTGGTAGAGATTTCGGATATCTCGCGACGTCAACTTCTCTTTGAGAGGAATCGAAATGGTGTGGGTGATACCTTGGAACCACTGAGCGACATGGGGGGTAAATGCAACGTCGATTCCAAGCTGTCGAGAAACTTCTCGCTCATGAATATGGTCAGTCAGTGAATAAGGAATCAAGTTATTCGAAAGGTTGTTGATATCGTTCTTTGGGGACGGTTTGGTACCGGCTCCAGAGTATCCAGAAATACCGAAAATATGAGGGGTGATACCTTCAGGAATGTATTTTACAAGAGGTGCGATACCGAGCTGAGCAGCGGTAGCGTAACAGCCGGGGTTGGAAATCTTTCGAGCCAAAGCAATGTCAGATCGTGATTTGGACAACTCGGGCAGACCGTAGACCCACTTTCCGCTATCGTCAAATCGATAGTCGGCGGAAAGATCTATTATAACAGATTTTTTAGGGGACTTGGCTTCCTCAATAGCGTCGACAAAAGGCTTGCACACTCCATTAGGAAGAGCCATAACCCACACGTCAACAGCTCCCTGTTCTTCCAGTCGTCTGATATCCTCGACTTGAAGATTCTCATACTCGATATCGGCTTTGCTATAACCTTCTAGTTTCTGTCCAACCAGCTCTCGAGAGCTGACGTTGGAGAGCTCCAGATATGGGTGAGCATCAATCAGCTCAATCAAAGCCTTTCCAGTGTACCCTCGGGCACCAATGAGTGCGACCTTGGCGGGCTTGGTGTTGGTGCCATCTTTGAGAGGGGGATTTGGGTTGGTGGAATAGGATCGTCGAGACTGTTGCTGGTAGAATCGCCTTGAAGAAAAGGCCCTAGCATGTTGGAATACACCGGAAACCGGTCGTCGGCCAGAAGCTGAAGAAGAAGAAGTTGACGACGAAGTTCCTGGGAGCTCACGAACCTTGTTGGAAAAGGAGGCCATCAAAGTGGAGATCTCCTCAACTCCCTTGAGTCCGTACCAGAACAGGATTTGACCGTTTTTTACAAACGATCCATCAGCTCGGGCAAAGTGCCAGCTGGTGTTTTCGTCCTCTTCTCGAACAACCCATTGTAATCGTGGGTAGTCCTGTTTGATAGCGTTCCAGACGTTGTCGGTAACATTGTTCAACCAACCGTTTTTGCTGGCCAAGAATTTATCGAGAACCGGGATTTCCTCACTGTTCTTGATAATAGCCAAAACGTCCAAAGGCTCATCTCCGTAAGCCCTGAAAGGAGTCTCTTCAAGTTGTCGCAAGTACGAAGCCACAGAGATCTTGTTCTCCTGGATAAGAGGATCTCGAGCAAGAGCGGTTCGGAGTTGCTCCTTGGAGGGGAACTGGCTCAAGTCGTCTCGGGACAACAACTTGTATCCCCTTCTGATCAGAGTTCCTGCACCTGAATCGGTGAACAGTTCCTTTTGAAGATCATTGACGGAGATGATGGCGACCGACGAAGATCTGGGGAGGTAGGTCAGAAGGTCTTTGATCTCCTTGATTTTAAGTTTAGTGCCATATTTAACCCAAGGTTCCTTCATGAGTCCCTCATACTCCTCGTCGAGGTTGATGACACTGATTTTTTCTCCAGTAGCTCCGTGCATCAAGCCTCCCTTTTCGTTCAGGTAAACGATCTTGAGAGGCTCAATGACACGAGCAAGCTCACTGGCAGCAACATCAGCATTTACGTTGAGGATCTGGCCGTCAGCGGTCTCGGCCAGTGAAGTCAAAATTGGCAGTGCGCCGGCAGAAATAGCCGACTCAATGGCTGATTTGTCAACTCCAGTGATCTTGCCAACCAGTTTGTATTTATCATGGTCGAGATATTCACCGCTCAAAACACCTCCGGTAATAGGTCGGGCTCGAACTCCCAGAGCTTCAAGAGCTTCGACCAGTTTGAGGTTCTGTTGCAAAAAGCATTTCCGCACGACAGCCATGGTCTTGCTGTCAGTGACTCGAATGCCGTCTATGTAATCCGGAATAATCCCTTCTTGCTCCAAGATCTGATTGATCTGGGGTCCAGTGCCATGCAAAATCACAGGATACAGACCCACGTGGTACAAGAAAGCGAGGGCAGAAGCCAGCTCTTGCAGCTGTTCGGTGATGATAGCACCGCCGACCTTGATAACTGCAAACTGCTGGCTATTCACCGAGGTGAAGTAGTTTAAATATTGCTCGACCTCTCGTTTGGATCCAATGTTATCGAGCAGCTGGATAACAGTTGATCTGGTCGAATACTGTCGGGCTGCTCGAGCCGTCATCATATGCTGTGTCTTGGCACTATACACAACAGCAGAACAAGACACATTCATGCAAGGCCGAGCAAGCTGAGCCAGACGAGCCCGCGAGCTTCGTGTGACCACTTTATTAGCAGTTTTTAACATGGCTGAATATCTTCAGGCAGGTGTGGGCTTATTGTGGCAGATTTATTCTACTTATTACTACAGAAAAAAAGCCGCAAGATAGAAAACGGGCCAATCAAAAAAAGTCCTTTTCAAAATGCCGCAATGTTTGAAAACGGGGGACTTGATAGTGATGATGCAGAGAGATCGTAAAGCGATGGTTTAGGTCTGTAAATAATGAGTCTTCCGGCAGCAGGATTTTCATGGGGTTAGGGCAACATTCGGTTAGCACATTTACGCATAGGTTAGCATATGCAAGCACTCTGTTCTGAAGGTTCATTTCTTGGTTTGATATCTGCTGACTTTACAAGCCACACACTATCCAACTGTTGGAATACAATGTTGGTGGTATTTTAAATGTCTCTATAAGACCAATTTTTGATTCGCTAGCGAACTCACCCGATTGATCATACTATATTCTGTGTGTTGAATAAAATTACGTTGCACCACACTAGTATTTTGAGCTGCATTGACGTTAAATAGGGCTGATATGACTAGTAGTTGTCGCATTCTTTGAATGTAATAACTTTGACACTTGACATTCATTCGCTCATTCATTATCTATGCTCATATATACATGCCACTACTCTGGCCATTTCCTCCTATAAATAAAACTACAACAACCTATTCAATCTGTTCAACTTCTTGGCTGTACTAGCATTGGATCGTGTACGTTGTCCATGCACCGGATAACCCATGATATGCCTTCGTCCAGCATAACTGCCGATTTTACGTTTGAGAGCTATATTCCCTAATATTTCGTTTTTAAGATCCTTCTCAATCTTATAGCCGTCTAATTCTTTTACTATCGCCATAACATTTGTTTCAGTCAACTGATGCATTCGCATTTTGGGATAAAAACCAAGTTTCGAGCAGATTTTGGTGGCATTCTGGATACCGAGACCAAAGAATTTAGATGCAAGCCCAATCTAGTTAGGAAAAAGTTATATAATGCAGAGAGAGAGGCATCAAAGTGTGTCATTGTACATACCTTAATGATAGCATTTCCCCGAAAGGATTTACCCATGATGTTGGTAACCATGGTGAAGGATATTACAGGATCAATGTCAGAAAATGAGGAAAATCTCGAAGTCGAAATTTCAATGTCGCTAGTGGTGGATTATGTAATCATAGAGAGGGTAACCCTATTTCCAAATGTGTGGAGTATTTCAGATCGCTAAGAGATCTAATTTCTATGCAAGAATGTCTGGTAATTCATAGACTTTAATTCTCTCCTTCGATCCATGCTAGAAGCTCTGTTTCCACTGGCATGAGTCGGAATACGCCGAGCTAATTAATCTATCCGCGCTCGAAAAATTGACTTTAAAATTTTCCCATCAGATCCTCAATTGTTTTTCCTTATAACGCTCTAATTGCTTAGATTATGCAAGATGTTCTGCAAATCTACAAATCACGTTAAAATCTACAATACCTAAAAATTTCAATTTTAAACCTTAACTCATAAATTTCGTGTGCTTCAAGTTACATACATATTCGTACATTTCCATGATCAACGATCATGTTCTTCTCGCTGACCTGGAAAAGGTCCGCTACGAGGCGGAGGGAAAGGAAGATGATAGGGGAATCCTGGTGGGGGAGGGAAAGAACCAGGGGGACCAGACATCATAGGCATACCAGGAGGAGGGGGCATTCCGGGGCCACCTGGGCCACCTGGACCGCCAGGACCATTGGGACCACCAGGACCGCCAGGGCCCATGAAAAATCCTGGAGGAGGAGGGGGCAGATATTGGCCGTTGGGTCCAGGAATAGGGAAGCCAGGCGGGGGTTGACCCAGATGACCTTGGTGAACAGGAGGAGGTGGACCATGAGGACCTCCAGGGAAGTAGCCATACATAGGAGCCATGTTGATCGCGCCCTGCTGAGGGGATTGACTATCTTTGTTTGTAGCCAAGGGGACAGCAGGCGTCACCGACTCGGGACTGGGTTTAACGGCACCAAAAGTCTGCTTAGGAGATTTAGAGGGACGTTGTTCACGTTTAGTCGGCGGTTGACTAGGCCGACTGGGCTGACTGGGCTGTTGGTCCTGTTTCTGTCTTTGTTGACTCGGTTGGGTCTGAGTTTCTGGGGGGCCAGGACTTCCACCTTTATTCAACAGACTCAAAAAGAAAGCGTCGTTGTTTGGACTCGGCTTGGCAGATTCTGGCAAAGGAGAAGCCTCTTTCGATCGGGAAGTATTGGTTGAAGCTGAAGACGGACGAACTGGCCCGTCTAACATGGTCATGATTCTCTGGAATCCCTGCTTATCAGCATCAGAGCCGGTATCTTGGGGAGGGGGGGGGCCTGGACTATAGGTTGAGTCGCCGCTAGGTTGTCTCAGACTTGCATGTCTCTGACTTTCCTGTCTCTGACTCTCCTGTCGCTGACTTTCCTGTCGCTGACTTTCCTGCCGCTGACTTTCCTGCCGCTGACCGGCACCAGGCTGCTGTCTCTCCAGCTGATTGCTCTCAGGTTGTCCTGGACCTGGTCCGCCTCCAAAGAACTTGGAAAACTTGCTTGCCTTTCCGGTCAAAGAGGATCCTTGACTGGATGACCGGCCAGGATTCGACTGACTGCCCATCCAGGAGAAAAGGTTGTCTACGCCAGTGTTTGATGATTGGGGGATATTGATAGCTTCGCTTGCGGTCGAGTTCGAAGCTGACGATGTAGTTCTCGACAATAAAGCGTTGGATGCTGGTGGTGGTGTGACGACGTCGCCTTCGTTGCCATCATGTCCGGCATTCTTCAATTCCTGAGCTCTCATCATCGCCTTCCATTTCTCGAAATCGTCTGCCGAGTGGCCTGCCGGCATTCCAGTTGGATCCATGAAAAAAGCATCATCTGCTGCATCATTGGCATTACTATCCATCCATTCCGGTTCTTCTTCTTCGATATTCCTGTTCTGTCGATAGCCACCACTGCTATTATTGTATCCTGATCTGTTGTTCTGGTTGTTGTGGTGATAAGAGCCAAATGGTTTTCGACCCTCCCACTCGATTTTCTCCGGTTCGTCTGTGTCATCACCATCAGATCGTCCTCTTGGTTTCTTGTATTCTCGTTTCTTGTAATTTCTCCTCGTTAGCCGCAACTCCACAAACAAAATTTTACACTACGCACTCGAAACTCGTCGACATCATGTCTCCCCGGTGAGACATTCCAGTTTTCATCTTAACTGGAGCAGACCCAACGTCAAATGGCCGCATCGATGCTGGGACGGCCACCAACGGCGATTGGCCCAAACTCATGAGAACCTCGGTCGAATATCTATAACGAGGTGATTCCACTGCCAAATCGTCCTCCTCAGCAGTCTTCCTCAATGATGAGAGTATGGCACTGCCTTCTCTAGAGAGTCCTCCACTCGAGATTCCTCCACTCGAGATTCCTCCGCCCGAAATTCCTTCCGGGAACGAATCATTTGAGGCTCTGGCCGCGGATGGGCCGCCCGAGGACATCCCTGCCGGTTTCCCGGTTCCAAACGATATAATTGCCGGATCCAGTTTGTAGATTGTGGTGGGTATAGACCGCTTATTGTTGGGATAACAGTTTTTGTGTTCGATAAGATCTAACTGCTCGTTTATATAACTATATATATCGTAGCGCACTAAGTGTAAAATATGTATGAACGGCTGTGAGGTGGTCATCACGGATTGCGACCGGGTAAGTGAGTGGTTGTTTAAGGTGAGAGCGATTAGCTGTACATTGTAACTATACATGACTGCAGTATAGATATATCATGTAGTGCTCTAGTGCTCACCAAACCATCTGGATGACATACTGGTAAAACACTTCGTAGTAATAAGAAATGATCGACTGTCTGCAATTCTGCATATTTTAATAGTTATATCAGCTGATTTCTCAACGTAGTCCACTGCTTCCTCAGTGCGTATTTCCAATTATGCTACACTTGCACATACTTGTAGCACTCTGTGCACATCTTACGAACAATTTGCAACATGACAGTCAATTACATGTACGTTCTATCTTTACCTTACAACTACTGGACCAAACATCAAGTGACTCACCACGTCTCTTATCCCCCTTCATATCTCTTGGCTCTACCATTTTACCTCCTCACATTTTGCCGACCTTTTAAAGCCCCGCTCTTATCGATACACATCCGTTATGCACTATCTTATCGATACGCTGCCGTCATATCTCCGAGCTGCTGGTACGTCTCAAGACACAGCTGCAGCAGCCATAGCGAGTCAAATGTCAGACCCCACACAACAAGCACCACAACAAGCAATCGAATGCAACCCCGGGTACAAGTATGTGATCCCCGCTCCCTCTCTGTTCTCTTTTCCCCGGTCTTTTCTCTTTATCCTGTATTTCCACACAGTGCCTACCACATTCACTCCGACACCCCACCGAATAGCCCCTCAATAATGGAACCCCCCAATACGGTATAGGTTTGACCTATCCGTCCGAACCTATCATCTACCCCAGATACACAGGACCTAATGCACCCTGCAGCTTATCTCTGTTTAATTTGCCGATCGTCTAGCGATAACTGCATATCTTAACAAATCAAGCAGTTATAGCCGCTTTCGAGCTATCGGACCTGAAAAACTCTGTTCCGGGTCGACTAGTGCAAAAGACAATCCCTATTTATATATAAGTAAAGACAGTCTGCCAGCTTCTCAACAGACCCATCAATATACTATACACTACACCATGGTCCCTCACATCTTGGATCCCGTGCACCCAGAAGAAATCGAGACTACTTCAAGACTCTTGAGCGGCAACTTCCCCGGAAAGCTGCTCTATGTTGCCATAGACATTAATGAACCTCGCAAGGCTGACGTGATCAAAGTCTTGGACGCCGAACAAGCTGGCAAACCCATTCCTCCCTATCATAGAATCACAAAAGCATATTTCTATGACAAGGACTACAAGGACTACAAAGCTCTGGTGGATGTCACCTCTCGCACCATTGTGTCTTGCGAGAGAATGCCCTTGACCAGCAAGCTGCCTCTGTCGTACAAGACAGCCATGGATCTCGAGAAGATCTGCTTCGAGCATCCGAAAGTCAAGGCCGAGCTTGACAAGATCGGGTTACCTCCGGACTATAAAGTGCGAGCTGACACCTGGATCTACGGTACTGACGATGCTAATGAGCACCGACGACTGGTCCAGTTCTATTTCTACGTGGCCAAGTCCGACCACCCCCAGGCTAACCACTACTCGTGGCCTCTCAAATATTCCCCGGTGTTTGACATTGTCACCCAAGAACTTGTCCGAGCAGATTACATCCCATCTGGTTTGGATATGAATGTCACCGCCGACACCATCAAGGAAAGAGAAGTGGTTGAATACCACCCTGAACTCACAGGCCTGCCTCCCAGAGACGGTCTTAAACCTTTGCATGTTGTCCAACCCGAGGGTGCCTCATTCCATTGCAACGGTAACAACGTTTACTGGCAGAAATGGTCCTTCACTCTGGGCTTCAACTACAGAGAGGGACCTGTGCTCTACAATGTCAAGTACGACGGACGAAGCGTGTTCTACAGACTTTCTCTTTCTGAAATGACTGTTCCCTATGGTGACCCTCGACCTCCTTTGCATCGAAAGCAGGCTTTTGACCTGGGAGACATTGGTTTCGGCCGATGTGCCAACGAGCTCAAGCTAGGATGCGACTGTCTCGGTCTTATCAAGTACTTTGACTTTTATCTGAACGACGACAGAGGAAAACCGACTCTGAAAGCCGGAGCTGTCTGTCTCCATGAGCAAGACGGTGGTCTGCTGTTTAAGCACTCAAACTATCGAAATGACCAAGCTACTGTTGCTCGAAGACGACAGCTGGTGATCCAGACTATTGCCACTGTTGCAAACTACGAGTACATTCTCGAGTTTATGTTCAACCAAGCGGGAGAGATTGACTTGCAGACACGAGCAACTGGTATTTTGTCAACCACTCCTATTGACGAGGGTATCACTGTTCCGTTTGGAACTGTGGTTGCCCCCGGAGTGTTGGCTCCTTACCACCAGCATCTGCTGTCCTTCCGAATCGATCCTGCCATTGATGGTCACAAGAACTCCTTGCAGGTCCGCGACACTGTTCCTATGGAAGTGGATGAAAATATTAACCCCCTAGGTATTGGATATGTTACCAAACCACAGATCATCGAGAAATCAGCAGCCCTCGAGCAAAATGTCTATACGCACCGAGAATTCAGACTGATCAACGAAGACGTCATCAACAAAGTCACCCACACTCCTGTTGGTTACAAGGTCGTTCTGCCTCCTTCTCAGAGTATCATTGCTGGTCCCTCGGCTTTCAACTCCAGACGAGCATTCTTTGCCACAAAGCCATTCTTTGTCACCAAGTACCAAGACGACCAGCTATATGCAGCAGGAGAGTTCACCAATCAATCCGTCCAGGATCTTGGACTGCGCGAGTGGGTCAACGCCGAAGAGCCCGTTCGAAAAGATGACATTGTTCTGTGGGCTACTATGGGATTCACTCACAATCCTCGACCTGAGGACTTCCCAGTCATGCCTGTTGAAGTCCATGCTATTCACTTGAAACCGTCGGGCTTCTTCGACAAGAACCCTGCTTTGGACCTACCTCTTTCTAACCAAACTGCTAACCAGAGCACGCTGGTCGGAGGACAAGCAAGTAGCAGTTGCTGCTCTCATTCCAATATGTAGTTTGCATTTTTATGAAAAGGTATTTAAAGACAATATAAATCATTTATACGATGAGTTTTGCCTCTTTAGCGTAGGTTCTGCTACAGTACAAGACAGTAAGAATGAATCGTACCAATGAAAACTAGACTCCGATTCCAACGAAATGTAGACTCCGATTCGTTTAATGACATTTAATATCGTGAGCTCCGTTGTAGCCTGTAGGAAATCTGCAATATGCCGAGAGATAAGCCTCAATAGGATATCTGATAGCAGATCCCTGCACTAGAATCCATAGAATAGCTTCCATCGTAACTCGGTGAAAAGCAAGGCAAAAGGACTAGTTGATGTTTCATACGTTGCTTTCCAATGTTTTATTTACCTTTTGTCTAATTCAGGTAACTCAGACTTCACGTTCTATGCACATCTTACATTTCAACTATTTCCTGCAGAGAATGAAAAATCGCTTACGATCTGTGAGGCTCCAACTTCCGGGATTAATCGTTAGTCTCATCGTTCGCGAGCAACGACCTGGTTTGTCGCTGTTCTCGCTCTAAATATGCAAAACAATCTAGCAGATGATGTAGCTTCTTTAGTACTCGCAAAATATAAAAAACTGCCTTCAAAGGGCAAACCGCTGGAGCGCTCCAACGGCGTAAAAGAATGGACGATTTTAGCAGGTGTCGTAATCAGTACTAGCGCTGGGCTGGAATGTGTTTCATTGGGAACGGGAATGAAAGTGTTACCGAACAGTATTCTCGATAAATGTAAAGGGGAGATGCTGCATGATTCGCACGCTGAGATACTGGCGCTAAGAGCATTTAATAGATTCGTAGTGGACGAGTGTTTGACTGTCAGGAACGGAGACAATAGTGTAATTGTAGAGCGCGAGAGTGTAATATCTGAGCAGTCTCCATATCTATATAGAATAAAGGCTGGCGTAAAGCTGTATCTTTATGTATCAGAGGCTCCTTGTGGAGACTGTAGCATGTCTCTGGTCATGTCGGCGGCTGGAAACACCGAAACATGGAGTGATCCACTGGTAAGAGTCGGTACCAGTGAGCTTGATAGCATGTCAAATGGAGTTACCCAAGATATTCTTCAAAGTTCGGATTCTAATGATGCCCGTCCAGTTCGAGGAAGAGATCACTTTGACGTTTTTGGGCTTGTGAGAACCAAACCAGGAAGAAGAGATTCTCCAGTGACATTCTCTAAAAGTTGCACTGACAAATTAGCAATACGTCAGTTCACCTCAGTATTGCTGGGTCCATTGGCCAGAGTGATCAATCCTCGGGGATTCTACCTGACTAGTCTTGTGGTTCCGGCATTTCAGCTCCACATTACTGACTTTACTCGAGCATTTGGACCTGAGGGAAGACTTGCAGGATACAAGATGCTCCTACAATCTTTCCCAGATGACTACTGTCCCCAATTCTTCACCTACCTGGGTACTAATCTTACGTTTGAAAGCAGCAAGGCTTCTGTGGTTAATGGCAAGCCCAGCTTCACATCCATCATCTGGCTACCGGCCCATCCCTCTGAAAGCATCCTCGGAGGAGTCAAAATGGGTAGTAAACCATTCTCGGGTAAAGGACAGAGCATGTTATGTCGCAGACAACTTGTTTGTCAAGTTCTGCAACTCGACCAGCAACGTCAATCTATTGATTCATACTTATGCTACAAACGACGGATCGAGGCCAGGGCCGTGACCAAACAATTAGTATATGGGATCATGCAGGGCTGGATCTCAACAAAAGACGATGATTTCGCAGTCAACAGTGAAAAGAGTTGAAAGCCCACTCGGCCCATAGTCATACGACACGGGACCTTTCCTTCACCTAATCTACTGCTTTAGTCCTCCTCATCCGAAGGAGTCCCATAGTCACTGCCTTCGTCCTCTTCACCTTGTCCCTCCTCGTCCTCCTTGGCAGTGCCATTCACTTCGGGTCGATACATTAATGCAAGTTCAGCCCCTCGGAGGGTATCATAAACCTCTTGGTTGGATTTGTCGGCTAGATCTATGGGTTTTTGATTATTCTTATTTTTTATTCGAGGATCTGCTCCGGCCTCAATCATCATTTCTACCAAAAACCCTCCATGTTCCGGCTCATCTCGAGCGTATTTGACGATGCAATGCAGAGGAGTGTCTCCTTCTAGCCGGTTGATGGGGTCGACTTCGACGCCCTCTTGGTCGAGAATGTGATCAAGGGTTTCATCTGGTTAGAATGACAGATTGCAGGATACACATGATATTCTATGTATTATACTTACAAGACCCATTTTGAGCTGCTACGTGAAGAACGGTGTTTCCCAAAGGATCCTTTGATTCATTGATGAGGGTCGCAATCTCTTTGGCTGTTTTGTTTTCCAGCACACTCTCGAGGAGCTCTACATTGTTTCTTCGTCCTGCTTCAATCAGCTGTTCTGCTGGCGAGGCTCCTTCTGACATGATATTTCAGGAGATGTGAAATTGCAAACGAAAGTGTATTGGCAATTTACTATGGGGAAATTGTTCAGTGAAAGAGGCTGTGGGGGTTGTAAATGATGATGATAATTTGGTGCGACACGCGTGGTTATTGGAAGTATCAGCAAGCCGGGGAACTCGCTATAAATCACTCATTTCATATATAAAAAGACAATATATAATTGATTGACTTGGCTTGACTCTGATAACTCGTCAATTACTCTCCGCCTAGCAACTTTTAATATGGTCGCATTATAATATAAATACATACAGTTTTGACACTTCAAAACATACTCGCACTACAACTCAATCTCAAGACCAAGATCCAAATTGGCAATCACATCGTCAACCGCAGCAAGTTTCTTGGATGCAATTTTCTGTTCTTCCGACTTTTCTATAACAGCTTGCTCCTTGGTAGTGTCCACCTGGGCTGTCGCTGAAGATGCAGTTCGGGACTCGTAGAAGATTCTTGCCGACGTTCGAAGTCGAGCAAACGGGTTGTTGACGTCTGTCTTGGCCAATTCTGCTTTTCGTCTGGCCTCTTGAGAAATGACTTCTGCCTTTCTGATATCATTCATATTAGCGATTCTGTTTCGTTCGTTGACTTTGGCCAGTCCATCAAAATCCGATCGCCTGGCAGTTCGGTTGAGTATTCTGTCCAAGGCAGCAATCTGGTTGTCAATTACATCGACCTCAGCGAAATTTCCTTCTTCTAGAGCTACCTGTCGTTTTTGTTGCAAGACAGACTTTTCAATGACGGTGTTGGCTCCCTGTGAGCCAGTAGAGAGAGTTTGACGCCGTTTGATGAGTTGGTCTATCTCTTCGGCAGTAAGCGTCCTCTTCTGCATCTCCACCAGTCTGGCGAGCTTTCTGTCAATAGTCTTCACCGACGGGATGGTCAAGTTCTTTTTCTTCATGACGCTTTTCCACCAAGTAAACTCCTCTTCTGTGATCGGTTTATCACTGCAGATTCCCATCTCAAAAGCCTTTTCACTGCTACCGTGAGCCACCAGCAGACTCTCGTCGACAGTTCGATTCAAAAATGTATATGGCTTATTGCTAGGCACAACTTTCTTGACCTGACACACTCGGTATGTAAACGTCTGCTTGTCCCGGTTCATGCCGATGTTTACCCGTACAAAGCATCCCTGAACGACTTCTTCGAATTCAGGATAATGGCAGAATTTCGCCAGCAGACCTTTACCGAATCTGATTTTGTTTACGTCGTCCACTGTGAGCTCTCGAGATGTTCTTCCTGCGTCTGCCCATTCGACCCGGTCCTCGTCGTCATACTCTTCCTCGTCCTCGCCTCTTCTTCTTCTCTTCCGTCTGCGCTCGTAGTCATCTTCGCCCTCTTCGTCTTCGTCGTACTCTGACTCTTCGCTCTCGTGGAACTTTCTATACGGCACAGCAATTCCCTGAGCACGTGATTTCGCCCGTGTATGCTTCTCTTCTCGTGCCTGTTTGAGTTCAGACAGTTTTGTACGTTTCGTCTGTGGGCCAGTTTTATCCCTGCCCGACGTTCTGGTCGAGGACCGGTCTTTTGATTTCTGCAGTGCCTTCTCCACCTGCTTTCTCTCCCGTGCTCTTTGCTGCAGATACAATTTCTCATTGTACTTTTGCATTTCCTGGGATCGGTCAAACAGAATCGATTCTCGTTCGATTTCCGTCATTCCCTCGAGCCGGTCTCGATCGTCGTCATCTTTGTATTTGCCTTCTAGAGGATATGGGTTCACGTACACCTCGTCATCTGAGACGTCGACGTCATCCACCTCGACTTTGTTGTGTTCGTCTTCGTCTTCTTCGTCTTCGTCTTCGTCGTCTTCGTCATCTTCGTAACTTTCCGAGCGTATCGCTTTTCTCTTTCTGGTGGTCGGTTCTCTTGATTCTTCTTCAGAGAGCTCTTCATCTCCGGCTCCTGCCAAGGCGAGCAAATCGTCGTCACTGTCAGACATGGTGATATGACTTGATTATTTATGATTCTGATGTTGAGAAATGTCAAATGTCAAAATGTCCGCTAAGGCTGATTTTGTTACCCGCCAGAGACCACAACGTGCATTTCCCCTAACCGGATCACCAAACGCCTGATATAAACTTCATCGTGTTAGATCGCAACATCACCAGTGTAGCAAATTAGACTGGAACAAGTTCGTAACTGCAAATCCAATACTCACACAAATATTTTGTAGCGGCTGTGAAATTGTGAGCCGTAGTGGGGACCCCAAAAAAAGATCATGTCAAATAACCGACCGACATCAAAGAGAACCCCATCTATTCTGGTCACAGACGTTCGATATGCTCCTGGTTCAAGAGCCCCGTTTGCCAAGTCAAGCACCGGGATAGGGAAAACTCCGTCAAAACGGCCGAGTTTCAATGATATCTCCATTGACAATATTTTGTCTGACGTAAGCGACATCCCCAGTGCTCAGAGAAGACCCGGCGGCGGGGGTGCTGCCGCCGAGCAACGAAGAATCTTCCCCAATGTTCGTCGTTCCCCTGGAGGAGCTGCTGCGGCTGCAAGAACCGGGGGTCGTCTGGGAGGTGGAGGAGGAGCGGGAGGCACTGGAGGAGTAGGTACCCCCGGTAATGGAGTCTACAACGGCCGTGCTCCTCCCCCGCGAATGACTCCAAACATCCCCAGTAGAACCAGTAAGGTCACAGAAAGGCTAGTTCTGATTCCTGACGACGGCCTGGACCCAGACTCCTATTATGAGCCGTCGGGAGTTTCAGTAGAACCGCCACCTGTGCCGTATCCAACTTCTGATATGGATCTGGAGGACTTGCCCCGTAGGTCATATGCCGAGCGACTCCCTCGAGACAAACGAGCAGAGAAGTTTCCTCGGGTCACTGCATATTGCATTTCAGATGGAGTTCGGCTTTCTGATGCCTCTGAGTTTTTGAAAGAGCATCACAAGATCAAGCCGAGAATCTACGACGAGGCGTTGTATGCCCCATATTACCTGCCGTTACTACCTGGTGATGGAGAAGGATCAAGGGTGAAAAGCAGCCCAGGGGGTATAATGATGCTTGAGCAGTTGATAGATCAGTCAGAACAAGGAGATCACCACTATGAATATTTCTCTGGATTAGAAACATTCAAGCCGGACTTGAATTCGGGAGCAAGGCATATCCATGGCGAACCGCACGAATGGCGTGACCATGAGGAGTTTGATCCGTCGGAACCACAGGATTTCACCCCGCCAAGAGGAGCTGGTCTGGATCAGCATCAACACGATCCTCGCCATCAGGATCCTCATCATCAGGGCATTTCGAGCACTTCCCCATTACGCCATAGTATTCTTCTTGATCACGATGGCTTAGCTGTCTCACCTCCGGCAACTGATAGTCCGCCTAGAGATTTCTCCCTGGAGGCACACGATGGAATTGATGGACAGCTGACGCCTAATTCTGATGATCAAGGCTCGTACGAACGTGCTGGTGAATATACTAGTGAGCATATTGGTGAGCATACTGGTGAGCAAGCTGTTGAACATACGGATGAACATATTGGAGAACACACTGTTGAGCATGAACATCATGAGGAACCGCCATCCGAACACAATGAACATCAGGCACACCAAGACGGCCCAGACACCAACGACGCTCCTCAACGAACTGAAACAAAGGTAAACGCTCATCACAGAGAACCTGCTCCAGACGCACTTAAACATGCCGAAATGTTCATTTTTTCCTATGGAGTCATCGTGTTCTGGAACTTTACCGAGGCTCAAGAAAAAGATATTCTAGCTGACCTCACATTCGCCAGGGTACCTACTATCCAGGGAGGACTTAGATCACTTGTTGTGCGACCGATCAACGACCAAGAGATCGAAACAGAAGAAATGCATTTTAACTACAGCCCTAATACCAACAAGCCTCGTATATATAATGATATGATCACCTTAAAATCCGGAGATCATATGATCAAGCTCGCCATGTCTCATTCCATTGCTCAGTCGACAAAGCTGAGTCGGTTTGAAGCTCGAATGAATGTCAACATGCACGACGTTAAACATGTTCCGAAAATGTTGGCTTTGACAGGAAACCTTGGCATGAAGCGGGAAGAAGTTTTGAAGATTTCAGGCAAGTTGTTCAAACTACGAGTGGATGTTAATCTCAGTTCCAACGTGCTTGACACTCCGGAATTCTTTTGGGAGGCTGAGCCGTCGTTGAATCCGTTATACAGTGCTGTACGAGAGTATTTGGAAATCGAGCAGCGGATCCTGGTTTTGAATGAGCGATGTAAAGTATTTTTGGAACTGGCTGATATCATTGCTGGATCTATTGCTGAATCAAACATGTCTCGAATCACCTGGATTATTATTGTATTGATTGCCATTAGTTTGGCTGTCTCGAGTGTAAGTAAAGAGGAAATGGGTGTTGACGAAACATAAAAACTAACAAGTTGGAAATTGCATTACGGTACACCATTTTAGAAGGGAGGGATTAGGTCGATTAATGTATGGATATCGCATTTTGCCATTTACATGTGCCCCGAAATCTAGTGCACCGATCTATAATCATATTTAAATAGTCATTCATCATATTACAATCAATTGCCAATTATCTGTAAATAGCATTATTTACTGCAACCTATATGCATTATATTTAAATAGTCATTATATCATTCTAGAGATTGTACTCTAGATTCACTCTTGCTGTAAAGCTTTTCCCGTTGTCCAGATTCCTATTAGTTGTGGTATCTCACCTCGATTGTGGATTGTTCGTTTTTTTCGCAAAGTTGTTTCTTTCACTTCACTCCAAATAAGTGTGTTTTTACTCCAAATCCATTCGTAGTATTATCAGTGTCCTCAACAGTCCCAACATCGTTATAAAAGAAGCCATGCCTACGGGCACCACTGCAAACACTGCTATGTTCAATAAATCGACCGACCTGGCCCTCTTCTCTAGGGCCAGATTACTAGTCACGAAATTTTGAATAATATACGCAACAGTCTGAATGCAAGACGCCAGAATCCAAATATGTAAAAGATATGTCTTATCGGGGGAAAATAATGAATGTAGAGTCTGAATCATGGCGATGTTCAATGTCGCACAGCTCAGCATGCGGACAATCGCAGCAGGCGAACTATACGTTACTATCCACCGGACCATCAGGCCGTCCAAGACAGCATACGACAAATAACCCGACACAATACACCACAAACCAGCCATGACCAACTCAGAAGATCTGACACTGATAATCGTGCTTCCCTGTCGATCAAGCAATTCCCAGGCTCCATAAAAGCATCTCCACATGCCTACGAAGCTGGGCAACACCGACAGCCCTCGAGAAAATGCCAACAGGAAATGCAGCCGAGTATTCATAAACTTCAACCCCAGAATCTTCAAGGGAGGGTGATTACTGGAAATCTGGTGGCTCTCGCGTGATGCCCCGATTAAGCTCGTCAATTGTGTGGAGCTGTTATGACGGGACACGGGCGCCGACCGTATGCTTTGGCGGGAGTACAGAGATCCTGAGCTCTGAGTTCTTTCATGTCGAAGCATGGATGAAAAGGGAGTACAATACAAGCGCGAAGTTATTACGAATTCGCGGGAAACTTGGTCGGATTTTAAAAAGTTATTTTATTTTTTAGGATTTATGACAGACTTTATCGAAGCTCAGAGAAGCCGCAGCGTAGGCAGAGGTTAAAGGAGGGTAAAAGAGGGGTGATTTGGATGAGGGACTGGTGCGGTTGAGAGTAGGCGGGGGTTTTTTTTGACTGGGTGAGATACTCAGTTTTTTGTGATCTTGACCTGTTTTGAATTTTTTATCCATGTGGTGGTAGTCAGAGTTGGAAATTAGAGTTGCAGACAGGTATGAATAGGTACGTGTGACATTGTCGATCACAGCTCTCGCAGCCAATAGAAGGTTATTAAGATTGACAGCTAGCAATTTTTTTGCAGCATTTTTCCACAAATAGTTAGTATATAACTTGTCAAAGTTCCGTCACGTTCACTACAACTCGAACTCACATTCCTTGACTATCTATAATTATTTTTTCACCCCTGCAGATCGGGACAGGTGTTCACTGATAAGAGATTAATGGGCTGTCAGGGTCCGGGGAGAGTTACTCGTACGTAGCTGATCAAATGACTGAATCTGTACTATTAGTATTCGTATATACACTGAAATCTACATCGTCTTTAAGCAGTCTTTGCTCCATACTTGGAAACCACCTTTCCATCAGGAACCGTGAAAAACACTGCGGGATGGCCCTCAGAGTAAGCCTTGTCCAATCTGAAATATCCCTTTCGCTCAAACTGAATAACTGCTCCAACGGCCAGATCCTTGATGTTGCCATCAGCGATAGCATCGGTTCGGAACTCGGTCTCGGGGGTCAGGAAATCCTCAAAATTCTCACCTTCCTCGATCTTCTCCTTGGTGATCAGATGATCAAAGTCCACAAGCTCAACGGGAATGACGTCAGCAGTGTCAGCCAACCAAGAAATCTTCTTCTCGGTCTTCTTGAAATCACCCTCCAAATGTAGCTTGGCGTCGATCCCAGTGACAGCATCACCTTGCCTGTGAATAGCAGTGATAATAGCATTACCCCAGTCCATGAGGGTGAACTCCTCATTATCCTTCAAGGTCTTCGCATCTTCCTGGTCGATCAACACCTTGGAGCTGTAGACAACCTTCTTGTCTCCCAAGTCAACATTCTTCTTGTGTTTCGGCTTGGTCTCAACCACAGGCTGCTCAGGACCTCCACTGATGTTGATAGTAACAGCATCCTTCTTGTAGACTGCACTGTGACGAGGAGCAATTGGATCAATAATCTTTTTGTTAGAGGCCCAGATCAAACTCCAGTCTAAGTTGAGAATGTTCTTGGAAGGACCCTGGCTGATGATAAAATTTCGAAGTCCCTCGACTGACATTCCTCTTCTTCGAACACCTCGGACGGTAGGGAATCGAGGATCATCCCAGTGAGATACCTTACCAGTGTCCACAAACCATTGCAGTTTTCTCTTACTCAGCAAGGTTCGCACAAAGTTGATTCGGCTGAAATCCCAAACATGGACTTTTCGCAGATCCAGGGCCTTGAGCATCCACTCGTATTGAGCGTTTCGGTCTCTGTACTCAATGGTACGCAGCGCATGCGTAACTCCCTCAATGGCGTCAACGATGGGGCAACAGAAATCATAGGTAGGGTAGACTTTCCATTTGTCGCCAGTTCGGTGATGAGGAGTCAGGTTGCATCTGTAAATGACAGGGTCTCGCAGAGTTTTGTTAGGAGCGTCGACAGAAATCTTAGCTCGCACACAGTTTTTCAGACCCTCCTCGGTTCCCTTGGTCATTTCCTCGAAAACTCGAAGGTTCTCCTCCACAGTTCGATCTCGTCGAGCAGAAGCGATTCCTTCACCTCGCTCCTCTCTCATTTTCTCCTGAACAGTGTCATCACAGTAAGCCTTTCCTTCTTTGATCATTTTCACGGCGAGGTCATACATCTCTTGGAAGTAGTCAGAAGAGTGGGTAACTTTGTCACCCTCGATTCCAAGAAGTTTCAAGTCCTCAATGATAGATTGAGTGAACTCGACTTTCTCCTTGGAAGGGTTGGTGTCATCAAATCGAATAATCAGTTTACCGTGGTACATTTGGGCAAAGTATTGATTGAGGATAGCGGCCTTGGCGTGTCCAATATGGAGATATCCAGAAGGCTCAGGAGGAAATCGGGTGACGACTTGTCCGTCCACAGCGTCTACGAGGTCAATATCATAAGAAGCTTTGGACTCCTTCTTCTGACCAGATTTCTCTTGCTTTCGAAGCTCATTGACGTTTTTGTTCATTTGCTCCACAGCAGGTCCAAAACAAGGATGGATATCAAAGTACTTGTACCATCGAGAAATGTTGATAAAAGTTCCACTTCGCACTACAGATCCCATGACTGGGTTGGCTCGCAAAACTCCCCATACTGCGACGTCAGCAATGGACACAGAGTATCCAGCAATGAAAGATCGGAAGTTCAAGTGGCTCTCCAATTTCTCCAATGCCGGAGTTAGAGTCTTGAAGTCCTTAACGGAAAGCTGCTTGAAAGCAAACTCGACCCATTCAGCGGCTGCCTCTGGGACCTTCACATCTTTGGGGAACTTCTCTCCGAGGAATTTGATGATATTCTCTCCGCCCTTGACAGGAGTCTCACCAGAAAGAACCGAAGATGACTCAGCAGATGAGTCTACCAGAGCGGCGTCGACGAATTTCAGATCAATGGGGGAACTTGGCTCATCGAAGTTCACCAGAGCAGCAGCCACAAGAGCAGGGTAGTCCACGAGCGCGGCTTTAGCGGCGATGGTTAAAGTGTGGGTCATGTTGCTAATACAAATGAAGAAAGAAGGAAACTTGAAATTTCAAGATCGCCGATATATGCACCAGCGGTTAAATGTTTACCCTGCCCCGTTGTGTACTATGGGAAATCGCTTCGAGATAGTTCTCGAGATGACTTAAATATTACTTCCTAAATATTACATTGAAGATGTTGTAAACACTGAAAGTCAAATAAATAAATAAATATTATTATTAAATGCAAATATATAGTCAATTTATGCAAATTCGTTTAGCTGTCGTATACGCTTTTAGACTTTTACGGCCCACTGATTTCCCGTCAATAAGAATCGAGTTACGCCTACCAATACCGCTGAAAGGGTGATTAGAACAGCTGCAAAAAGTTTGGCGTAGAAGTAATCCACTGATATTAAAGCTCCAGCAATAGGCGATCCTAGCAAAACACCAAAACCAGAAAAAAAGAGATTCATGCCAAGTCGAGTTCCAATGGTTCTCATATCTTTGGTCATTGATGCGATACAGGCGGGCAGTAAACTGACATAAGCGCCTGAGAAAAAGCCATAGAGAAGAGCAAATACGAAGACACTGCCTTCGCTAGACACTCCCATCCATCCAAAGGCTAGAGCCGCAGTGATAAGAGTACATGGAAAGTACATGTTGAGTGGCCCTAGCTTGTCTGCGAGAAAGTTTGGCAGAAGTCGACCGAAAATAGAGGCAGCATTCAAAATGGGTAGAAAGTAGAAAGACAGCTCAGGGTCGAGTCCCAGATCGGTGGCGTACGAGGAGATGTAAAAGATAGGGATGTATATGCCCATGAAGCCGAGGAATGTAGCCACAACGTAAACCACAAAGATTTTGTCTTTCAAAGATGCCAGGTCTACTGGAGGACCAGCTTTTCTTGGAGGAAGTCGAGATCTAAGGAATATAGAGGGGATGAGGTTTGTAGCCAGCACCATGAACCCAAAAATTCGAGCAGCCCAAGGATATCCGACTAGACCAATGAGCCTGTGAACCATAATGGGGTAGATGACACCTCCAAAAGACGATCCAGTAGCAACGATACCCATTGCAAATGCCCGTTTGGTGGTGAAGTAAGAAGCCACAGTTCCCACACTTGAGACAAACATCAGCGAGCTGCCGATACCGAGACAAACACCTTGAGCCAGAAAGACTTGGTAGAATTCAGTGGATAGTGAAGTCATCATCAGGCCGAAACTGAGCAGAAAAGTACCTGTGAGCAAAAGATATCTCAGGTACCCAGCGTCTAAGAGTCTGCCGACGGCAATAGAACCACTGACAATGAAGAGGCCCTGGACGGAACCAATCCATGAAATCGCCGAATTGGTTTCACCAACTAAGCCACCAGTCGCATAGTAAAGCTGGAAAGCTCCAAATGAGTTTATTATACCCCATGAGTTGAAGAAAGCGAAAAAGCCACCAAGAACTTGCAGCCATGCAACCAGACCACCATTAGGAGGTGCTGCGGGAGATGGGTCCTTATCTGATTGACTTTCGACATCGGCTTGTTCCTTCTCAGTCCGAACGCCTGCCAATGTCTCGCCAGAGAGTGTAGCCGTGAGACTTAGATAGTCTAGGCTGAGATCATTATCAGCTGGCTCGTGTGTAGGGAGCTTTTCAAGATCAAGAGAAGCGCTAGACATTGTGAATTAGTAAATAAATGCAGAAAAAATGAGTGAGAATGCTCAATGTATTCTCAATGCTAATGATGCTTCGATAAATAGAGTGATTGATTGCCTACAATTTCAACAGCATCCCTTGTTTATATACGACTTCATTTTACCATTCCATCTCCGCTCCCATCTTCAATTGATTTACAAATCATCATGCCGGCTACAACGGTTTCTGCATACTAATGCATCTCCGGACCGATGGGCTGGTGCGGAGCTTCGTTTATTAGTGCGGTGGAGCGGGTTTGGAGAGTCATTTTAGTTTAGTTTGGGAATCAGCCTTGTGTAAAGACGCATGGAACAATGTCCGCGGCAGAGAATATCCGTCCGCTAATCTGTGTACGGCAAAATTTATGCATATCATTACCCAATTCGTCCTGTTTCTGTGCATATAAATTCATTTCGGCTGCCCGGCTGAAACCTATGACTAAGTTGGAGATTTTGGAGAAGTGCTAGAGGTCGAAATTAATAGTTGGAGTATTATAATTAGGTTCTGTAGTTGAAGAATTGAATGTGTGCTTGTGAGAAGGAATTGCAGGTTGAGAGACAATTATGTCTTTTCAATTGACTGTACTTTATATAGTGTGTGTTGGCTGTTTAAGAGTCATATATAAGTGAGTCTGACCGGATGCCAAAAGTAGCAATAGGGTCCCAAGCGACGTTTAATAAACACAATTACAGACCAGAATGGCATTATGTACATCCATCCTGTTTACTGGGATGACTACCGCAGCTGCACACCATATTAGTCGTACCTGCGAACATGTGCGGCTCCAACCTCTACTTAAATCTTGACTTCTTCTCATACTATTCTTGCACATTTCGACCCACAATTACTCAAGCAAATGTCATCTATAGAACCTTCCACAACCGCCAAAGTCATCTTAAACACCACCAAAGGTCCCATAGAGATTGAATTGTGGGCCGAACAAGCACCTCTCGCGTGCCGCAACTTCATCCAACTGTGCGCGAATGGCTACTATGATAACTGCGTCTTTCATCGAGTTGTCAAAGATTTCCTGATCCAGGCAGGTGACCCGAGTGGCACGGGATATGGAGGGGCACCTATTTATCAAGAAGGATCATTTAAAGATGAATTTCACAGCCGTCTGCAATTTAATAGGCGAGGACTCATAGGATGTGCCAATACGGGGAAACCCGACAGCAATGGATCACAGTTTATAATAACATTGGCAGCCACTCCGGAACTGAATGGTAAAACTACTTTATTTGGTAGGATTGTTGGTGATACGATATTCAACGTTTTAAGAATAGGGGAATCCGAGCTCGGGGACGACGATCGACCGCTATATCCCACCGTGATAACGGGAGCGGAAATTGTAATTCCATATTTTGAAGATATCGAGACTGCAAAAAAGCAACCAGGTCAAGCAGAAGACAAACTATTGCCGAAAAAGCGAAAGAAACCAACTATACGAGTTAGCCACGACGACGACGAAGAAGAGGGGGAACCAATTCCCAGGAAAACAGTCAAGATGAAGCCTGCTAAAGGCGTGCAAGAAAAGCCAAAGGAAACAAAAATTGAGCTTCCCAAAGTGGTGTCCGAGGCCCCAAAAAGTGCAGTTGTCAATATCCAATCTAAACCGGCCAAGGGTCGGGAGCGAGAAAAGCAAACACTTGAGCTCCTGGCGAAGTTTCAATCAAAACTGTTCAATACTTCACAAACTCACCAGTCTTCTGACTCAACAGCGGAGGCTGCTGCTGCCACAACCTCCTCGCTTTATCCAAAAGACTACGACTCTGACAACTACGACGAAAATGTCGACGACAATGACAAAGACAAAGACTTTCTAACCCATCGATTTGAATATACAGCTCCTGCTCAAGAGCAAGACAGTTTGATGACCCTCGATTCCAAAAATACCTAATATTTCAATTAATCATACTCACATAATATTTCATGTAATATACATCACCGTCTTTGCGCACCATTTCTTGAGAGCCACTAACACCAACCGTGGACACTGCAACGCTTATTGCTACCTCTTACTCTCACTAGCCCAACCGTCAATATCTCGTCCACATAGCTCCATGGGCCGATCTAAACTTATATGTTCTAGTCCCCTTGCATCCTTGAGCCACCGGTGGTTCGACATGCCTCCTGCATCCGCGCGCCGCTTGGGATTTAAGTAGAGCATTGGCAGTAGGAAGTCTGATATAACGTTTGCATCTTCTTGTGGATAATGGTACTTTTCTCTCATGACGTCTCTTAGTCCCCAGGGTTTCAGGCGTTGAATGTTTCTCAGTTCGCCTTTACGATTGAAGAACTCCATTGCCCACTTTCCAGTCATGAGCATCTGCATTGGGATAGTTCCTAAAAGCTCAATGATCTGAGCAATATGGTCGTCGTCCTTTGAGTACTTTTGACCACTCTGTGGATCAAAGAGATAATCTCCCGTGAGAAGCTCAAAGGTCATGCAAGACATGCTCCATACGTCTGCACTGGCGCCCCATTGAGAACCCAGCAACACTTCCGGTGATCTATATTGACGGGTCTGTATGTCGTTTGTGAAATGATGATTCACCCAACAGGCGTTCCCGAGGTCAGCTATCTTTACCGATATTAAATTATCGTCCAGTGCGGTTATCTTTCCGATCGGTGATATTCTAGGGGAGGTAGAGGAAGCTGCATTAGAACTTCCTTCTCTGTAGTCGTCTGATGCGAGTGAGATTGAATGCATATGCCCTTCTATGATTGGGAAAACATCAGCCGACGAAGAAGGTGTAGCAGTTTGCTCGTCGGCTTCTGATATCACCGTAGGAATGGCAGGTTGATCCATAAAGTAACTTTGTGCATAACTGGTCTTGAGGGGACTAGGTAGAGGTTGGCTCCCCGTTATAAGACTCTGTCGTCGACTTAACCTGCCTGATCTGTGGTCATTACTATTTTCATTTGATTCGTGCTTCTTTTTTCTTTGCTGCTGTTGCTGCAGCTGGTGTTTTCGTAATTCTTCTTCTTCTTTCTGGATCTGTCGGACCACTGCTTCCACGTCGCCTATTTCTATCAGCACATTTTCTGGTTTGAGATCAGTGTGTATTATTCCGCATTCGCGGTGTAAATAATCGAGTCCAAGTAAGACTTGCTTTGTGATTTGTTTCACCAGGGCTATCGGGATCCCCTTGTGATCATATCTCTTGATTAATCCGAGCAGGTTTTCACCCAAAACTTCAAATACCATGCACACGTGGGTTCCATTTGGCCCAACATGCTTAAAACTGTCTAATAGTCCTACTACGTGGCTTTTGCCCGGGTGGTTGTTGTCTCCACCTACAATTTTCTTGAGCAGACTGATCTCGTCAAGGGCGGTCTCAGTGTAATGTGCAGCGCTACGAACTACTTTCAGGGCAACATGTTTGCCAGCATTGTTCAAGTCCTTGGCAAGCCACACCGTAGAGAAATGGCCCCATCCTAGTTTCCGGATTATCTCGTATCGGTCGTCTTTGTACTTTTCACCAATCTGGACCGGATGGTACCCGCCCTTGCAGTAATCTTCGACATCCTCCTCGTCTTGGTTCGAGTCGTCTTCCGCGGATGTGTAGTCGTCGGTGTCTTCGTGGGAATTATAAGCATCGTCCTCATAAGCGGGCGGCTCGTCGTATTTGGGCGGCGGCGGCTGATGGTGCTGCTGTATGTTGGATATCAAGTGATGATTGTCCTGCCGACTATGGTGCGTATGGTGGGGTTTGTGAGCCGGCAGTTTAGGCAGCTTGGCCGCAGCTTGATTCAGCATTTGTTCGGTCATAGAGGACATTACAACAGAACCAGAGTGTCCATGCAACAGATCGTCGTTTGATGTCCGTACAAAAATGGGTTAATTAACTTAGGAGTATCCAAAATTATTCCGGCAGCACAAGTATATGAGTGTAACCAAGACGAAACCAAAGCTGGGTTATATATTGGAATAGTCAGGTTCGGAACCAACAGCGTCTTTTCTTGGTGGTCAAACCAGTATATCCACACAATTGATTTAAAATAGTATTAAGCGCCGGACTTAATCGGTTGGGCGATTAATTACAAATCACAAATATGACGTAGCTGCGGGAAAAAGAAGTTGTTGTTCAAGTAGGCTTACAATTAGCAGTCAGTTGATATGTGAATTGCACGGCCTTCTTTGACAATAATTCCGCTTCAATAACTTGGTTCTAGCTTGTTTCACGGCTCGCTATGTAACCCCGCCTATCGTAGCGCTTGATGGTTGTTGGGACTGGGACAGGATTTACGTAGCGCAGTAAGTCACAGACCGGGGCCTTTCAGTTATACGAGTGCAGGATGACGTGAATGTTATTAAGCGGGAAATATCCAATATCTAACATACGCAATTGCAATATTAATAACATACGCAATAACATCCAATAACATCCAATAACATCCACAGTGTGTTGTATGAGCAGTTGAACAGTGAAATTTAATACTTGTTATAACGCAACTCAAACCAATCAGAAGATCAACCACTCCCACAACCCACTCACAAAGTTGCCATCTGTGATTACCAAAGTGTGATTACGAAAGTGTGATTACCAAACAGAGCATCACCACGAGCATCACCATCACCAGCACCAGCACAACCTCGCGATGACCCTGCAGACCCTCGCCACAGAAATGGTCAACTCGTTTGGCCAGGCAGACTACAAACGGACCTTGGAAATCCTCCCCAATGTCAAACTGGAATTGGCCAAAGCCGGGCTATTTGTGCCGACTAAAACCGCCCATAAATCTGATCTGATTGCTGTCCGACAGGTTCTAGAGATTGGCGTGCTGGCATCTATCCATGCCCGAGAGGAGCCGGAGATTAACCGGCTAATTGCTCAGCTGCGTCCGTTTTATTCCAAAGAACTGGACTTACCTCCCTCCAAGTCGGAGAACAAACTGGTGGGTCTCTATTTACTGCTGCTTGTGGCCAAAAACGAGATTGCCGAGTTTCACAGTGAATTGGAAACCCTGGAAAACCCCGAACAAGACTCCTTTCTCGCATATCCTGTCCATCTTGAACGATGGCTCATGGAAGGGTCGTATGACAAAGTGTGGAAGGCAATTACTCAAGAATCGCAGTTCCCGTCTCCTGAGTTTGCAATTCTAGCTGAATCACTCGTCTTCACTGTCCGAAATGAGATTGCCTTGTGCACCGAGCGAGCATATGACAAACTGCCTCTGTCCAATGCTCGACATTTATTGTTTTTGAGCTCAGACCAAGAGATTGCAGAGTTTGTTCATGAGCAGCAAGGATGGACTATAAATAATGGATACATACATTTTCCCCAGGAAGATGGATCTGCTCAGGACTCTGGGGCTGCTTCTAGTGATAAACTGATTGCCAATACTTTGGGGTATGCCCATGAGATTGAGAGTATTATTTAAAATAACTACAAGTACATGGAATAGACGCTCGCATCCTTGAGTTTATAAACGTACATGTGATATAACATAGATAACTATACTGTGTAGTTAATATTCTGAGCCAATTGCAGCGCTGACGCTCGCATCCTCGAGTTTATAATGTACATTTGACATAACGTTAGTTAACTAACTTATAACGTTAATATTTCTGAGCCTAACTCCAGCTGATCCTCACTCGTGAGGCTTACACGCATCATCTCCTCGACCCCGATCAACACGTAATTACTTTATATTCCACGTCTCCACGATTTCGTGTTTACAACAATGACCAAACTTCAACAGACACTCTTCGTATTTATAGTCGCAGGAGCACTCTACGCTGCTGCCTGGACCAAATTGATCCCTACTCCTGAGCTGTTTCATGAACAAATCTTGCCAGTTCTTCCCTGGTGGATATTGGTTTCTTTTGGCAGTTTTGCTCTTGGAACATTGGGACTCAATCTGCTGACATTTAATGACAAACCTGAGAAATATAGGGAGCTAGTTGAGGTGTGTAGAACTATAAGAGTATTGCCTGTAATTCTGACTAACCAGCAAATCAAGGAAGCCAAGGATGAATTGAAACAAAAAGGTGTAGATATTAGAAATTAGGGTAGTAGTATTAATGTAATAAATGATAAAAGCTAGTGCAACAGTCGAGAGGTACAATGGTATAGTGTATTCGTGTAGTTCTGTTGTTCTGTGGTACTGTCAAACAGACTAGGTTAATGTACAGTGTATCATATGCAGCAAGCTAGTGTACAGTATGTTTTATACAGAGGCTCAAGAACAAGATTGTCGCCGGGTTTTTTGAGATCTAGAAGGCAACACAGCTTGTGCTGACCTGGCAAACATGAGACTGTCTGTCGCTTGCTCCTTCTAACAACAAGCACCAGCTATTGGATTACAGAGCACTTCGTCCAACTTCAGATGGACTGAGCTACTCCGCAAAGTAGACAGCCAGCTACCTAGATGTGCTGGCAATTTAAAAACTGATCCTCAACGTTCTGTTCAGGAAATTCAGCTTCAGCTCGTGGTTGAGCTACTCTCCAGCTACTCTCACTACTCTCCAGTTACACTCCAACCACTCTCATGCTTTAGACCTGCCCTGCATCTGCCTCTGCCTCTTCTCTCTCAACTTCTTCTCCGTATCTACAAACACCCTGATCGTTACATCCATATCCTGCCATGCATCTTCATCAGCGATCTGGGCTTTCACCTCGGCCTGGTTCTCCGGCTTAGCCCCGAAATCAACCGGCCAGGGCTCACTTTTAAATTTATTATTAAACAACAACTCATGCTTTGCTTCTTTTCGTTTCCCCCTCCACTCTTCTAGTTCGTCTTTATACAATTCCCACACGCAATTTACACATCCGCTCATGCAGCAGTTTGTCGGCTCTTCGGGCCGCGCAGGAACCTTGACTCCTGCTACGAGTCGAGCCCTTCTTTGAGCTTCCTTTCTTGATTCCTCTCGAGTACCAACTTCACCAAAAACTTGACGGAATCTCTCTTCAGTACTGATCCGTGGTGCTGAGAAATCAATAGCCATTGGATCAAAGGTATGCTTAGGTTGCCGGCTCGACAAATCGTAAAAGTAATATGGATTTTTAGGCATTGGCTTGGTTGAATGAAAGGTTCGACTCCCGCCTATCATCATTTTCCAAAAGATAGAACCATGTTTAAGGCTCATAACGGCCCAGCAACTGAATGTTTTGGTAGGATGTCAGTGTCGGCCAGTTGATTGGGTCTCATATAAATATATGCAAATAGCAACAGCCGTGCAGGCCGCAAGATGGAGTAAAAGGGGCAAGCGCTGAGTTGATCATGCAGGGGGTATAAAAGAGCCAGAAGAATATAGCGACAGTGCTACCAGAGAAGAGCAGTAACTAAAAGTTGAAGAGTCATCATGAAGCCAATTATTGAGCAATTTGTAAAGAAAGAGGAAACTGAAAGTCCATGAAGAGGGTCAAAACGGTCATTCAGTACCATCTCTGCGGTCCTTCAGAGAAAAGCCGCTCATAAAGAGGACCCTTAACGTTATACAGTATAGAAGTAAAGCTATCAAGCCAGTTATGTATGACTACATCTATAATTTAGTGGAGTCCAAAAACCATAAAAGTAAAGGATATTCCAATTGATTCAAGGACTTTCACTCTTCTGACCGTATCAGTGATGACGTCAAGTGCCATACGTATGGCTCAATTAGACGTCCCAAGTCCTCGTCCACTCAATGCTCACAAACTCTCTACACTAAATAATCACAACTCTGTCTAAGGCTTCCAACAGTTGATATCCAAGCCATTGACTATAACTAGACTATAGACTATAAATGATAACAGCATCAACTATCAAAGTGTACTTATAGTCAATTGCGGGGTAACCCGGCACAAACCGACGCACGATATTAAGATCGACCATTAAGCACTGACCGTTAAATATTATTAGCGTGAGAGAAACGAATGGAATTGATTTGAAAAGGACAAATCTACTGACAGAAAACGTGCAAATAGATATAATCTGCAACCGATCGTTTGGATCGCGTGATTCAATGGCACAAGACGTGCAAAATGATAGAAACGAGGAAAGAAAAGACGAACCGGGCAATGATGAGCAAAGCGACGAGCCCAGCCAGGAGCAAAGGCAGGAGCAAAACCAGGAGCCCAGCCAGGACCACAGCCAGGACCACAACGACGATGAGCAATTGAGCCGTCAACAGGACCATGGGTCTAAGGACGTGCTAACCACGCCCACTAGGAGCTCGCCTAGCGCAGCATGGCTCAAGAAGAGAGCTCCCAGTACGACAGACATGAATTCATTGATCACCATGCCGAATTTTATAAGCACCGGCAGTAATCGCTCGGTCCAGACTGTGGACAGAGGTCGTAGTTATAGTAGTCCGCGGGCTGGTGAGTCAAACGACCACCACATTAAGTCTCCACCCGAAACCACTCCCGAACGGGCGCGAGGTAAGCTGTACGATATAAACGAGCCAGCGAGCTCTGACCGTCGAAATCTGTTTGATGACTTGTCTACTGCATCTGTTCCAGGAAATCTTCATTTGTCGTCCGACAGAGTGATTTCTCGCTACGTCGAGCGGTACGGGGCTATCAATGTAGTTCGCCAGCTGGCCACAGATCTTGCCGAGCGAGAAGCCGAAGTGGGATTAATGCGTAGGCAGACTGAAGACCGCGAACGAGAGCTGAAAAGAATGCTGGTCTCGTTAGGGGTTTCAATGAGTGAAGTGGAGAAACGGCTACTTAATCTGCCCAATACATCGATAAGACGCCCTAATGCAATCATTGACGAGTTAATGGGTGAAGCAATGGAGTCAACAGTGGGCTTGGACGACCAAAATGATGACCACGACCATGATCCTTCTGTACTCTCCGATGACCCGCCGGACGACGCGTCTCAGCGGACGAAGCGCTCCTGGATTGACTCACTTCTGGGACTAAGAGAACAACGGGCCCGTAACAGATCAGCTTCTAGAGAGGACGACCAGAGCTCAATTTTGAGTAGTGTGTCGGCCAGCAGTGTGCTTTCTCCTCCCCCAGATTCTACCACGAGTCATCGATCCAGGGGCGCTACAGTCAGTTCGATCAAGGACCAAATTCTGTCATCTTCCTCATCGTCCATTCAAGATAAAGGACCAATGGAGTTAGAAGACATCGTTCCTCAAAGCATACAACCTCCGACTTTGAGAGGACAACATACACCGGGAGTACTCACAGACCGATATGGCTTTATCTATGACAGAAACAAAGAGAAACCGGATAGAAGTCTACAACGCCCAATCCTAGAGGAAGAAAATGTCGGATCGGCAGCAGATGATAAGCATGAAGAAGACCCGGAACTGACTCCTAAACTTGCATCTTTTAAAGTGTTTACTGACAGAAATGGAATCACTATAAGCAATGGACATCAGCATGATAAAATGACTGGTCAGACAGTGGTTGGAGTAACACGAGAACAGTCGACTCCTACTCGGTTAAACACTAGCCGCAAAGCAAGCTCCGGGTCTGTGAAAATGCTGCTTGCTCACCTCAGCGACCTCCATGACGGTCAGCAAAAACAATTGACGGCAAAGTGGGATGAATTTCTCAACAAGCTAGATAGTCGAAACATAGAGACCGGACAACTACTAGGTATATCCGGCTCGGGACTCGTGCGTAGCGGATTGTTTAAAGAGTTCAAAGACCTCGTTCTCGGCGGAGTGCCAATCGCGTACAGACCTAAAATCTGGGGTGAATGCTCAGGTGCGTGGACATTAAAGGAACCGGGCACCTACGAAGAACTCGTCAACCGCACCGACGAAACGGAAGCAATGACACAGATTGATCTCGACTTGCATAGGACTATGCCGTACAATGTCTTTTTCGGTGGAAAGGGTCCTGGAATTTCCAAGCTACGCCGGGTACTTGTTGCCTTTAGTCGCAAAAACCCAGAGGTAGGGTACTGTCAAGGCATGAATCTTATTGCGGCCATTTTATTACTTACATATGCTACAGAGGAAGATGCATTTTGGTCATTGGTCAGTATGGTTGAAAACATTCTCCCCGAAGGGTATTTCAGTTCGCCACTGTTGACAGCCCGAGCTGACCAACGAGTGCTTCGCACATATTTCAAACAATATATCCCCAAACTGTTTGATCATCTGGTATCGATCGGGATCGAAGTGGAGATAATCACGTTTGACTGGTTTCTGTCGTGTTTTACCGACGCCCTTCCACCAGAGGTGCTATTTCGGGTGTGGGACGTGTTTCTGTGCGTCGAGGGAGAGATTTATTTATTCAAAGTTGCTTTGGCATTATTTAAAATTCACGAGGCAGAGCTGTTGGGCATCAATTCGGCCTCTGATTTGTATTCTTTCATGAAGGGCTTGATCACTCATCCGATCCAGGTCGAGACCATTATAAGGAGCAGCAATCAGTTTGTGATTGACTTGAAAGAAGCCCGACATTTTCGTCAAAAGGAGTTGGCGTTGATGAATGCAGCATAGCGACGTATAACGAGTCATGACAGGAATATAAATACAATAGATTACGCTCTTGCGTATAGTTTTCCGCAAACCGTGTCAGACATGATTGGTGCTTATGATTGTGTAATCTGACGAGCAAGGTGATTGCATCGTTCACTCTAAAGTAGTGTAGAAAGATTTGTATGTGTCGTCGAGATCAAACAGCAGCTGTCTAGCTTGCTCTTCAGTCAATTCTTCAGTAGCTTTCATCCCATTTAGAGTGATTAGCCACTGAACGATTTTACCACGGCCCTCAAAATTGTTGCTGGTGACCTTATTTAGACTAGTCATCAGCTCAGACAGCAGAGGATGCAATTGATCTTTGGCCTTGAAGTTCAGTTTCAGACCGTCCATCATGGTGATGAAGTTGCCAGTAGCTTCAGCCACTGCTTTGTGAGACACATTGTTCACCAGAGCACCGGGGGCAGATGTGTTCACAGTATGGCTGTGCTCAACTGCCTGTTCTACAGTGGCAGGGACTCCAATCTTGAGTCTAGCTGTGGCATGGGCAAAGTTCATGCTGTACTTTGCCTTGAAAGATTCGAGATCTTTGAACTCGCTCAGCACATCTTCGTTTTTGAGAATAGTATTGTACTGGGCCAGCAGACGCAGACATGTAGGAGTATACTCATGTTGACTAACAGAGTCTTTTAGATATGCTTTTTCCAGTTTATCCAGAGCGAGGATAATGGAATAGATCTCGGCTAAGGATTCGTAGAGTTCCCGCTGCTTCGGGGTGGAAAAAAGTTTGATTTCTTCATTGAGCCCAGGTCTATGACTGGAACTGTAGGATATCTTGCTAGTAGGTGCATAGGGAGGGATGTTCATTCTAATATTGCGAACGTGTGGTTATTAAGAGGTGAAGACCTAATGTTCGATATCCCACGATTTAATATCCCACGTTAAAATGTAGGGGGAACA
Source organism: Spencermartinsiella ligniputridi (assembly GCA_030583385.1). NCBI lineage: Eukaryota > Fungi > Ascomycota > Dipodascomycetes > Dipodascales > Trichomonascaceae > Spencermartinsiella > Spencermartinsiella ligniputridi. Next base: position 243,259 of record JAJMIC010000015.1, read on the forward strand.
GACTGCGAGAGTGAGCTTTTAAACGGTTAACAAATATAAATCACTAAATAATAAAAAATACATATCAATCTGGTACAAGTATAATGACACGGTGGTTTTAAACGAACGAAGCCAACATGGCAAAAACAGCCACTAACAACCCAGAAGTCTCCAAGGTCCCGGCTCCAGCCTTACTCTTGGACTTACTGGCTGTGGCACTAGTGGTAGCAGCCTTTTCGTTATTGGTGTCAGTTCCATTGGGACTATTGATCTCGTTGTTCGAGTCAACAGTGATTTCGGTGTCGGCAATCTGTTGGCCATTGGCATTGAATATCTTGTAGGTGGTTTGAGTCGAGTTCAAAGGAATGATCTGGCCAATGTTATTGTTCCCACCTCCGTTTTTAATCATGTCAGGAGCAGGGCAGGCAGGCAAAGTGAAATTGGTCTGGAAGCCCGAATCCAAAGAGCTGATCAGGTCAGCAGTACAGGCAGGAGCAGAGAAGGTAGGAATATCGCTCTCGGCGGTGGTAGGAAGATCGATCTTGTTGTAGGCCTGTTGGAGCGTGCCAAAGTCCTGCAAAAGGTAAACGTCTCCGTCGGAGGAAACATTGACCAGACCGTAGTTGTTGGCGTCGTTGGAGTAACTGTACACCAGACCACCACTCAGAGACTTCAACAAGTCAGCATAGATACCTTCATAGACTTCGGTGAAAGTTCGCTCTCCACCAACGTTGCAACCATATTCGGAAAAAAAGACCGGGATGGAGCTGTTGGCGTAGGTGCTCTGAATGACATTGTATCCCGACGTCTCATAAGTGTCACCACGAGCGGAGCACCAGTCGTACGAGTTCAGGGCATAGAAGTCAGACTTGGAAATGTCATCTCCGCACTGCAAGTACTCCCACATGACGGCTCGAGTGCTGTCATCAGTGGCAGCATAACCGACTGGGATATCAGTTCGATTCGCGTGCTTCTGGATGTACTGCTTCATGTCACGCTGAACAGCTCGGATGTACTGAGGCACAATCGCGGCCGAGGCAGCGTCATTGACTACCTCATTACCAGATATGAATCCCATCAAGTTGGGATAGTCTTTAAAGGCATCGATGAGACCAAACACGTTGTTCAGGTAACCCTCGTTGTAGGTTGACCCAGGATCAGTTCGGCTCAGTGCCTGGTACGGGTTGTTCACGTCCAACAGCACGTAAATGCCCACGGCATTGAAAATAGACATACAAGCGTCGTGATTGAGCCAGGGACTGACAGCATAAACACGAATCACGTCGACGCCGAGCTGTTGCAGCACAAAGGCGTCTCTGAGACAAACGTCTGCATCAGTCAAGACGTCGGTACTACCCGAAGGATTGAACTCAGACGAGCCGCCAATCTGGTAGTCGACACCTACCACCACAAATTCCTGGCCAGGGTCCTGGGCGTCGATAGCAGGTCGAACAAACCGGTCGGACTTGGTGGTGATAGGAATAAGGGCAGATGAGACTGACAAGAGGGACAAAAGCGATACTGCCGAAAACGAGTTTGGCAGTTTCATTATTTAAATATTTTTTGAACGAGTGATGAAGTAACGAAAAGTTAAAGAAAAAAAACTAACGAAGGTTTTACAGTACCACTTAATGTGTTGCGGGTTTTTACGCTATTCTACAATTCTATATATAAAAGGAAAAAAAATGGTGTGGTGCGACAGAATTAAGCTTAAAGAAGAAGAAATGTGGGGATCGTGAAATTTGAAGCAGCCGCGGCCACCTGCTGTTAAAGTAGGGGTTAGGGGGCAAGGAGGTACAATGACGCCGTCGTACAGTTTACGCGTCTCGTATGTTAGCGTTTATGTTACAGCTCAATGCATAGAGATGTTTCGTGAAACGAAGCATGTATGTGAAATACGCAGGAGAGTGTCAGACGTTGGGATAAAGTCGGGGAATAGGCCAATTGTTGAAATGGTCATAGGGTCGGTGTAGTAGTACTGATGATATGACTTGACTTTGTGTTTAATGTGTTTGAAAAGATATATGCCGATAAGCAATACGAATAGAACGGTTTTGGCCAATTTATATGTACAAGTTAAATCCTAGATTCATCAAAGTGCATTGAGAGTGAACGGTCGACAGGACTGCACTGCCTTTCTATGTCACCCCCACCAGATCCTCCACATATAAATTCAGACCTCCCATAATCACGTGATCATTTTGTTAAGGACATTTTAAGGTCTGTGTGAAAGGGTAAAACTGGAGCAGTTACGAGCGAAAAAAGTGGTGGACACCTAAAATAGACTGAATGATTTACTAGGGACCCATAGAACTTATTATACTGATCGTTTTTGTGGTGGAACTGGAGACCTTATACTTTCTGCGAAGCAGGGCTACCCTACCTCCCTGAAGGGGGCCCGGCCGGAGGCCAGCGAGTGGGGGTGCGAACGACTTCCTTCGACCTCCCGTCATTCTCTACTGCGTAACAACTAGTTTGGCATGAGAATCTCGTATAGAGGAGACTTGTGCACCGTAAGGTTTCAGGGCCGTATACCGGTGTGGGACGAGGACTGTCTGGGTATAGAATGGGATGACCCAGCCCGAGGGAGACACGACGGGACGCTCAATGGCTCCCAATACTTCAATTGCCGGGTGCCGGGTGCCGGTTCTTTCGTCAAGGGTTCGAAACCGCGGGATCAAACAAACACGTTTGAAGAAGCTTTAATAGAAAAGTACACAAACAATGAAAGCTCCGAGGTAATACGCGTTGCGCGGTCCAAAGTCGTTGAGACGGTTGGGGCTGAGAAATTCGCTGCGCACCATCAGCAGATTGAAAGTTTGGAGATTGTTTCGTTGAACAGAATGAGAGTAGTTTCCAAGGGCCAATTGACTTTTGGTCTTCGTGATCTGAAAAGGCTGGACTTGAGCTATAATTTGATCGAGTCCTGGGCAGAGATATGGGAGATTTGTGCTCATTTGCCTAGTTTGACGAGCTTGATTCTGAATGGCAACAGGTTTGACACAGAGTCTCTCAAAAACGTCGTTTCTCTCAAACCGTTGCAAAACATAACTGAACTGTCACTTGCATCTACTCTGATCATGTCTGAAGATCTCGAGCTTGTCGAACGTATATTCCCCAATATCACAATTCTGAACCTGTCCCACAATCGTTTGCATGACCTGCCATGCCTACGCACGGGTTCGAACTCACAATCTCGATTCACACATCTACAATCTTTGGACGTCTCGAACAACTTCCTTACTGACGCCCCTTGCACTGTGGACAGTCTTAATCTCGCCACTAACGAAATCACGACAATCTCTACACCGCTTCCGCGCACCCACAATCTCAACCTTGCATACAACAAAATCTCTGAATGGAGCTCTATAGATGACCTGGCCAAAACATGCCCAAATGTTTCCCATCTCCGAACAGTTGGAAATCCCGTACATAATACCACGCAGGACGCAGACGTTTTGACCATTGCCCGCTTGGGTGCCATCAAAACCCTCAATGGAGTCACTTACGGCTCCATCGAGCGCACAGATGCAGAACTGTTCTTCATGTCCAAAGTATCTACCAAATCTATCCCCTTTGATACCCGCTCCCAGCGCTGGTCAACTCTCTGTGACATTCACGGCGAGCCTTCCAAACCTACTACGCAAAACACAATCAAAAGCAAACTACTGGAATTGCATATATTTCATGACAATAACTTACACAGGATCAAAGTCCTTAAAACCATGACAGTACAGAAACTAAAAACCATGGCTGCAAAAAAGCTCGGTGTGTCTGCGTTCACTGTGTTGCTGGTCGACCAACACAACGATGTGATGGACGAGTCAAGGAATCTCTCTTTCTATGGATTAGAAGATGCGTCGGAGATAAAGGTGATTGAAAGGTAACACTCTTTTTTTGTTATTTACAACTGATCCTTGAGGTTCCACAGACCATCACCCAAATACTGCACCAGCTCCACGCCAATCCCCTTATTCGTACTCTTGATGTCTTCGGTCGACATCTGCAGCACACCTACGGCCAATGCATGCTCCTTTCCCTCAGCGTATATAGCCACCACTTGACCCTCTTCATAGCCAGGGGCTTCAGGCAACTCGGCACCTTTTGATGTTAGTCCAGGACACATGATATTGGCACCTCCTAGTATGAACTTGATTGCTCCTCTATCAACCCGTACTGACGGGATACTACCAGCTGGAAGTGTATGGACTAGACGTAATGAAGGAACAAGATCATCATCAAAGTGCTGTGCAAACATGGGCTTGCTGTCAAGAGTGTATATGGATATTCTCTCTTCGCATTTCACCTGAGTCAATTGTCCCTTTTTCGGGATCAGTTCATCAATGATCGGCTCCAATCCTGGAAATTGGCTGACAAGTTTTGTTTTCAGGGATCTTTGGACCGACGATTTGATATTAGATTTGGAATGGATCTCTTCCCGAGAGAATCTGGTTAATAACTGTTAAACTACAGGATATTTTTTAGTTGTCAAAAACTCTATGGAACAAACAACCTACTTTTTAAACATTTTATATATGAAGACGTCTGCAAAGTCCTTAAAGTTGAACGTTTTTAGGTGGACCCAATTGTTTACCCGGATGTGCAGCATAGATCAGGACAATAGGTGGGAGAAATGACGTAGGAGTTGTGGAGAGTATTTTGATGACCTTCATTGTTAAGCAATATAGAGGATACCGGTGCTTTAGGGTAGACTTTGATTAAATGTTTAACGGTTTAAAGTGACTCTGTTCTGGTCGGTAAAATTCAATAGACACCAAACTTGGAAATCTGTCGATCACGACCAGATACAGACCACTGGCGCGGGTGGTTGCATTACTTATGCGAGAACCCGAGATCATTATGCTGGCATACCAAACTACCAAACCATTTGTGTCCCATTGATACCTGTTTTGTTTTACCAATAGGGTGTGAGTAATGGTTCTGCTGGAGGGATGGTTGATGGCCGTATTCTTTGAGCATCACTTCCTGTTCTTTTAGCAGGCCGTCTATCGTTTCCTACAGACTCTAACTAGAACAATGGTGGGACATACTTTGCATCCAGGTTTTACGCCAGTTCCTCACTTGCTTTTCGTGCTGCTGCCCCATGGTTGCTAAGTGCTTAATGAGGAACTGCTCATTTGATGGTGCGCGATATGAAATAAGCATTGAAAAAACGCTTTCAGACTCTCCGTTTGCAGAAGACAGTTCTAGGGGTCTTCTCTGGAATAACAAATTTGACTGCGATATGGATAACTAGACTTTCAACACTTTGTACCCTATGAGTACTATTCGACATCACTCATCAGAATTTTCTGCAGCATCTCTTGCCTCAAGTTTCCTCACCTTTCGCCCAAAGTTCACCACGAGTAGGTCTGTTTGCAAGTGAGGTTACAAACGAATGAGCCCGGAAGAGTCCTACAGGCAAAGTTTCTAAGTGCGAAAAAGCAACGGGTGATAATCTCGATATAGTTTTCTGACATCATCACATTAACGAGGTTGTCAATCAGCTCGCGGATAATGTAGCTGTGTACTGTAGTCCTCTCCCTAGGCTCTTTCTTATTTTTGTTAGTATTGACAAGGTCTCGTGTCACCTCTATCAAGTAGAAAGTCGGATATGCTCCATGCATGAGGACAGCAGGAATAAGCTGCTGATCAGGAACAATGTCGCCGAAGCCGTTATTTTCTGCTGCTCGAATATTGACCTGGAAAGCGGCAATATAGCACCACCAATCAATCGAGCCTCTGCGTCTTCGTTCCCATCATGAGATCCTTTGTAAGCTAACAGTGTAATCACATCGCCAATGCTCATAAGGTGAAGGCCAATATAGGGACCGTACTTGTTTTGATTATCCTGATCTTCATCGGTCCCCTCGTATCTCTCATCAAGAGTCATAGCCGGCAAAGGCTTTATCATTTGGTTATCTTCATTTTTACATAGTGCCAGTAGATTTTGACATAGCGCATCCACTACCTGATTCTGTCCATATGGTCTGCCAACATCAACTTTGGAATTTAGAATGTCCAAAAATTTAAGGACCCGGCCACCTTCGCGTGTTGCAATCCCTCAGGACCCGTCCCAGGGTAAGACAAGATTCTCTTTATATCGACATCAAATAATACTTTAATATCAGGTACTTTTTCCAGAATCTCTTGGTACTCTACTTCAAATTTAGACTGGTCATCTATTCGAAAGAATCCATTCCTTTCTTAACACAAATATTAAGGAACACAATGCCTCATCTTCCCATCTCGCAGCATTGAGCGGCACATTATCTATAAAGTCCCTGATCTCCTTATCGGACTGAGACAGTCCATTGTCGGATGAATTGCCACTCATTCTGAACGGTAAGTGTAAGAGACACCTCACATGAGGCAAAGTGGTCCTTTATATTAATGGAGGGTTACTATATGGTTTTAGGGCATTTGTCTGAAAAGGTTAAGTCTATGCAGTGAGACAGTTTTATTTTCCCAGATACTGTGCAATGATATTGAGGAGATACAATTTACAGCCTAATGAGAGTAGGAATCAATAAGTTTAATAGCTTCGATGCCGATTATGTTACCATCCGTGCAGTTTCTTGCATAATCAGCGCCATCGCTTGTGTGATCGGCAGGCACAAGCAATAAACCTTTACGATGATCAACCTTAATTTTGCTGAGCATTTACCTGCAGAAATCTCATGTTTAGAAGGATGTGTGTTGAAAAGTATAATGCCGGCAGCTCAAAGAGCAGCATCAGGTTTTTGTTTGGCCTTTCCCAGAGATCAAGGACTGCAAATGTTAATACAATATGTACAACTTACGCATTGATAAACTACTTCACACAGGATTATTATGCAGCTCCTTTTGTACGAGCTGTTCTTTCATGAACGCGCGTCAGACTTCAAAGCCGTTTGAAATACTAACTCAATTGTACCGACTACACTCAACGCGATTGAGTAGGCGTGCAAGTCGACCGGAATAGAAGCTCATCAGCTAGTAAGTATGCTGGCCCCAGCGGCTTCTCTCTACATTCCACTAGTCTTTTAAATCGGCGCCATGGCTGAGCAAATTGGTTTCCAATTTTCAAAGTGATATGTATTATTGAATTCTTCTAAATAAACCATAGACTATTCAATTCCAAAATTTGCCTAAGCTGCTACAGTTCCTTTCATAGCAGAATACGGGAATGTCAATACTTTAGCGGAGCAAACTAAATTCAAGACGGCTTTCAGATGGATTTGGCAGAGTTACTGGTCCCGGGTTTCTTATCAGACAGAATCTTTGTTTTACGAGTTTCTTGGTCGGACTGTCCCTGCCCACTATCAGATAAACCGTCTCTCATATAGGAGCAAGGATGAGATATGTAGCTCACTAACTCATAAATACAACAGTGACCCATCGCAGATTCTTGCATAAAAGCCTCCTCCCGCCGCATGTCAACTGCACCTATCGGCAATCGGCTCGTTTAAGCCGAGGCTTTCCCCCGCACTTTTTCCGTTGAGGAGAATCAAGTATAAGAAAGACTACTCGAACCGTATACGAGCAAAATACTCATCATTGACCATGGTTCTAGACGTCCCCGAACTGGTAAAAGACAAAGTCTCTCCAAGAGCTTTGGAAACTCTCAACGAAGTCCGACGATTCGTCGAGGAAGAATGTATTCCCGCGGAAGCGGAGTACGAGCGGGCATTGGATGCTCAGAGCGACCGATTTGGAGCTGTTCCGCAGGTCATTGAGGAGCTCAAGGCAAGAGCCAAAGCGCAAGGACTGTGGAACTTATTTCTGCCCTCGTATTACAACGAAGGTGCTGGGTTCACCAACCTCGAATACGGTCTAATGGCTGAACAAATGGGCCGGTGCCTGATTTCTGCCGAGGCTATGAACTGTGCAGCCCCCGACACTGGAAACATGGAGGTGTTTGCTAAGTACGGGAACGATGAGCAGAAGAAGAAGTGGCTCGTACCGTTGCTGAACGGAGACATTAGATCTGCGTTTTGCATGACGGAGAAGGGCATTTCCAGTTCGGATGCTACAAACATTCAGATGGAGATCAGACGAGACGGGAATGACTATGTTTTGAGCGGAGTCAAGTGGTTTGCCTCGGGAGCTGGAGACCCCCGATGTAAAGTGCTCTTGGTTATGGGAAAGACAAATACGTCTGCCGGTGTTTCACCGTACAAACAGCAGAGCGTGGTCATTGTGCCACGAGAACACCCCGGCGTGAAAATTGTGCGAGCACTCAAAGTTTTTGGCTACGATGATGCTCCCCATGGTCATATGGAAATTGAGTTTCACAACTGCCGAGTCCCTATGAGCAATATCATTTTGGGTGAAGGCAGGGGATTCGAGATTATTCAAGGTCGACTGGGACCAGGCAGAATTCATCATTGTATGAGAACTCTGGGCGCTGCTGAGGAAGCACTGACTACAATGATTGACCGAGTGACAGATCCGAAGAGAAGTACGTTTGGTAAGCCTTTGAGAGACCATGGCACTATTCGAAATTGGATCGCTCAGTCTCGAATTGACATTGACTACGGCCGGCTATTGGTATTAGCCGCTGCTCACAAAATGGATGCTGCTGGCCCCAAAGCTGCTCAGGTTGATATCGCCAAGGCTAAAATTGAGTGTCCCAATATTTGTTTGCGGGTTTGTGATCGAGCAATTCAAGCATTTGGAGCAGAGGGTGTGTCTCAAGATACTCGATTGGCCAGAAGCTATGCAAACAATCGAACGTTGCGGATTGCTGACGGACCTGACGAGGTTCATTTGCATCAGCTGAGCCGAAGAGTGATGCTGGACAGGGTCAAAGAAAAATCAAAGTCTAAGTTGTAGATATTTTTACGAGTAGACAGTATTGAATACATACACCTAACGAAAGTAAAGCCACGAAGAATCTCTATATTCCGCATTCCAAGCATTCAGATGAGGAGATTAGCAGTTCACAAGCGTCTACACAGCAAAGTTTGAATGTATCATGATATTAACAGTAGTTTTGTTGGGTTCGTATGCACTTCACGCAATGAGCTCCTCAACTCACCTTTTTATACACCTATGGCTTTCCGGGTCCCCGCCAGACAACCTTTCTATTCTTGATAGCCGCCCATTTCCATCTCTTGACCCACACCGACAAAGCCCACAGAGCAGAAAATGTAATGACAGCTTTCAGACCAGCCCGTTTTCGATGATCATGCTCAGGCTCAGCAGCCCAGTTCAAAAATGTAGTAACGTCTTTAGCCATCTGGGAAGTAGTGGCAGGAGTTCCGTCTTCATACTCTACTAAGCCATCAAACAACACCCGAGCCATGGCAATACCTCCACCAGGAAAGTAAGGGTTGTAGTTCAAACCTGTCGAAAGCTGAACTCCAGCAGGAGGCTCCTCAGGATATCCGGTCAACAGAGCAAAGATGTAATCTACTCCTCCGTGTCGAGCCTTTGTGATCAGAGAAAGATCCGGAGGCAGAGCCCCCTGGTTGGCGGCTCGTGCGGCTTGCTCGTTTTTGTAAGGAGCTGGCATGTAGTCGGCCAATTTACCAGGTCGTTTTCGGGGTTCTCCCTCATCATCGGGCTCGTCGTCGTATTCGAATTCAGCGGCCATTTCTCGCACTTCGTCAGAGGTGTGGGAAACTCCGACCATGGTTCGCCAGGCCACCAAGTCCAACGAATGGCATGTCGAGCAAACTTCTCTGTAAACCTGATATCCTCGTCGAATTGACTGATGGTCAAACGTGTCGAGATAACCCTTGTGGGACCATTGATATGCCGGAGCGTGTAATCCGTGTTCTGCTTCGGTCATGGCCTGGGCTGGGGTCAGGTACAAATGAGCGTAGTATGCAGAGAGGCCTGCTGTGGCCAGAGTAGCCGAGACAGCATGCTTTGTTAACCGGCTAGATTGTCTGATCTGGTTAGAATGCTACAACATCAATGAAAGAAAACGGACAAGGAGAAACGTTCACGTCGCAACCACCATCACCAGTTTTGAGGGTCGGTGGTGATTGCATGGGAAATTTCATTTTTCCAGCCAGTGTCCTAAAATTTCTTATTATTCGTTCATATCAACTCCCTCGTTAATTATACATACAGCCTGAAACATCTTGTTGTTCTTTTGAATGAATCCCAAAGGGAAAGACCTGAAAATGGATTCTCTAAAAGACTAAACAAATTATTTATTCCAAGCCTTTGAAATTGTCTAAAAGAGTTTTGTCAGTAGAATTCCAGCGCGATTATTGGTCGATTTGAAAGAGGGTAAGTATGTACATACTGAATGAGCCGCCCGGCAGGATGTATGTACACCCACAGACACATCGTTTGTACGTTGCCATAGCAACTCGGGGTATACACGTACATACATATATCGATAATGGTTATCTCATATATAAATTGTTCACAACACGTTGCAACCACTTAATTATCATACATGCTCTGTTCATATTAAATAATTATGTACTCATCCACGTAGACACATACCTTACAGTATAGTTCTTACTCTGTGTGGATCTTCGTAAATTCTGTATAGATCTTCGCGATATTCTGTGTCTCCGTAACATGGCCGAACTACGGTCCGAACTCAAACGGAGCCTGGGGTTAATCGGTCAGCTGGATTCCCATGCTACCACTTTAAACAACCAATTGCAGCCTCTACTAGAACGAATTCAACAAGATGGTCACGATCCTCAGACTGCCCATGAAATCAGCTCAGCACTAGACCAAATACTGTTCTCTAGAGTCAATAGCGCGGCAGAAGCTGCGTACATCGATAACACGGTAATTCATATCCAAAATCAAATACAACATGAGATTTCTAAATTGCGAGATCCTGCTTTTAAATATGCTGTTCCACCATATAAAAAGGCTCACAACAAAACTTCAAAGAAAAAAGTTGTTCTAACCTTCAATGCTCACGACGACGAACCCAGGTATTGTCTGTGCAACGACATCTCTTATGGTGAAATGATAGCCTGTGACAGTCCACGGTGTAAAATAGAATGGTACCATCTGCCGTGTGTCGGCTTGGCCACGGCTCCAAAGTCGGGCAAGTGGTTCTGTCCGTCGTGTAGAAATAAAAAGAAGAGGTGAAGAGAGGATAACAGTAACTTTTGGAGCCACTTGATAAAGAGAGTCCGACAACCAGGTTAGTTTGAGAGTATTCACCGATTTTGGTCCTACTCAACCCAGAGCTCGTCGTCGAAAAAGTACAGCCAACTAAACCCGGCCCAGGAGCCGACAATGCCAATGGCACAGTACACGGAAATAGACATGAGCTTCAAAAACTCAAATCGAGGAAACGCGAAATCAACCACCCGCGAAAACAATGTCACCGGAATGAATCCAATCACGTAGATTAATGTAAACCGGTCAAGTAGAAACACGCGTCTCTTGACATCTCGGACAACCACGAGATTGTTGAATGAAATCAAAAACACTGTAAACCACACAAACGTGTAGACCACTTTGATTACCTCCTCTCCAGAAGTGTAGATCAGAGGAAACAAGGAAATGTATCCAGCTACGACCAATGGCAGAAAAGTTCCCAAGATCCGTCTATCTTTCAATGCAATAAAGCTGAAGGGGAATATGACCAACAGAATAGCCTTTTCGTGAACGTGCCAGCCAAACAGGAAACTAGAGTAACCACACAACGTCAAGCAAGCCACAAAACGGTCAAACGACGGCCATACAAACACAGGGATCAGAGCCAGTACCTGGTAGAATAAGGTCAGGAAAAACGTCAGTCGGGGTTGAATATCTGGCAGAATAGCAAAACTCACATCACCCACTAATCCCCGAGTAGATCCAAGGGAATCGACTTTGTAGACGAATGATAGCACTCGGTCTGCAAATGAATACAGAGCCCAGACGTTCGGGGCCCAGTAAGCATGGGTTAGACCCCGGCTGAAAGGGAACAACCGTGACAGCAACTGAGGGATCTGGTCGTAGTAGATAAAAGGACCCAGAGCAACTACAAAAGTTCCGACGACGACAGAACCGAGTTTGACACCGGCAGACAGGTCCAATGTGTTGTTTTTGAAGATGTATGCCCGCAAAAGATATGCAAAATAAGCAGGTGCTAGATACAGGTAGATATGTTTGAAGCACAACAGCACGGCAAATAGAAAGCCAGATAACAGCAGACGGTCGCTCATGGCAGCGGTGATACTAAAGACCAAAATGCCATACATGAACCCGTTATACTGGAAATGGATGTGGTCTATAATCAGCAAACCTGGGGAAAGAGCAATGGACGTAGCAATTGCTAACGCTCTGTACCTCTGGAGATTGGTAAGCGATGGCGATTTCTCCGGACCAGACGCATTCGCTCGGCTCGCCCGTTCATTGGCTACTCTCATATACCATTCCAGGCCCAGAAATAACACAATCTCAGTGACAATGACAGTTATCCGCTGAAACATCACCGTCGGGAACCCATAGACCCCCTGTACTCTTATATCAAGACAGCCGTCCTCTTTGACAATTTCAGGCACACATTGGCTCATTACCCACTCAAACCATGCAAAAAAAGGCGGGTAGTCCAACGTCCATTGCGAAGTGGCCTCGGTATACCACTGTTTCACCGGCAGATTGTGAGTAATCGCCAGCCAGTTACGATGAACTTCAAAGTCCGTCGAGTGATATGCTTCGAAAAGCAACACCTTGAGGCACGTGGCAGCTATCCATATGTCGGCCAGTTGGAACATGGCTGAATTGAGTCTGCAATTAAAACCGAATTGAGTCCGAGACGTGGTTGAATTGAGTTGAAATTGTTTCGTGGTCTTAAATATACCAAACTGGCACAGCCGTGGCCGATTTCAGCCGTGCTATATTCATGCAAGATGCGAGCTTATTTCCGACTACATTTTTCTTAGCCACTTCGTATCTATAGTTTAATATTGTTGAAAATTTATAGGTGGATAGCTATTTAAAATTAGACACTATTAGTTTAGAGTGCAGTGGATCAATTCTTGCTGGACGTCGCTCGTGCCTCTCTAATCTGAGTAGCATTCAACTTGTCCTTCTCGAAGGCATCGATCTGCTTTCCTCGATCTCCCCAGACTTTGACGTCCCCTCCCTCTCTGATAAAGTACAGAGGATTGAGCATTCCAGGATTGTCGTGCATTTCAATGATTCCATTGGCTTCTTGGAACACCCAGAATCGGCAGTAACCATGTTCTCCAACGCACAATGGAATAGCATAGTCCTGGTGGAAAGCTAGAATCTCACAGCTGTAGCCAAAGCCTCCACATTGATCCAAACAGATGTCAGCGAGTTCGTAAATACGAGATTTAGGGATTTGATCTGGGGCCAGCCACACAACCCATGTGTCTGCATACTGGGTCGAATCTAATCCTGGTCCCACCATCATATCGCCGTCTTCTGGCGAATAACTGGAATTGTACAAAACACCATCGCCAAAGTCAATACAGGTGGTACAAGTACCTTTGGCGATATTCTGGTTGTAAATATCCAAATGAGGACCAATTGGTTTCACAAACCAGTACTCCACTGCTGGGTCGCTGTATGGGTTTGCAGCATTGACGGCATTTTCATAGAACAATTGCTTCAGTGTAGTCGGCTCCAAGCCCATGACTGGGTGAGGTCGACAAGCTGAACCAGCAGGCAGGATTCTTACACTGGATTTGGGGATATCTTTGTCATTGTTGTCAGAAATCTCTCCGGGAATACTGGGATTCAACCCAGGAGTCAAGTTTCCTCCTGGTCGTTGAGATCCATAGTTTGGAACCGCGTTGTGGGGAACCTGTCTCACCGGCGGATACAACGGGTTTGCACCATTTGGAGGGAATCTCTGGCCCATGGCGAGATTCACAGCGAAAAGAAGTGTCCAAAAGCGCATAGTAATTTTGGTGAGGCAAGACAGAGTAGAACAGAACAGGTATTCGACCATGTTTTCACTCTGTCTACAGAACCATCACCCCTTTATATCTCTCTCAACTGATTCTATGGTTTTAGGCATCTGAGTACTGGAATCCTAAAGCATGAACCAAACATCTGGTTCATCACATCATGCTGCCGCTTAATGCCAGGGACAGTCGATCTTTGCATATAGATTGCATACAGCCCTAACCTTTATCTTATCAGTGTGCATTGACCGTATGCTCATATGTCGTTGCACGACGAGAATTGGAAACTCTGGGTGCGGTTATCAAGTGTCGGTCATAATACCATCCTACTACTACTTTAAACTCAGTGATTACTGTCGACTTACCACACATATCTGAGCATATACTCTTCTTACCCGGAAGCCCTATCCGGCTCTGTTACACATACAAAACTCCCGTTCAGGCGATTCTCATGTCTTCTTCAAACACACAATGAAAGTGGAAACGGATACTCACACTATTGAGTTCTTTGCTGGATCATCACCCGAGGATCCTTCCACAGATCCGTCCTACGTTTCTGTGTATCCTCGCTGGGGTGACAAGATCGCCGTCCCCCGTCCATTGACAATGAAAGATGAACTTTCTATCCGTCAAGGGCCAAACAACTCGATGACGATTGTTATCGGGGACGACGACTTGGGTTCTGTTAAATCAGAAGATGTAAATGATCTAGCGGATCTGGCGTCTCAATGGAGAATTGGCCTGTCTGCACTGGAAGCAGACAGCCGGGGCAGATCTGCCGCTGTTTCCCGGACGCCATCTGCCAAATCCATGTTCATTGATTTGTCTAAACACCGAAGTGAAATTCTTGTTGAGAAAAGTGTAAAGGTTCGAGTAATGTCTTGGAACATTCATGGTGAGCCAATTGGTAACGAAGATCTGGCAACACTGGTAGGTCTGCCTATAATGTCTGATATTTACGTGCTTGGACTCCAAGAATCAGATCCGTTGGCGAAAAACCTGTATGCCAATACCGGAACGCTTGAAAACACAAAACTTGCACTACTCAAAGTTCTTGGTCGTGACTTTGAGATTGTAGCTCACAATCAGCTGCTCGGCCTATTGATGGTGGTGGCAGTTTCCAAGAGTTTAAAGGAACACATTCTCCCAGATATTCAGATAATGAGCACAGGTACGGGCGTGTTTGGCGTCTGGGGCAATAAGGGTGCCATATATGCGAAAATCACAATTGGCCAAGATCCGTTGATCTCAAATAGCGGAACGGATTTGGTTCTTGTAAACTGTCATTTGTCTGCCATTGATGGAGAGCCCGGGAACGAGAGACGTGAATGGGAGCTACGAGAGATTTGCAAGAAATTTCAGATTGAGGGCCCCATGCCAGAAAGCGTCATTTTTGACACAGACGCTCCTGAACTCACTATACCATTTGATGTTAGTCCGACTAGAAGGCGAAGGCCGTCGCTAAGAAACAGTCAGGAGATTATTTTGTTTGGAGATTTAAATTACAGAACATCCCATTTGAAGGCTACTATTGCCTCGGACTTTGTAGCGAAAAGAGATTATGAAACATTGACAGATCACGATAGCCTGCGTAGCCAAATGAAGGAACACAAAGTTTTAAACGGCTATAGCGAGGGCCGTGTTACATTCCCGCCGACATTTAAATATAAACCGACTAGCAAGAATGTAAAAGATAAAGACGTCAATGCCTGTGAAACCTTGGATCTAGGAAGAGTTCCATCTTATACTGATCGGATCTTATTCAATGGTAGTATTCTATCCAACAGTGGATATTTTTCATTTCCGGAATACACTTTGTCTGATCACAAACCAGTAGCGGGAGACTTTGACTTGTCTGTTGACCTGGTGGATATGGAGGCACGTAAGAGAATTGTGGACCAAACACTCCGTGATCACGATTTTGCCGAAAATTCGTCACGACCAGCGGTGACTGTAGAACCAAGAGAGCTGGAGGTGAAAGCAGAGTTGTTAAAACCATTGTCTAGCGAAATTGTGTTACGACATACGGACAGTGGTCCCAAGCAACGGACCATAAAATGGACAGTTGTTCTGTCTTCTCCTCACATCACGGTAGAGCCGAATGGGGGAGATCTGCCGGTTGGCGCTGTGCAACGAATAAGGTTTCGCACTTCGTTTACTTTGGATCGCCGAGAGGTCGGTGATGTCGCCATAGTTCGCATTTTAGATGGGCAGGACCTGTTTATTCCATTGCATTTCGAGAGTCTCCCGTCTTGCATTGGAACATCTTTAGATTTATTATGCCGTATGCCCAACGGGGTCCGCAATGGCATGGTAAAAGAGGGTGAATATCTGGATAGTACAAACATGCCGAAAGAAATATGGAATTGTGTTGATTATCTGTGGAATAGAACTCGCAAAGACATGTTTTGGAGAGAAGGGTTTCCATCTATCAGAGATCAAGTTCAGAGCTGGATGGATAATGGCATTGACTTTGATACTCATGTGCTGGACACTGCCAATGAAGCCGATGACGGGGTGGGAATCTACTCGGTTGCCCAGCAACTCCTGTTACTATTACGAAACCTCCAGGGAGGCATAGTTCCTGTCGAATACTTTTACATGGTTCTTCGGGGTAGCGACGGTATGAATGCTATTCTAGAGAGTCTCAACGGAGTCCATGTGAATGTTCTAATATATTTGTGCAGTTTCATAAAGAAGACCATAGAAGATGGTGTCTCTAAAAAGGACCTGCTGGAGCGGTTTGAGCCGATATTGGTCTCAGAGCCGTTGACAAAGCTGTCTTCCAAGGCGAGGATGAAAAAGAGGGAGTTCTTACTGGCATTCATTGATCAGTAAGATGACATTATTGCATAATAAATATTAGTCTACATGACAATTTAACGAGGAATCTACCACCCGGGACCTCCCAAGGTAGTGCCTTCACCAGCTACATAATGCATTTCTTCAGATGGTTGATCCTGTTCAAATTGTAGTTTGAGTGCCTCGAGTCGAGCCTGTTTCTTCAGTTGTGTTTTAGAAAGTACGGTGTCCTCCATGGAAACGTCGCCTTCACCGGATTCCAGTGCTTTCTTCAAGTACTGTTCTCTATAAGTTTTATTTCGAGCGTCTTTCTTGGCTCTCTTCTTTGAGATAACTTTGGAAGTCACCTTTCCAGCTGAAGAGGCAGTGAGGGGAGTTTCCGAGGAAGAGGTGATGAGCTTGATGTCTTTTTTAGGGCCACGAGAGGGTTTTCTCGCAGTGAGCTTGGGTTTATTTATGGAGTTTCTAGATGGCATTTTCGGTTGGAGAAGGGAGGGTTTTGAATAATCAAAAAAAAAAAAAAATTTAGAAGAAAAGGGAAAATTGATCGGCCACTGCTGCTGCAGTGCAATGCAGTAGGTTATGGCGAGGAATGGTTCAATAAGTTCTCAAAAGTGACCGAACAGTCTCGTATAAAGCAGTCTAATTTTATCCAAAAGTATCTTTAGGATATTTATACCAACGTACGATACGTCATCTCTTGTCTACTGACTTTCAGCTCGAATACTTTACAATAACGTACTACGCCCCACCATGCACGGCTACCGTAGATCCTTACATCCACCTAACATTTTATGTTAACTTTCAACTTGCAACTTCCTCTATCTTACTCTCCGCACCTCTAATTATAACATTTTCACCCGGTGACTCACTTCTACCGTGACTCATTCATCCTTTTACGCACTTGTACTCTACTGGTTACTCTCATGCACAGGTGACCAAACCACCGCCTAATACACATTGATTCTACCGTTTGGACATATTCTCCGGCGGCCCGTAGGCCCAGGAGTGCGACTTCTTTTACATTCCAGCCGATTATTAAACATATCGCGAAAAATGGCCAGTGGATCGACCAATATCGGTTCAGCCAAAGCGGCGATGCAAGTTTTGGCCCATCCATGCTCCGAGCTAGGCGGACCAGCTGTGGTTCTCCAAAATGTCAAAGGAACCCGTTATATCTTTGGGCAGATGCCTGAAGGGTTCCAGCGTTTCATGAATCAGAATAGACAAAAGTCGGCAAAACTGAAGCATATATTTATCACTGGTCCTATAGAATGGCGAACTTTGGGTGGACTGCCCGGGTTCCTACTTACTTGCAATGATCAGGGTACCAAGGAATTGAATCTATACAGCGGAGATGACAAGCTGGAAAATAGTGTAAAGTCATGGAGGCATTTTGTATTTCATGAGACTCTTGATCTTCAAGGGATTAATTGTGGCAACCAGGTCTTTCATGACGATTTTGTTGCCGTAGAGACTGTCGGGTTTAGATCTCAGGACGATGAGTCTCGAATATCGTCCAGCTATATCATACAGATTCTTCCTAGCCGAGGCAGGTTCCTGGTGGAGATGGCTAAAAAGCTAGGAGTCCCCAAGGGAGTCATGTATAGACAACTATCGGAAGGGAACGCAGTGACGCTTGAAGATGGTACGGTAGTGCGTCCTGAACAGGTACTGGAACCTCCAGTAGCTGCTCCCAGAGTCGTTGTACTCGACATTCCTGACGAATCTTATCTTGACGATGTTGCTAGATATCTGTGGGATAAGAATGTTGTAGTCAAAGGAAAGAGAAAGCATGGAGACGAGGAACCTAGTGGGTCGCCATCTACTGAGGTTCAGATCAAAGTGGTATATCATTTTTTGGGTGATTCGGTGGACTTTTTGAGCGACAAATATCTTACAATGGTAAAGGAGAAGTTTCCCTCTGATTGTTATCATTTTGTGTCTCACCCACTTTATACTCCGAACGCAAGGGTGTTGGAGTCAGCTGCGAGACTAAACGATAAGCTCGCCTCCATTCTGCCAGAATATTTTGGCAAATTATATACTGAAGATGCACTACACCAGTTTCCAGAAATACCAGATATGAAGATGGGCTTGTTGTACAGTTTAGATGGCATGATGCTACAAAACAAGTTGGAGTACATGCCTAGAAGTGAACACCATGAAGAGAGCAATATGGACTTGGACATTTCCACATCTCTCCAATTGTCCTCGTACAGTTCCCCTAGTGAACCTGAAGTCGTCAGCTTAGGTACGGGGAGCTCGCAGCCGTCCAAGTACCGTAATGTAGTTTCGACTGTTGTGCGTGTTCCAGACTGCACGGTGATGTTTGACTGCGGAGAAGGGACAGTTGGGAGCATGAAGAGGCTGTATGGTCCAAGTTTCCCACAGCGGATTCAAGAAATCAAAGTTTTGTACATTAGTCATATGCATGCTGACCATCACTTGGGGTCAGTGACTCTTATTCGAGAGTGGTTGAGGTTAAATGATGAGGACGACGACAAGTTCTTGGTGATTGGACCGGGGGCCATGAAGAGGTTTCTGGACGAATGGGCCAGGCTGGAACCCGCATTGGACATGAGCCGAGTGCAGTTTTTGGACATTGAGAACTATGTCATTGGAGATGGTTATCATAGGGAAGGACGGGGCAAGATTGAGAGTAGTCGATTGGCTTGGGAAGAGTTGGCGCATGATTACGATATAAGAAGTGTGAAAGCTTGCCGAGCGTTCCACTGCGAGTACTCGTATTGTGTGGTGATGGACGTGAATGGCTTCAAAGTGTCATACTCGGGCGATACACGGCCCGTCAATTACTTTTCTCGACTGGGATTGGGAAGTGACTTGCTGATTCACGAAGCGACGCACGAAGATGATTTGGCCAAAGAAGCAAAGGCTAAACGGCATTCTACTGTCAGTGAAGCACTCAAGATTGGGCGAGCGATGGAAGCAAAGAAGATCTTTTTGAGCCATTTCTCACAACGATATCCCAAGTTTCCAGAGGTTGGAGGACTGAGTGATGAGAGCCTAAAAGACGTGGTACTAGCATTCGACGGGATGCATGTGAAGATGAGTGAGTTTGATTTGCAGAGGAGGCGAGTGGAGAAGCTGAGGGGTGTGTTTGATGAGAGCTGGGTCGACCCAGAGGATGAGGAGGTATCATCATCATGAGCGCTACAAAAGCGTGAATATTCTGTATATATACATCTATTTTTTGATACTAATTACAAAAATGAAAATAATACTGGTACTTCGTATACTATTACCAAATAAATAACCAAATATGCAGGGATAGCTTAGCCAGCTAAGATATGATACAGTCGTGGAGACGTCAGACGCCGGTGGTAATCGTGATTGATGAGCTGATGATGGGGCCGCCAATTGACTGATACAATGAGGATGATGATTGAAAAAGCATGCAGTTTGAGGGGTAGAGGTGTACAGTGAGAGGGTATAGAAGGCAAGCGAACGTAACCAAAACCGAGTAACTTCAACTTTGCTTTCGATCACTATTTATCCTTGACTCTCTTCTTCGGACAGTACGGACACATCATGTGACTACACCTCGTACAATCATATCTCTCTGGAGGGATGCCGTGATACCTCCCGCACTGGCAGCAGTACCACTCAGTGATTGTTTGAGGATCTCTTGGGTCGTGAGACACTGTGAGCTGGGTCCCATGGCTCTTTGCCATTGGTGTGCAGTTATTAGAGTGCTACTAGTAACAATTACCAGATTTCACACCTTGACCCTTATAGATAGTGAATCAGAAAGGATCCAAAGGTTCGACAGGTAACACAAAGTCTAACTTATTCGGTGCTTTGCCCACTTCTAGTTCTGCGTTGTATAATTCGCTCGTTGGTCAGCTCTATTGATAACTTTGTTGATTTCCGAAGCAATGAAAAAAAAAGTTGTTGGAAATCTTTCAATGAGGTATCGAGGCGTGTGTGTCGTCGCGTGTGTTTGGTGGTGCTACAAAACGATTTTTAAGATATCTAGTTTCGAATAAGGAGAAAGCTGATTTCCACGTTTAAATACCGATGACACCACTTGAATTTACAAAGTTTACTGGTGGGGTTTTTTTCCAATTCCCAGCAAGTGAAGTAAAGCCGTGACAGAAAAATGCACATAAATATTCCACTCCTCGGAGTCAAGACCCACGTTTGCTTTTTCGACAAGGTGTAATTTCATGAGGCGGGGTGAACTGAATATTAAAGGGCTACTGCTGCACGGGGTGGATGCAGAGTTTTGATTGCTAACCGGAACAGGGTAAGAGGGGGCGAATGTTTCTATTAACATAGAGGTTGAAAAGGAGACAGTTTTTGACCAAGCGCTCATTGGCTGTATCTGTATTACACTATATAATCAATCTTCTCCACCACTATAAGCTCTAAAAGAAGATCGGATCGCAGTTTTGCACTAACCGGGGTTGTCCAGTAGTTTTCCCGGTCTGGTGTAAAGCCTCGTCGATCATAGGCACGACGGTAGATCGTATGCGAGGTTATGCATGGCCTGGGTGGTGGTTAAGATCTGCTGTTGAGCTGGACTGTCTCTGTTGTACTACTGGTACAAAGTAAGATCAGGACCGGCGCGGAACAAATGATCATGATGATGATGCACTGTTCACTGAGTTAAATGTAACTCTAAAACTATGTGACATTTGTTGTTGAGAAAAACAATAGGGCAGAACTTTGTAATAATGTTTTGCCTGAAAACCCCGTCAAACCCCTTGCCGTTTTAAATATTTACTCGTTATAATCATCTGTCGCCTTATTTTCCCGCCCTTACTAGCTGATTATAGTAAGACGCCAATTCCCAAAGTTCCTGGTCAATCGACAGGGGCAGCTGCAGCTAATTTTAGATATAGATTTCCAGATTGAGTGGTTCCACGGAGTCGGTCTACGGGATGGAGGCAGGCCACCCTCCCGCCCAAACGATCCACACACGCGGCTTATAGAATAAACAATGTATACACAATAATGTATGTACAATGGCAGGCTTTAATGTGGGTCTGGATTCGGTTATTGTAGCATTGGCGGTACAACTCACAGTAGATGGGATTTTTGAATGGGACTGGTAGGGGGGGGGGCCCTGCTGCCAATCCCGGGCGGAACCGGGGAAGAATCATCCGGGTTTTGAGTTGTTCAAGTGACTGTACGAAGTGCATTGTTGTACGTTGTTGTACGTTGTTGTAGCTTTGTCTCATGTTTAGCAGACTGAGTATTTAAATTCAGGGGAACATTTCAGAGTAAATTGTACGGTTTTAGTGAAGAGAGTTTGAGATTTGTCTGTCAAAGAGTGTTTGGTAGCAATCAACAATCAACAATCCAAATCCAGATTAAAGTTTCATCACTGATTAGGATATGAAAGTAAACACAATGGAATATGCAGTTATGTAAAGTCAGTACAGTTTAAACAATTGTTGTTCAATCTTGTTTGTAATTATTATAAATGGTTAACCAGGTAGTAAGTAGTGGGAGTCTGAGAAAGAAACTAAAGTTATAGATTGCGGTTCTGGAACTCGAATTTACGATTTACTAAAGTAGCCTTGACAAGTTATTACCGTATAACATGCATATCTGTATCCGAAGGAAGTCATAGAGCCTATTCATAAGCTCATAAGACCTTCATCGACTAAGTAACCATCGAGCCATACATTAACTGACGGATATCACGTGACCACTTGTATGGGGACATTTTAGGGGCCGCGCAAAACGGTCAAAACTTACCATTTCCACTTTGAGCAAGTTATATACCAATTGGGAATCACGGTTTATTGATATTCCCACCTTTCTTTATCTAACTACATCCTAAAATGCCTTTCTTAATTGAGTCCTCTTTTCAGGCTACAAATCACACACCCTTACCCAGACCGTGGTTCCCGGGTAACCTTCCCCAGTTATTACAGCCACTATGATGAACTCACACCTAACAGCTCCAATATTCACTTTAACCAACACATATCTACTACAATCGCAACATGGCCGACGATCTGAGTTTCGGAGACTCTCCTTGGGGTGACCAGGTATCTATCTCGCACCACAATTCCTCGTCTTCGTCCCTGGATAAACAAAACGAAGAAGAGCCCGAAGCCGGCGCTGATCCTTTATCTCCTGCTGAAGAAGAACCCGAACAGAAACATGAACCACATGGCCACCAAACATCGCTGTCGCCGGTGCAATCGAGTACTCCCGCCACGCCTTCGAAGTCACCGGTGCGATCAAGGATCAAAACATCGTACAAACCTCGAAGTCGAAAGATTACAGAGGTTCAAGTAGAAGAGGCGGATTCTGATGTAAATCCATTAGGACCGCTGGGAGACAGTAAGAAGGGTGGCGAGAAAGACGTAGAGGATGTGGTTGAACACAAAAATACAACGTCATCCAAAATGTCCCCTGAAAGCAAACCGCATGGAAATGCTGAATCGGCGTCCTTAGATGACGTTCCTTTGAATCTGCCAAGAGAATCATCCCCAGAAGACGTCTCGGGTGAGTTGGGCGGTTTGAGTTTGGGTGGGCCCCATCATCCGTCCTCTAATGAATCGGCGCGCCCGTCTGCACAACTACCGTCTCCTCCCGCAGCTATGTTTGAGATTAGCGTGGACGACCCTATCAAGATTGGAGACCTAACGTCTGCACACACTGTCTACACCGTTCATACAAAGACCTCGTCGCCGCTGTTTTCCAAATCCGAAATGTCAGTCACCAGACGATATCGAGATTTCCGATGGGTGTACCATGCTCTGGAACACAACAACCATGGAATCATCATCCCTCCTCCCCCCGAGAAACAAGCAGTGGGGCGATTCAACGAGGATTTCGTAGAACAGCGTCGCGCCGCTCTGCAGACCATGATGAACAAGATTGCTACACATTCAAGATTAGCCAATGATCCGGACTTGAAGATATTCCTAGAGTCTGAAAACTTTGCCAACGACATCAAGAGCAGAGTGGTGACTCTGGACGAACTAGACCAAGCGTCCAGCTCAGGGTTTATGACTACACTTGGGGATGCATTTTCTTTCAGCAGTAAATTTGTCGAATCGAGCCAATGGTTCATTGACAAAAAGTTGTACGTTGACACGTTGGAGTCGCAGTTGAAATCTTTGTCAAAAGCTCTAGAGTTGGTACTCGGTCAACGAAAAGAGCTCAGTGATGCCACTGGTGAGTTTGCCACTGTTCTGGAGAGTTTAGGTGGGGTTGAATTTTCCAAACAGCTGACTGAACTGCTTGTTTCATTCTCTCAAGTGCAATCAAGAATTCAAGACCTTTACACCCGTCAGTGCATGCAGGACATTCTCTCTCTATCAACCACCCTAGACGAATATATTAGACTTATTGCCTCTATCCGAAGCGTGTTTGGCCAGAGACAGAAGGCATACTTTTCAGCCCAAAGCACCGAGCAAGAGTTAACCAAAAAGCGAGCGCAATTAGACAAACTGTTACGACAGGGCAAAACTCAGCAGGACAAACTGTCTATTCTACGACAGGACGTGGACGAACAGGAAAAGAAGGTCGCAAATGCCAGAGAGGCATTTGACGATATCAGCAAGGTGATTGTGCAAGAGTTTGAGCGATTTGAGCATGAGAAAATATTTGATTTCCGGAACTCGGTAGAATTGTTTCTGGAAAATGCGGTCGAAGCTCAAAAAGAGGCGATTGAAGTTTGGGAGACGTTTTACCAGCGAGGATTTGCCAAAGTTGGGGCATGAACACGGAATAGGTCGTGTCTATTATTATCTGTACTATTTTGTCACTAAATTATATTTGCAACATCTCCATGTCGGGAGCTTCCTTTTGGATTATGACCGTAGTGGGATGGACAATGATGAACAAAACCATCCATAAAAACATAGGAAGTGCATCCAGTAGGTACAAGAAGATTTCATGGGTGTTCATCAGACCATGGTAACCTTCAGAAAATTCAATCACTCGGTAAACTGATCGAACGATAATCAGGAAAACTCCCAAATACAATGCGTAAACCAAGGTTTTCCAAGAATACTTTGCTTGTGGGTCGTACTTGATATTGCTTGTCTTGATCAGTCTTAAATGCGCAATTACCATTACGATTAGAAAGGTTGCAACAAACACCAGCTGGACAGAAAGACCAGCCAGAGCGATATGGCTTCCCAGCTGCTGAGTTTTGTAGACCGTGGAAGTCTGGAGTCCACCTCCAGCTCCTTGACACATAAACGACAAGACATCTCCGAGGAGAAAGATCTTGGTGACCCAGTTGACGCTTACCAGCGAAACTGAGGTCTGGTTCAAATATTTCAGGAGCCTGCCAAAGGTCATATACACGGCAGCTGCAAAGAACGAGGGGGGCAGAAGAATGCACAGTGTTGATATGGCGTAGATGGGGATGGAGTAGAGATGAGTGCGGACAATCAATCTGGTGATGTAACCGATCACCAGCATGACTCCTCCAATAAACACTGGCATCATTCCATAGAACCTGGGCCTTTTGAACACCAGATATCCATGGAGGACAGTGACAATCAAATATAGGACTATGCATACTACGGCTGGAGCGATTTCTGGCTCGTAGGCCAAAATAGGGTGTTGTGTTGTTGCGCCTAAGCCCATGATGAAAAAAAAGAAGGGAAAAGTGTCGAGGAGCGATATATCAAAGTACAACAAGTTTGTGTCAAGAGTTGCTGATATTAATTGATTAAAGTGGCCGAGATTGTACAATTTTTGAATGTTCTGTCTGTATGTTGTCTGTGCAGCTGGGAAGCTAAATTTTTGTTCTTGCTTCGTCTATATAGCTGACAAGTATGTAACGAACGCGGATTTAACGAATGGAGGGCCGCTAATTATCAAGTGTCAAGTTTATTAAATAAACATTTCTGGGCAGTGTTCACAAAACGGCCATATGCACTGATCGACAACCTTATACGGATCGGCATGTCGATCTACAAATCATCCCGTAAAGAATGAGCACACAATGAGCAGACAAACCACGAACTAAAGAGGTGACTAACTCTGTTAGCTAGTTTATACAGATCTTCATCAAGTGTACTGCCCATTTTTCCTTGTTCATATCTAAAATTAACAATACCAATAACTGTGCATACGACGGCTCGCTACGTTTATCTCAAACTCGGTAACTGGTACAGCGCATCATTTGAAATCACAGCCGTACTCTGTTACCCTATTGCTTTTCGTATAGTAAACTATTAACATGCATTCGACGGAATCATATT
This sequence comes from Spencermartinsiella ligniputridi, assembly GCA_030583385.1. Classification (NCBI taxonomy): domain Eukaryota; kingdom Fungi; phylum Ascomycota; class Dipodascomycetes; order Dipodascales; family Trichomonascaceae; genus Spencermartinsiella; species Spencermartinsiella ligniputridi. The sequence continues at coordinate 269,087 of JAJMIC010000015.1, forward strand.
CAGGTAACATTAGTACTCTACATAATACCGCCATGGACCCATTAGAAGATCCAAAATTATTTCCATCGCAAGCATTCACAACTGCTGCAGCATTACTCGGTTCTGTGGATCGTACGTACTTGTAATTCGTGATGCTAGTAAAATTGATGTTAACCAGACAAGGTCGTAGTTTCGCTACGTGATGGCAGAAAACTGTTTGGTGTTTTGCGATCCTTTGACCAGTATGCCAATCTGGTACTGCAAAACACTGTAGAGAGAATCTATGTTGAAGACAGTTTTGGAGAAATAAGTAGAGGATTGTATATAGTACGAGGAGAGAACGTAGCAGTGTTAGGAGAGATAGATCCTGATAGAGAGGAACTGATTGGCCAGGGCCTAGGCAAACTGAAAAGGTTAGAGTTTAAAGAGATTGAGAAGAAGTTTGAAGAGGTGGCCAAGGAAAAGAAGAGAGAAGAAAAGATTCGATCGAAAAAACTGATGCACAACTATGGATTGTTGACCGAGCCATATCAAGAGAATTTGTATTGAACGAGATGATGAAAATGATGAAATCTATTTAAGCTATGTAAGAATAAAGTGAGTCTGGAGGCTGTTGGTAATGAGATTTTATTCAGTTTTGCGGTCTTGAGATACTTAACAGTTGAGATCCAATGCCTGTTCATGATTGATACTGGTGTGGTTATTAATCAATTTTAGTAAGCACACCGAGCACTGACCCAGTGACGGACATTTAAACTACAACCTACTGGTGAATATAACTTAGTTACAAAATAACTTGTAAATAGTATAGCTTCTCGTCAACTTATGTACTTGAAGAAAGATAAATATACGTCCAACTGTCGAGAGTGGCTCAGGCTGAAGAATGTCTAGTCGAAAGCACATACTCAATATGCAAGCTTCGGATATCTCGAAACGTCCAGAAAACAGAATACCCATCCATGTTCTCTATAATCCACGGCTTCTCGCCAATTGCAGTTTGGACTTTGCTGTAGAGTTCCGGAAACTCCCCGTAGAAATCTTCCCATTTACCCAAAACAGCCCTGCAATTGTCAGACTCTGATATTTCCAACAGCTGAAGCATTAGTTTAGCAACATGGGCTTTACAAGTCGACAAAATATGCCAGGTATTGACCACTTCAACAGCACATTTAAATACGCTGTCGGCGAGGGCACGTATAAAGTGTAAAACAGCAGGAACAGGCTTCAAGTGGAAAAACTCTCGTAGGTCCTTGTTCCGCAGTATGTACAAGTAGAATTCAATATACACTGTATTGAAGAGCACATGTATAATACGTGAAGGAGGCAGTCCGGGCATTTCGTCTCTCAAATCAATCAAGTTTGGCGGAACATTCAAGGACCAAAGGAGGAAATCATATTCCAAGGTCAACCAATCGTATTTCTGTTCATGTTGAAGTGGCAGGCTGAGGGACGAGAAGTCGCTTTTCAACAGCACCTGACTTCTTACCAGCAGTTTCGTTATAATCATATATTGGCTTATAAATTCTGTTGTACTCAGCCCCGCTGAAAACGATTGGAATTTGTCGTAATAGTCAGTCATGGCGGCAAGAGGAACGGAAACGACGCCCAAGAACTGATACCACAAGCTTGATACATAGCTGCCAACTAAGGTAGAGTCTGCTGCTATTGTCAAGGTCGATGCGGGTGACTGTATAGGAGGAGCTTTGAGAGTAAGAAGCACTTTCTCCACCTTTGACGGTTTTAGCGGTATTCTTCCAAGTATCAGTAAAGCACCCACCGCAGTATCATAGTTGATTTTGTCAACCGAGAGAAGCGCATTGGCACAGTCAGTAAGCTTCTTTATGTTAACATCATGGGACGACGAGCCAAGCTGGGCAGCGATACTGATAAAAGCATTGATTTCCGAACATCCACCGGCATACTGCGGATCTAGAAATGGAGTAAACTGTTTCACATGTTCGTTATACAGTGCTACAGCTGCCATTGGGGAAATATCAAAAGGAACATGCGGCAAGACATAAGTCGCAGCAGCTGCCGAGACGTCCTCTCCTACGGCCCCGCAGCTTTGCTCTGGAGATATACTAGAGAGACCCTCGCCTGGAGAGTAGCCAAGGCTGGTATTAGGACTGCCGTACTCGTCGGTAGCCAGAACTTTTTCTGCGATTGATCTTGACGTGCGGTGCCGTTTAAGGCTCATTCGCCGATTACTTCGGACACATGCCACGCCAAGGTAGTTACAGTTGTCACATTTCTTGCGTTCTGAACCTGATGAGGACACAATACATTTTTTCTTCCTGTATCTGCAAAAGTCGCAAGCTCTAAACTGCTTGTCGCTATTCATCAAATGGCCGGGATGTGCACATGGAAGAACGTTGTAGTCCTAATATTTTCGACCATTAAATGTGGGGTTCTAAGGTTTAGTCTAAAAGTAGAAATGTTACAGAGGCTGCAATGGCACTAGAGCAGGCTGCTGGGGCCAATTATTCGTTGAAGGTATAGAAATATTAGAGAGCTAATCTTATGCCAATGGTTGATGTTTGACACAGTCAAAACCGACTTCTCAGGTAATGGAAGGCTATATCCGAATTTTCTACCATCAAGCTCGTACACGGTAATAAAACAGACATTTCGGCGGTACCATTCACTATATGGCCATCATACGACCTTTTAGCACCATCATCCGCTCAACTGCTTGCCCTATCATTGATACAAGCGATTTCGCTTAGGGGTTTTCCCCATTAACGATAAATTTTATAGTCATACGAATTCACAATGAAGGGTCCACGCTAACATGGTTGGAAAGCCAAATTTCGTGAGAAAGTGCGTCAACTCTGGCGGAACGAAATTCGGTTACGCCTGTCGAAACGGCCCCGCCGCCGAAGTTTTTTCCGATCGTATGCCTGTACCTGCGTTAGTGCGGACTCTACATGTTGCAACATTTCATTCTGCCTGCAAGGAATGGAATCCAATGCATGTTCTTCGCAGAATCATGCTTCATATGCACAGACAGGCACACACAATCCGTAGGCTTTCACGGCTTTTAGTTGCCTGCCATAGTAAATTGCCTTGGTGATACTCCCTGCATCAGATGAAGCGAGACCCCGCTGCGAGGGATAGTCATAAAACTGTCCTGACGAAATGTCGTATTTGGCCAAATTAAGACGGTCGTTGGATAATCTGGATGCCCGAAGAAAATCCCGACTCCAAACCAGAAATAGTCTGGGGCTTTCCGATTTACAAGTTGTACGTGCCCATCACTGAATGATATTGTGCGGGGTCTGCCTGAGCTCTGCTTTAATGCGGGGTATTTGTTTTAGAAGCTTAAAAGGATCGTGATATGTCTTTCTTGACATGGACTTCTTCAAAGACTGGTATTCACTTTTCCTGCTCCATTCTTTTAAAGAATAGAAACAATGGTTGAAAAGCTTGCCAATACCGAGCTGATAGAGGAAGTACCTCCTCCTACTGTTGCTCAGAACTCATTTGCTGATGTGGAGAAGAGCGAATTCAGCACCGCTATACGTGGGGTCAATGCGGAGCTTAAAGATGAGTATCTCATTGATATTGCTCAGCGGATGACAGATGAAGAGGCTTTGCAGATCTTACTTGAAGGGTTAGAATACCACGAAGATGACTGGAATTTCCCTCAGGCTTCTAGGGAAAAATTCAAGCTTCTTCTCCAAGGCCCTAAAGTCATTGATATGGATGCTGATACGTACTCTCTATCCATCAGATCTGAGGCTACTCTGCTCCATTATTTTTCACCATATGCTGAAGTTCGAGCCGTGTCAGACCCTTACGATGATCCTACCGTTGTCTGTGAAACTATGCGTTCATACTTCTTGGCCATACTTTGGTCCTTGGCAGGAATCACTGTGAACGTATTTTTTGGTCAGAGGTTCCCCGGTATCAGTTTATCTTCTCAGGTTCTTCAAATGCTGTTATACCCCAGCGGCGTGGTCTTGGAAAAAACACTTCCAGACTGGGGGTTTACATTTCGCGGGACTCGGCATTCGCTCAATCCTGGAAAATGGACTTTCAAAGAACAAATGTTTGCCACAATCTGTTTCAATGTCAGTATTAACGCTAGCACTGTCTATAGTACTATCGTGGTCCAGAAGGTGGCAAGATACTATGGTGCAACTTTTGTGACGTTTGGATACGAAATTCTTTATGTTCTCTGTTGCCAAACCATAGGCTTTGGATTCGCAGGTATGCTAAGACGGTTTTCTGTTTATCCGGTCAAAACGCTATGGCCAGATATTTTGCCTACTATTGCAATGAATCGCAGTCTGCTCAAGGCCGAGAAACAAGAGAATATTCATGGGTGGACCATTTCCAGATACAATTTTTTCTTTATCTGCATGTTTGGTATGTTCTGCTACTATTGGATTCCTAATTTCTTATTCACGGCTTTAAGCTCTTTCAACTGGATGACATGGATAGCACCTAACAATTTCAACCTTGCTGTTGTTACTGGAACTCACTATGGAGTTGGGTTGAATCCGTGGCCAACATTCGATTGGAACGTTATGACACAACGATATACCTTGGCCACACCATTTTTCAGTGCTTGCCAGCAGTACGCTGGAAATATCATCTCGGCAATGGTCATTCTCGCTGTTTTCTACAGCAATACTAGATGGGCTGGATATCTTCCTATTAACTCGTCCTCAGTCTATGCCAATGATGGCACTCTCTACAATGTCTCAAGGACGATTACAAACAATATTTTTGATAACGAAAAGTATCAAAAGTATTCTCCTCCTTTTTTCAGCGCTGGAGTAATTGTTTCATATTCTTCGCTGTTGGTAACCTATCCGATGACATTTTGCTACATGTTTTTGAATCAATACAAATTGGTCAAGCAGTCTTTTGTCGATTTCTACTTGGGTTTCCGTCACGGGAAAGGAAGCTACGAGGGGCTGAATGATCCTCATTCCAAAATGATGAGCCGATTCAAGGAAGTTCCGGACTGGTGGTTTTTGGTCATACTGGCTGTTACCACTGTATTCGCCATTGTTCTCTGCAAGTGTTTTCCTATCAACACCCCGGTATGGGTAATATTCTTCTGTATGGGCATCAATTTGGTGTTCCTCATTCCTGCCACTCTACTGCATGCCACCTCGGGTTATGGATTCTATCTAAACACTCTTATTCAAGTCATTATCGGTGTCGCCTTGCCTGGAAATCCCCAGGCGTTGCTCTTTGCTCAGACTCTTGGTGCTGGCGGTATTGACAGTCAAGCTACTACCTTTGTCTCTGATCAAAAACTTGCCCATTACTCGAAGCTGCCCCCAAGAGCCGTTTTCAGGGGCCAGCTTATATCTACTGTGATTACTAGTTTTGTTGGAGTGTCGATTCAGAACTGGGTTATGAATAACATCGCTGGATTCTGTGACAATGACCAACCAGACCATTTTACATGTGCGAATTCGGCGACACAAACATATACGAGTTCAGTTGAATGGGGAGTGATTGGTCCGGTCAAAGTCTACAAAGGAATTTACCCATTCTTTAAATGGTGCTATCTTATTGGAGCTGCTGTTGGTATCGGATTCTTCTTGGCTCAAAAATACGGACCGATGCTTAGACCCTGGAGTCAAAGGAGACTTTCAGAAAATGCATTTGAGAAAGTGGATAGGAGCGTGTTTGCATTTTTCCGCCTTTTCGCTTGGGTGAACCCGGTGTTGATTATTGTTGGATTCCAGGGATGGGCAGCGCCAAATCTTACTTACTGGACCCCCGGGTTCTACCTGTCATTCATTTTCATGTTTTACATCCGTCGCCGATATTTGCAATGGTGGGAAAAGTACAACTACGTTCTGAGTGCCGCGTTTACAGCGGGTATTGCGTTCAGTGCCTTGGTCATTTACTTTGCCGTTCAGTACCATCCAAAGTCTCTGAATTGGTGGGGAAATTCGGTGTCCAATGCCGGACTTGATGGCACATACAATGGTGGATTGTTGCCGATTCCTTCTAGAGGGTACTTTGGCCCCTCGCCAGGTAATTATCCTTAGTATTTTTAGTGTCTTGGCAAAGTACTGTAAGAAGTTACGAAATAACAAATTTGTTTTAAAATATACATCTACAGTTGGAAGTAAACTGAGCAGCTTTTGACTGAGAATTGCTCGATACCAAAGTGGATCAAAAGAAGATATTTTGAGCAGCTTTTGACTGAGAATTGCTCGATACCAAAGTGGATCAAAAGAAGTAAGATATTTTGAGCAGCTTTTGACTGAGAATTGCTCGATACCAAAGTGGATCAAAAGAAGTAAGATATTTTTTCTCTGCTTTTAGTGTTTTAGTGTGATAGGATTAACTAAAATATCTATCCTATTCCTTTACTTAAATCTCTAGAATTTGGTTAATTCAGGTTGGCAGTAGCAACACCAAGCTCACTGTCTGCTTGACCATAATATATAAACCACTTGCCTTTGAACTGAACTGCACCTTCACAAAAGCAAACGTGGTTGACTTGGCCGTTTCTTTCATTATCGGCACTGGGTTTCAGCATTGGTTGTTCCAACCGAGCAATGGGCCCATTATCTAAATTATCATAGTCGATAAGCATTTGGCCAACACAGTACTCGTTTGTGACATAATTTCCTTTCCCGGTACTGGCTCCATTGTATATAAGGATCCATTTGCCATCACGAGTTTTGATTGGTGCTGGTCCAGGTTCGATCAGCCTGTCTTCCCACTCAAATACACCATCTGCAAACCGTTCGTTATATTGCTTGGTCTCCCAGTGAATGAGATCTTTACTCTTTGCAACGTAAAAGTTACCTTCACCCCAGATCATGGCATAGTTTCCATCGGGGCCCCGTTCAGAAAACATGGCTCCAGCCTTTGACCAGTGGGTCCGCAGGTAGGTTCTCGAGTCGTTACCGACGACTGCATCGACAAAGTCTGGGAACATTGGGGGATATTTTTTCCAGTTGACAAGATCAATCGATGTTGCAAGACAAAGTCGGGCTTTTTCCAAATCATAGCCAGTATAAGTCATGTAAAAAGTACCGTCTACTCTTATGATTCGAGGATCTTCTAGACCACCGCCCTGTTCCCAAACTTCAGATGCAGCTAGCATGGGTCTGTTCAACCGAGTAAAATTATAGCCATCTTCAGACCACGCAAGACCGATGCATCCCAGTTTCTGTTCGTCTTGGGCCCTATAGAACAAGAATACCTTGCCGTCGATAACGTATGCTGCCGGATTGTACAAGTATCCGGATTCGAATTTGTTATCTTTGTTGGGCACCAGAATTGGGTTCTTTGTATACTTTGTAAATGGCCCAATGGGGAATGCTGGCGCCTGATAATTGGCATCACCTTGAACAGAGTGAGGTCCAATTGGAGGAATAGTGTCAGAATAGCTCATGATTCACTGAGTATAAGAAGAGAGCAGTAGGAAGAGGTAGAGAAATTATTTTTTACTGATCCCATCGTTTGCTTTTATACTGGTTTTATACTCCAGATCTCGAAACAGAAGTTAATTTAAGCGACATTTCGTCGGAAAATACTTCGGCAACCCCACCATGTTAGAAGGATCGCCCCGCATCTAAAATCAGACGTTTATCGTGCATATCAATCTGCAACCCGTGTTGGAAGTGAACGCGCCTCACGCACCAACAGCCGCAGCCAAGAAGTTTAAACTAGGAGAAGATCTTCGAAGTAGACGTTACCAAGAGGCAGTTTAACATGCGGGGAAGCTGAGAGGAGAAAACATGAAGTGCTTAGTCGGATTTTGAAGAATATAAATTAAGGAGGCTATTCTGTGTCATACTTTTGATTAATATTTTTAATTGAGTGTTTATTTTGGTTTGAACTAGTCTATTTAAATCTTAACCCCCTGAGTTGGGGAGCTTAGCTAAGTTTAGGTGGGGTAACTCAAGACCGGTATTCAGCACACCAAGGTACGATCTAGTTGGTGGAGGGTTAGAGGATACGTAAGGTCAGGACGTGAGCTAAAGGGATGTCAAGTTATTATCAGTTCATATACTTGACAAGCTATAATATATATAACTTTCAAATTGTTGTGTATCTTTTCTTGTAGTTATCACTTGGTCAACTCTCCAGCCGGCCCGTACAACTGCCATTAAACCATCTCATATCCAGTTACCCGGAACTTTCAAGTCTGGGTAACGCTCAAATTTCAGTCAAATTTCACGACAAATTTCACACTGAAATTTCAAATCTTTGTGTCCCCAATCACACACCATGACCCTGAAACGACGAATTCTCCGTTCGTTCTTAGGACCACGAAACTTCAAAGGGCTTTACTACAAAAACCCTTTAGCTCACACCCCAAGTTACGCCAAATATGACAAAACCAAAAATTACATTTCAGCATACCCAGTTCGAGCAGCCGACCGATTGGACAGAGCTGGTCGAGTGAAATGGACTCAGGTGTTTGAGAATGGACAGTACAATCGACCTAGAAACAGTTTAATGCCTTTCCCTGAAAATGAATATTGCAAGAGTGCACAAATAATACCAGAAACAATGAAAACTGCCATTGTTGCCGAACATGAAAATGGGGAGCCGGTGCAGAAACTCAGTTTCAAATACGGACTGGCGTTGCCGAGAGTGCAGGCATTGATTGATTTGCATCGAGTAGAGAAGAATCTGGCTGGAGAGGTAAGTAACCACCAAGAGAGGCTTTTTGCTGAATGATGAGATAAAGAAAATTCGATTAGTCTTGAAGACTTTTTATGGTTAAAAACTTTCCTTAAACCGCTGATTTTTATTCAAATCCTCATTGAAGGTTTTTGTTGCGTTCTAACCAGGGAAAAATCACAAAGGAATTGGAAAAATTCAACAAAACCATGAGATCAATGTTTATGGTGTTGAGAGTAGACAACAACGAAATCCCATTAAATCCTCGAGATAATTTAACAGAAATTCCGGTGCCAAAGGAAACAAATCAGCAACGATTTTTAAGTATTGCTGAAAGTGAACCGTTTGGTCCCGTAGATGCAGCCCAGGTTTTGGGTATTCAACCGGCAGCCCAAACGCTGGAAAACCTGACCCAGCATACTCTAGAAGACGAAGCAGCAGCTGATAAACTCAAGGGCAACCAGGCTGTGGCCTTTTACGGTCCTCAATATGAGGGAGAAAAGGCTGTTTTCCGATTTACATCTGCTAAAGTTGGAGAGGTCGGATATCGATATGGTGCGTCTCGAGATGATCGAAGACATGCAAGGAGGATTAGATTTGACGAGGTAGGAAGAATGCATTATGCTTAGTTCACTCTGTGGTCAGCAATAAAATATTGGTCGCCAGGACCGACAACGCCGAAACTACCACCACCACTTGCATCAGAACCGTGTTGACCACGACAGACTGCTGTTTAGAATAGCCAGCAACAGAATGTATATAGTTTAGCATACTGGCCAATAAACTCAACGCAGATAGAGCAAAGAAGATGCAGCCGAGAGGTTGACTCATTCGTTGGGTCAGACCTCCTGGTTGGGTGGAGTCGCCAGAGTCTGAGTCTGAGCTGATAGTGGGTAGCCTAAAGTCGATATAAATTGCAACTCCCGCCATGCCGAGATAGAGCGATGTTCGAAGCCACGAAAGAAAGTTTCGCTCAATGGCACAAAAGTCTCTTGCTTCAGAGATGCTATTATGGATAATTAGAGGGCGTAGTAGAAAGGAGGACGAATTGAAAAATAGCTGGCGCTCGGACAATTCGCGGAGATCTAGGACTCTTCTTCGTTCGCTGGAGGTCGAAGTTCGTCTGGCACCGAGACCAAAAGATTGAAAGATTGATGGGCGGCGAGATTGAGATACAGCAGGAGTGGGAGAGCTGGGAGAGCTGGGAGAGAGCTGAGGACGCTGTTGCGAGGTTGGTATCAACTCTACACCTGACTGTATAGTTGACTGTATAGTTGGCTCTAACATCGGACCTAAATGATCGTCAGGCACCGTCTGTGGGCTGTAATTCTGTACCGTTTCGTTGTCTGCAAGTTGGTCGTCTGCAAGTTGGTCGTCTGCGAGTTGGTCGGGGTTCTGATTTACAGTGGCTTGTGTATCACTACGATCAATGACAACATTTGCATTTTCGGTCTCCTCAGCTCTGTGGTCCGAGACAATTTCATCACTCTGAAAATCCATGCCCTGAAGTCGGTCTTCAGAGTTAGGTCTTGACATTCCGCTACAAGAAATATTCTAATACATTTACTTTTGTTTACAAATTCAAAGTACAGTCTATATATAACCGATCTGGATACACCAGATCTATCTAAGATATGTAAATATTCATACTGTAGACCGTGTACTAACAGTTACTGCACTCCCCACAGCAACGTAAATCTCATCCCCTACACTCCGCCTCCCCCCCCCCCCACTGCCAAATCACCAACTTCCACTCAACTCTCCACAAAAGGCCACTGCTGGCAATTATTCACTTTGTTATTATTTGTCCAATTCAGTGGTATTTATTAGAAATCATCTTGTTAGCTCATCAATCCCCAGTCCCAAATACTAGATTTATTGTGGTCCATCGCTTGAACGATATAAATTGATAGATCCGGCTGATTGAACTGTGGAAAAAGAAGGAAACTCGGTAACATCATCAACAATGTCAAACGATTTGCCAATCAAGTTTCAGGAGCATCTGCTCCTGTCCAACGTCAATGTGCCTGATCAGGCCATTGGCTTCAATACTTGTACTTTGCAATCAGACCAGTACATCTGGTAAGTGGAGAGATTGAACCTGCCACGGCTGTGACCTAACCAGCGTCCGGGAAACTACGGATACAGGAAATATGGTTGCTATTATCGACCTGAAAGATAACAATTCGGTTGTGCGAAAGAACATGAGTGCTGACTCGGCAATCATGCATCCGAAAGAGAATATAATCGCGTTGCGAGCTCAGGGCCGGACGTTACAGGTGAGTGGAAATCCGGGCGGAGAATCAGGTGACGTCGAAAGTCAGAGTGGCCCCTCTTTGAGTCGAGAGTCAGACTGAATGGCCCTTCCATTGAGTCGAAAGTTGTAAGATTTGTCAGGAATTACGCGTACGCTCGTTGCCGACATGAGATGTGGACATCTGACAACTCCTAACTGAAACCACTGATACGTGACTCTAAACTTTTACCCAACACCATCTAACCAGGTCGTAAATCTAGCAAATCGACAACGGCTCAAGTCCGCAACCCTCAATGAAGACGTCATCTTCTGGGCTTGGGTGTCGGAATCAACTCTCGGGCTGATCTCTGATTCGTCCATTTATCACTGGGACATCAACGACAGCTCGCAGGACGTCCCTGTTAAGATTACCGAACGACACGCCTCGCTGGCCGGCAGCCAAATCATCGGCTACACTGTCAACTCTGACGGCAAATGGTCAGCCCTGACTGGAATTTCCCAACAACAGGGCCGAATCGTAGGAAACATCCAATTGTACTCGAAAGACCGAAACATTTCTCAGGGCATTGAAGGCCACGCTGCTGCTTTCGGACTTTTGAGGCTCGACGGCGCCAGCGTAGATACTAGACTATTTGCGTTTGCCAACCGAACCGCTGCTGGTGCCAAACTCCACATTGTAGAAATCGACCACCAAGAAGGTGCCCCGGTCTATCAAAAGAAGGCCGTCGACGTGTTTTTCCCTCCAGAGGCGAACAACGATTTCCCGGTATCGGTTCAGGTTTCCAACAAATTCGGCGTCATTTATATTATTACCAAGTATGGTTTCATTCATTTGTATGATTTAGAGTCCGGTGTGTGTATCTACATGAACCGAATTTCCTCTGAAACTGTCTTCACTGCTGCCCCTTACGAGGGCTCGTCTGGTGTGCTGGCCATCAACCGAAAGGGTCAAGTGCTGTCCGTCACCATCAACGAAGACGTCATCGTACCATATGTCTTGAACAACTTGGGAAACACCACATTGGCTCTGGGCCTTGCCTCGCGAGGTGGTCTCAGCGGTGCTGATAACTTGTACACTCAACAGTTCAACCAGTTAGTGAACTCGGGCAACTATCTCGAGGCTGCCAAGGTTGCTGCCAACTCTCCCAAGGGACTTTTGCGAACTCAGGCCACTATCCAGCGACTCAAGTCTGTCCAGGCTCCCCCCGGCCAGATTTCTCCTATCTTGCAGTACTTTAGTACTTTGCTTGACAAGGGCAGCTTGAATCGTTTCGAAAGTATCGAGTTGGCTCTCCCTGTGTTGCAGCAAGATCGAAAGCCCTTGTTTGAGAAATGGCTCAAGGAAAACAAACTCGAGTCTTCTGAGGAACTGGGTGACATTGTCAGAGGGTTTGATCTCACTTTGGCTCTTAGTGTGTATCTCAGGGCCAATGTACCTCTCAAGGTTGTCGCTGCCTTTGCTGAACTGGGTGAATTTGACAAGATTCTTCCTTACTGCCAAAAAGTCAACTACACTCCCGATTATGCTGTGCTTTTGCAGAACATGGTCCGAACAAACCCTGAAAAGGCTGCGGAGTTTGCCACTCAGTTGGTCAACAGTGGAACCGGTGGTTTGAATCTTGACCGAATCGTCGATGTGTTCCTTTCTCAGAACCTTGTACAGCAAGCTACTGCCTTTTTGTTGGACGCTCTTAAGGACAATTTGCCTGAACAAGGCCATTTGCAGACCAGACTCCTCGAGGTCAACTTGATGAATGCTCCTCAAGTCGCCGATGCGATTCTGGGAAACAACATGTTCTCCCACTATGACCGAGCCAGAGTTGCTCAGCTCTGTGAAAAGGCTGGATTGAACCAGCGAGCTTTGGAACATTATGATGACATTAAGGATATCAAGCGGGTTATCTCCAACACTGCCAGTTTGAACCCTGAGTGGCTCATTAACTACTTTGGCACTCTGAGTGTGCAGCAGTCTTTGGAATTGTTGAAGGAAATGCTCACCGTCAACATCAGACAGAACTTGCAGATTGTTATTCAGATTGCTACCAGATACAGTGAAGCCTTCCAGGAGGCCAACCTTATCAAGCTGTTTGAAGAATTCAAGACTTTTGAAGGTCTCTACTACTATTTGCAAAGTGTGGTTAACCTTACCCAGAACCCCGACACTGTTCTCAAGTATATTCAGGCTGCTGCTCAAATCGGCCAATTTACTGAGATTGAGCGAATTGCTCGAGATAACAATGTTTATAACCCGGAGAAGGTCAAGAACTTCCTCAAGGACGCCAAGTTGGCTGATCAGCTTCCTCTGATTATTGTTTGCAACCGATACAACTTTGTTCACGACTTGGTTTTGTATCTTTACCAGAACCAGCAATTCAAGTTCATTGAAGTTTACGTCCAGCGAGTTAACCCTGCCCGAACTCCCGAAGTTATTGGTGGTTTGTTGGATGTGGACTGTGAGGAGTCTATTATCAAGAACTTGCTGAGCACCGTTGTTGGTCAAGTACCCATTGAGCCATTGGTAGCTGAGGTTGAGAAGCGAAGTCGGCTGAAACTGCTGCTGCCATTTTTAGAGGCTGTGCTTGCCGGAGGTTCTCAAGAACCTGCTGTATTCGATGCGTTGGCTAAAATCTACATTGATTCTAACAACAATCCTGAGAAGTTTTTGCGGGAAAACACTCTTTACAATTCGCTTGTTGTGGGTAAATACTGTGAGAGCAGAGACCCTTATTTGGCCTTTATTGCCTACGAGAGAGGACAAAACGACCTTGAGTTGGTTCACATTACCAATGAAAATGCCATGTACAAGCATCAGGCTCGATATTTGGTGAAGAGAGCAGATGGCGAGCTCTGGACCTATGTGCTGAATCCTGAGAATATCCACCGACGACAGTTGGTGGATCAGGTTGTTGGCACCGCCATACCAGAATGCGATTCTGCTGAAAATGTTGCTATTGCTGTCAAGGCTTTCCAAGAGGCAGACATGCCTGCTGAGCTGATTGAACTACTCGAGAAGATTATCTTGGAACCCTCACCATTCAATGAGAACCAGAACTTGCAGAACTTGTTGATTTTGACTGCTATTCAGTCTGACAAAACCAAAGTCAGTGACTACATTGAGCGACTGGACAATTACGACGTTGATGACTTGACTGAGCATATTATTGACCATGGTCTTTACGAAGAAGCATTCCAATTGTTTGATAAACACAAGCTATATCTCAAGGCTCTTGAAGTGTTGACTGATCACATTTTATCCTTGGACAGAGGTCAAGATTACGCCGAGAAGATTGACGAGCCCGAGGTTTGGAGTGCTCTTGGTAAGGGCCAGCTCAAGGGTTTGCGAATCTCCGATGCCTTGGACTCTTACAAGAAAGCCAAGGACCCCAGCAACTTTTCAGAGGTCATTGAACTGTCCTCTCGAGCTGGTAAGGATGAAGAGCTCATCAGCTATCTTCAAATGGCCAGACAGACGTTGCATGAGCCTTTGGTTGATGGCCAGTTGTTGATCAGCTATGCCAACACTGATAAGCTTCACGAGATGGAGGACTTGTTGAGCTCGACCAATACTGCTGATTTGGATTATGTTGGAGACAAACTTTATGAGCAGAAGCAATATGAGGCAGCCAAGATTATCTTTTCTTCCATTCACAACTGGGCCAAGCTTGCTAGCACCTTGGTTTTCCTCAATGACTACCAGAGTGCCGTCGATTGTGCTCGTAAGGCTAGCAACATTCAAGTTTGGAAGCAGGTTAACGAGGCATGTATTGAACACCGAGAATTCCGACTGGCCCAGATCTGCGGTCTCAACTTGATTGTACACGCTGAAGAATTAAGAGACTTGGTACTGCGATACGAATACATTGGATGTTTTGATGAACTTATCTCGTTGTTTGAGCAAGGTCTTGGGTTGGAACGAGCACACATGGGTATGTTTACAGAACTGGCAGTGCTTTATTCCAAGTACCACCCCGATCGACTTATGGAACACTTGAACCTGTTCTGGTCTCGAATTAACATCCCCAAGGTTATTCGAGCTTGTGAGCAGGCTCATCTGTGGCCCGAATTGGTGTTCTTATATTGCCATTACGATGAGTGGGATAATGCAGCATTGGCTATGATTGAACGATCTGCTGATGCGTTTGAGCACAATTCGTTTAAGGAGATTGTTGTCAAGGTGGCCAACTTGGAGATTTACTACCGAGCTATCAACTTTTACATGGCCGAGCAGCCTCAGCTTATTACTGATCTGCTGGCTGTGATGACTCCTCGAATTGACGTTTCGCGAGTAGTCAAGATGTTCCAGAAGAGTGATAACTTGCCCATGATCAAGCCTTTCTTGGTGGCTGTTCAGAGTCAGAATATCAGTGCTGTCAACAGTGCATACCACGACTTGTTGATAGAAGAGCTCGATTACAAGTCGTTGCGAGACTCGGTTGACAACTTTGATAGATATGATGCTTTGGGACTGGCACAGCGATTGGAGAAACACGACTTGATCTTCTTCCGACAGATTGCTGCTCATTTGTACAAGAAGAACAAGAAGTGGGCCAAGAGCATTGCTTTGAGCAAGGAAGACAAGCTGTGGAAAGACGCCATTGCCACTGCTGCTGCCTCAGCCAGCTCTGATGTTGCCGAGGACTTGCTACGATACTTTGTAGACATTGGAAACAAGGAATGCTACGTGGCTACTCTATATTCGTGCTACGACTTGATCCGAGGAGATGTGGTTGACGAGGTCAACTGGCGATACGGATTGAATGACTACACGATGCCCTACTTTGTCAGTGTGAAACGAGAACAATCGAATCTGTTGACACAGCTGCATAAGGATAATGAGGAGCGAAAGGAACGAGAGCGAGAGGAGAGGAAAAAGGAGCAGCAGACCCCGATCTTGGGTGGAAACACTTTGCTATTAACTCAAGGAACCGGCTATGCCAATGGGTTTTAAGGAAGTATAGTGTTTTATATAACGTAGAGCAAGATTTTTACAAAGTGTATTAGTTAAGATATTGAATGGGCCGAAAAACACCGGCACACACAGTTGAACTGCGTAATGCATTTAGCACTTACCCCTTGCGACCTTCCCCACTTTCCTATGTAGCTCGAATCGGAATAACCACCATCTTCGTAGGTCGACCCTTGCCCTCAGATAAATAGCTCCACGGTGTGAGCGACGTCGAATTCGCGCCAAGAGCTTTGTTTCAGGGATTAAGGAAATTCAGAGATCGCGTTTTCTGACGAGAGAAAAGCGAGAAAGACATATATTGCTATTTATTGATATCTAGAGGGAAGAGCGCGTGAAAATTAGGAATTCCGTGTTGAGAACTGTGTGAATTCTGCAACTGATCCGCGAAAAATCCACCACCAAAAAATCAATATCTGCTGATTTTTATTTTCATTTCTCAGTATTATGATGGTTTTGAGCAACAGGAAATACGTGACACGATATGCCACGGCCCTGTTCGTGGTACTATTCATCTATCTGATGTTCACCATGCCGTGGAGCGTGACTTCTACCAAGGCGCCTGGTACTCCGGTTGCTGCTGAGCCGCCGATCGCAGAGTCCCACCATGGCACAGCTGAACACAGTCCGGCCGCGGCTAGTGCTCAGGCCTCAGCAGAACCGCTCAAGGGCGATCCGTCGGACAGTCTAGTCTATGCTGGCGGAGATAAGATGTCTGATACAGCCGGATCAGGCCATTCAGAAACTGCTGATATGTCTAGTGAACACAAGTTCAATCACTATCAAAGTGTCATTTCAGTGTTTGAGAAATATCACCCTCACATTGAAAAACTCGACAACTACAAAGACGGAGTCAGGGCGCGAAAGAAGGGCTTTGACGATAAAGAGCCTATCTACACCAACGAAGCGCTTGGCGAGTTCCTCCAGGTGTCCAAATCTGAACTCCAGGCTCTTAAAGAATCCCATAAAAAGACGGTTGCTGAGCTCCCGGATATCTACCCTCAAGGACTCTACAACGGAGCTGGAGTGGTCTTTGTCGCTGGTGGACGGTATATGCCCACCATGTTAGTGACTTTAAGAATGCTGCGACGCGTCAGCCCCACTATCCCAGTCGAAGTCTTTGTAGCCGACGAGAAGGAGTACGAGCCAGATTTGTGTGAAAAGGTTCTTCCCGAGCTCAACGCCAAGTGTGTGGTCCTTCAAGACGTATTTGGCAAGAAATTCTTTGAAAAGTTTGACATTAAAAGTTATCAATTAAAGATCCTCGCTATGATCGGCTCTTCGTTTGAAACGGTAATCTTTATGGACTCGGATTCCATACCACTCAAAAGTGTAGAGAGCCTGCTGGTCCAAGAGCCATTCCTTTCCAGCGGGTACATTATCTGGCCAGACTATTGGTTTAGAACTACATCACCACACTTTTATGATATTGTAGGAATTGAACTTGGCGAGAGAGTCCGGGGAGACTTGACTGAACTGGACCCTAAACTGGTTCCTCAGGCTGATCGGCAAGGTGCCTTGCCGGATAAGTCTTCTGAATCGGGCCAGATCTTTGTGTCGAAACAGCGTCATTACAAGAGTCTACTGCTGACTTTGTACTACAATTTGCATGGTTTTACCGCTTACTACCCTCTGTTGACTCAGGGAAGTGGTGGGGAAGGCGATAAGGAAACTTTCTTGGCTGCAGCTCACGTTTTAGGTGATAGTTTTTACCAAGTCAAGACTGACACTGCAATTGCTGGTCGGTTTGAAGCGGAATTTATTGGATCAGGAATGTTACAATTTGATCCCGTTGAAGAATACCAGCAGCTGGTTTTGGGAACTCGAGAAGAAGAACCTTCCAAGATGTTTGCTCATCTCAACATGTTCAAGCTCAACTTACGAGAACTCTTTTCTGGTGAAGAGGCCCACCGGTTTACGGAAAATACCACTACACGAGTGCGACTGCTTGGTCGACCTAAAGACAATGTTGGACATTTTGGTTATTACGATTTGGAGTTGGTAATTTGGGAGCAATGCAAGTGGATTGCATGCACCATGGCCAAAAAGAAGGAAGTCGTGTTTAAAGACTGGGTCAACGCCGACATGGACGAGATTTGCAAAAAGACTACTGCTCATTTTGACTGGTTATTGAAGACGGGAACGTGGACCGAGTAGAAATAAAATATTAATGGGTATAGGTGGCTGATTCGTCTTGTCACATGTATATTATAGTAATGGACGTCATGCATTATATTGATTCTGGTGGTCTTTCGCTACTTGAAGAAAACCTCAAGATCAAATTCACCATTGTCGTTCTTAACCGCAACTCCTTTCTCAGTCACAATGGCATCAATCAGATCCTTGGGGGTAACATCGAAAGCAGGGTTCCAGACTCCAATGTCCGGAGCAGCCACGCTAACTGTGTAAACCCTATCCAGGTCTGGATATCCGCCATTGATCATTGGCCCCCTCACCTCGGTCAGCTCATATTCTGGTCGCTCTTCAATGACAATATCGTCTCCACTGGCAGTATGCAGATCCACAGTGGTGGTAGGAGCAGCCACAATGAACTTGACGCCATGATGCTTAGCCACAACTGCAAGCTGGTACGTACCAATCTTGTTGGCAGTATCGCCATTTCTAGCCACTCGGTCTGCTCCTACTACAATGACTTTGACTTCGGGGTTTGCCCGCAGGAGAGACGAAGCCATGGAGTCGGTAATAAGCGTGCCCGGGATGCCGTCATGAACAAGTTCGTATGCAGTGAGACGCGATCCTTGGTTGTACGGTCGGGTTTCCAGACAGTAAGCATGCTCCAGGATACCGTCTGAATACAGAGAACGGACTATCCCCAAGGCAGTTCCGTAGCCAGCAGTAGCCAGGGATCCCGTGTTACAGATAGTAAGAGCAGCGATCTTGTCGTTGTCTTTTAAAGAGAGCTCCTTTTGAACCCATTCTGATCCATGCCGTCCAATATTGCGGTTGTCTTTAACATCATCTTCCAGCATCTGCTCTGCAGCTTTGATGATAGTGTCGATCAGTTGATCCGAGGTTTTTTGAGTAGCGTCATACTCGGTCAGACTCTTAAGAGCCTTGGTGGCTCTAGACAGATTAACAGCAGTGGGTCGTGCCTTGACAAGGTAGTCAAGTCTCTCATTCACGTGGGAAGCTACCTCCTGAGCAGAGTTGAAAGAATTCCTTTTATGGGCCAACTCTACGGCTAGCGACAGAGCCCCGACAATAGCTATAGCGGGAGCACCTCGTACCGTCATGTTCCTGATGGCTCTGTAGGCGCCGTTTACGTCCGAGATGTCATTGAAAACTTCTTCATGGGGCAGTAGCAGCTGGTCCAAGATTTGCAAACCATTTTTTTCCGGATCATATCGAATAGCTTGGAGTGTGGGTGCCATAGTGTGTGTATACTGCAAAGAAATAGTAAACTGCTACGTTTTCAATATATAGAAGAGTCACGGAGTTTAAGCAGATAGATGGTGAAATATCAATACTTTATCAAGATGATGAAAGCTTACTTTAAGAAGATAGATGATGAAAGCTTACTTTAGGAAGATAGATGATGAAAGCTTACTTTAGGAAGATAGATGATGAAAGCTCAATACTCT
This sequence comes from Spencermartinsiella ligniputridi, assembly GCA_030583385.1. NCBI lineage: Eukaryota > Fungi > Ascomycota > Dipodascomycetes > Dipodascales > Trichomonascaceae > Spencermartinsiella > Spencermartinsiella ligniputridi. Next base: position 288,507 of record JAJMIC010000015.1, read on the forward strand.
ATCACATAATAAATATGTTCAACGTTTCAAGCAGTTTTGGTCGATCCATGCATCACAACGTATCGAAGATGATGAAAGAGTCACGTGGGAGAGTCGCTGAATTTAGCAAGAGAAAAAAAGTGGCTGGATTTAGGGGACTCTAGTGTGTTCACTCCAAAGAGCCCAAAAGTGTGTCGTCTAATAGCTCTTGTAACGGCTTACTAACTGCTACATTTACATGCGCGATCGGGCTGAGATAGACTCTTTCATTTTCATATCAATATCGCATTATCGTGAAAAACAACAAGTCGATTGATTCACATCTTTACCAACTTATCAACAGTTGCTTCCCCAACTGTTCTGATCCTGCTATTGTTCCGACACATGCCACAACATGGAAGAATCAAGGCAGCAGCCGTCATCGGCTAGTAATCCGAAATACAATTCCAATAATGCTGCTCCAAAGGCTTCCAGGCTGCCTACAAATATCATACAGCCGTCGCCTTTCATAGACACACTGGCAATACAGGCTCTGTTTCTGCAGATGCCGGTCACCATCATGCTGGCCATCCACGGCTTATTTATTGCATCTTCTCTTTCCGGGGTTACGTTCACATCCACCCGGGCGATCTTTGGTTGGTCGGCCGGTATGAAAACCACTAGTAGTAGCAGCAGCAGTAGTAGCAGCAACACAGCATCATCTGTCCCGTCATCGTCAACTGCCAAGATAATATGTAAAGCACTGGCTATTGATGTGGCTGTGGCTTTGATGACTCTATATGTCACACCGCTGTTGCGACGGATCGTCCTGATGTTTGCATACTCTATTGTAGCCTCCACGCTGGGAGGTGGCCCCAGGGTCTTTACAAACGCAATTTATGCCACTACACTGGTCGAGTTCATTCGTCTGATCTGGGATAAGCTGAGCTTTTACATCTTTTCAGAAAAATCATCTTTGACCAATCCGGTCTACGCATTTGATAGTGACTTTGTGATGTCTTCTTTTCATCACTCTATCGGACCGGATGCAGCAGGGTTTGCAGGGCCATTGCCACCCAGTAAAAGCTTCAATACCTTGACGAGTATTTGGGCAATGATTCCGGGTGTCATCCGCTTCATGCGGCATATGGACTGGGTACATGAATTCCCTACCATTGTCTTCCAAGTAGTCGCAGTCCATGTCATTGGACTGGGTTTACTGCCATACATAAGAAAGGTGTTTCCCGACAGAAGTGATTTGAAGAACAACTTGATTGATGATGACTCTTCTCATAACGATAGTTTTATCGACAATTCACTACTAAGTATGAATAGTGGCTTGACCGGTTTCTCAACATCCGAGCCGCCAACAGATATTAACCTGCTAAGCGGGGCTTCTACCGAACTATCTTTACTTGGCAAAGACTCTGGTGATTCTGCTGCTGCTCAGGGCCTGAACTCTGCGTCTTCAACCACCACTGACTTTGATTTCCTTTATGCACCAAGTGCTGTGAAGAAAAATAAACGACTGGCCACTGTACGAGCCAATCAGCCTTTGTGGTCTACTCTAGCCAGCAGTATCGTCCTGGCAGCTCGCCACGAAACTGAAGATGCCGCTGCTCTAGCTGGGGCTGGTATATCCGATCTGGAGAAAACTGGAGGTGCGAGTACCAGCGTGCTGAATGAAGTCGGTCATTGCTATGTGCGATATATTTTTGAAAACGTCGTTGCATTCGAGACCGTAGGCTTTGACCCCAGTCTGCGGAACTCGTTCTCCGTCCATGTCAATGGAATCCAGTGGCCTCAGGTCTCTATCCAACCGTTTATAGACGAGCCGAGCGACCACTCGGCCATTAAAGACGACCCTTTTTTGGTCATTGTTTACGGATTGACTCCAATGACTCAGTACGACATTGAAATTCTTTGTACAGACAAGCAGGATGTTGTGCCGTATTCCTGTCTAAAGATCTGTGTTTCCACCATTTCCGGGAAAAATGCCGACATTGGTGGAACTCCAGGAACCCCAGCTCGACCACTCAGTCCTGTAACTACATTGCTGGATACTTTGACAACGACCCAAATGACTCTTTCCGAAGAAAAGTCGAGATTGAAACGTTTGAGAAAAGATCATGCCAAGCGATTGACTTCGTTAAGACAGGAAATTGATTCCACCCGGAGTAAGATTGACTCGACCGACAAGAATGACGAGCGAAATCGTCGAAAGGTGTTGTCCCTCCGAGAAGCAGTCCGACAGCTGGAAGAAGAAATTGAATCAATCAACAGGTCAACTGAAGCACTCTCTCTGAGGCAGGGTCAGATAGACGAAGAGTTTACGGCTAAAGAAGCAGAGTGGAAAGAACACATGAGCGAGTTTGAAGAACGGCAAAAACAAGAAGAAAATATTCAGCATGACTTGTCCCGTGCCAACTCAGAACTCGAAGAGCAATTGGCTACTATGATTTCCAAACGTGACAAACTCAAAGGCAAGAGTCAGAGGTTGGAGTCGGACGTAAAGCGCATAGAAGAGGAGAATGCCACTGAAATAGATGAACTTGTGCGAGCTCGAAATGAGGAACGGGAAAAGAAACTTGAGCGAAGACGACGACTAGAGGAAGAGTTTTCTGTCTCCATCACAAAGATGGAGAATGGAGTGGAAAACACTCGCAAACGAACGGCAGAGATCCTGGCTGGCCCAATGATAAACGGGCCAGTCCCCGCCTATGTGCAGTCGAATGTCCCTATGCCTGCCAATGCTGTAGTCTCTCCTACTACAAGTTCTTCAGCATCTACTCATACTTCTCCCAATGCATCTGACATAACGTTGGCCCGTCCTGGGGCTCTTTAGTAAATTCTTAATGATTTATGATTATTTTGTTTATGCAATATTATCAATATTTACAATAAATATACATAGCGTAACGTCGTCTCAAAGTAACATTCTGTGTGCTGCTCTATTCGTCTTTCACCTCTGGCCCCACTGAATGAAATCCTCTTCTATAATACACAAGATGGCTTCTATCACCAGCGGTCATACTCTTTGTCTTTATGTCTGACACCCGGGCTATCCAGATTTCATGATCCTGGACTCGAATCACTCGTTTTTTTTCACAGTACAAAACTGCCATGGCATCTACAACCGTCGGGATGTCCATGGCATTCTCATCTCCATGGTCATTCCACAGAAACAGTTGCTTCTCTACTTCAAACGGGTTCACCCTTCTCCCCAGTTGCCCAGCAAACACTTTGCACAACTGAGCCGACTGCGGGCTTGAATCAAGCATGTTGAGAGCAAACAGCCCCCTATCATGCAAGACTTCAGATGTCCGTGAGGGGACCTGGATATTAAACGATATTAGGATTTCAGGGTCCAGTGAAAGCGATGTCACAGATGACAGTGTTATTCCTCGTGGCTCCCGCCGCTCTTCACTCCCATTCACTCGGTGACTGGTGGTGATTATCATTGGCGAAGAAGCTACGCCGGCCATTGCTTCCCGAAATGAAGACTGCGTGCTATTCCATCGTTTGTTGAGGAGGAAAGAGACGTTCGCAAACGATCTTACAACAAATCCTGGCCCCCATCTTCGTCCCACAACCGATAATATGTTCATTAACCAGTAAAAACAGCGGCTCGCTTAGCCTGATTCTTGCAGAAGTATCACGAAAATATATATATGTCGGGTTAGGATGATTGATAAACCATTATAACTAATCCTTCACATGAAGAACCAGAAAAATGTGGTGAAACAGTATATAAATATTTTAGAGGAAACAAATAATAGAAAATGGCACATTCCTCTACCGGCTAAAAAATTACTGCCGAGGAAAAATCCAAACTATACACCTGTTCATGAAGATGATTTAGAACAATCCGTTCTCATCACCCACTATCAGCGATGGTCGGGGAACAGACATCCAAAGAATAAATCTCTTTCGCTCTCCAGGGCCGTTATGCCTGGACTGCATAGAAATCTATTTGCCAGTATTCTAGCATCACCTATTCGCTCTGATAAGATCACCAGTGCTGTACTGCCTGGGGACCTACTGATTCGATTGGGCATGATAAATCCTCCTGAGGGAGAAGAAGCGACGGCAAAGGGTGTTATAACCCCTTTGCTTTCAATGAAACAGTACAAAGGGAAAAAGAATTATGTTTATTGTAATAGTAAAGCCTTTGAAACGTTATCCAAAGGAATGTGGAAGAAAATTGACTCCATGCTGAGATCTCGAAGTCAGACGGGGATCATCAGTGATCCCGATATGGCTCGGGGGTACGAATGGCGAGAGGGCAATGTAGAGTTCTATAAGTATTTGTTGTTTGAGGACATTAAGAAGGTAGCAAATGAGTTGGCTGAGATTTCTGTGCATGCTAAAGAAGCCTCCATCGACAATCCTCCGCCCCACAATATCCAATATTATTTATCATGGGACGCTGAATGTACGCAGTCCATTGAACTGACTGCTCACTCCTTGACTTTCAACGTCCCGTCAATTCTCGGGCCAGAAAGATCTTCGCAGCTCAAGGAAGTTTGCGATACTCACGTCGTCCACGCATCGAAAAATGGTTTACGATTTATGAAACTTTTATGGAAATTCAACCTTTTCTGCTCTTCTGCATCTTTCAACTACTCTGCATATAGATCTATTGTACATAATTAGCCAAAAAAAAGCTACTAAAAAGCAGGGAGCCCATAGATAACTGGTGCAGCACCGTTCAAATACCGTAGCATGCATTCAGTTCTTGCTTCAGCAACAGCCTCTCCAATGTCCAATGGCTTTCGGTCTCCGACAAGTCCCATCAATTCCAGTAGTTTTATCGAAAACTTATCAATGTCCTTATCAGTCACATCCCACATGTTGGCAACCAGCATGGGGCAACCTGCCGACATAAAATTGACTGGCGTTCCCCAGGATTCATAGTCTCCAGCCAATTCAAGCGAACCAGAACTGCAGCCCAGTAACAACGCCGGAGAGCATCTACTCAATCCCTTGATTCGACTGCCTCGAATATACTGTTCGCCTCCACCATGTCCCACATAAATCATCAGCTGTTTGTTCTCCAATGCATCAGCAAACTCATCCTCGCTAGGAGCTCGCCCGACTATACCTGTCGCTCCCTTTACCTCGTTCAGTGTACCTTCAAGTCGCTCTTGTGTCCTAATTAGGTCCTTCCCTGGGTTTAAAATATAACTGATATCGGTTTCAAACCTGAAGCTCTCTTGTCTGTGTAAAAGATCCTTCAACATTCTAAGCGATGCAACTCGTGAAACGGATCGGTCTCGTAGAAGAGGAATAGATTCCCACGGAAACTGTTGACACTTCTTATCCAGCACGAGAACAATATGATCATATTGCTTCTTAACCTGGCTATAACTGTGATAGTACACTCGCAATGCTTCTTCAATGTCAACCATAATTTGGTCAATGTCTAGTTCGTCATAAGCATTTTGTTCGCCATGGAATTGCAAAATATCCAGCACAAAATAAATCAAGTCCTCCAGGAGACTTGGATCAGTAAGCTCGTCTGGATTTCCCAACCCCAGAAATAATTCAAATACCTGGGAGTCTACAGATACACGATGTGTAGCCTTGCTTTTCCCCTTTTTGTTCGCTCCTCTTTGAGCAGCTTTGCCTCCAGATCGAGAAGGTAGATTCCGGTTAAGACTTGAAACCACAGCATCTTCGAACTTTGCGGAGAATGCTCGATCAATAACCCAACTACTCATTACGCCTTTAAATCCGCCAAGCCAACGATACTCCATGTCTTCCAACAGTCCTTCAAGCTCTTTGTCAAGCGCAAACCGCTGCCGCCACCAATTATTCCTGTCCTCCTTAGACTTGATCTGCGAAGTGGTACTAAGATGGGCCGTCAGATTACTTTGTTCAATGATCTCACGAAGCTTTGCAAACTCTGTTTCAAATGAATACGACTCCTCATCAGCATCCCGAACATTGTGCCTACTAAGAGGCAAGTTCAGTATAAATGGTTGCCGGTTTCTCTCAAGCTTTGAGACAATCAGGTTGCCCGTTTCATCCGAAATACTTAATGACACAGTGAGCCAGTTTTCGGGAAGAAGATCTACCACATCTTTATGCGAATCCAGATTGCCAATCGTAGGGCGCCTTTCTATTGGACGAACCTTGGGCCAACTGTAATCGTCATTCTTGAGTTTCACTGCCATTCGATCCACCAAACTTGAGCGACCTCGTATAGCTTCCAAATGTAGGTAGTCATCAATTTCTACATGTGAGGAGGATAAAGCTCCTAACAAGACATTCATATCATTCAGCAAGGTTATCGCCGTCGAAGTCTCTGATATAGAACAGTCCTGCAGGACCTCAAGTTGTCCAAGTACTAACTCTCGGGCCTCTATCAGAAGGGCTAGCACTTCCTTGTAACCCATTGATCCTGTACTATTATTACGGCCTGACTTCGGCACTACCGAGGGCACTGAAAGGGCAGAGTCCTGCAATACCCCAAATACAGGATCAATAATTAATGATTGCTTCGCAACCAGAAAGTTATACCGCGCCTTACAAATATTAAAAAGAGCAGTCTCTCTCGGCGAATCATGATGGTAATTTCTCTCAAGGATTTCCACAGCATCATCGTGAGAACCCTGAAGACCCAGACTTACAAATTGATTGCGCCGTAATCGATTTTGCATGGCATTCACACCAGGTGACAAAATACGTGAAACGACAGTATTTGCGGCGGATTTCTTTGTCGCACTAGAAACATTCAGTTTCATGACGCCCCGTGTGATTGTCTCTAATTGATTGTCTTCCGTTTCACCCCGTATGCCAGGCAACATGCTATCGGTCATGTCGTAATATACCGTTTCTTCTTCAAACAAGCCTTGTCGCTGAAGAAATAGAGACAGAGAGAATATAAGTTCCAGAAAGTTGATATCATTCAGCTGAGAACCGTCTAAGAGCTCTTCACATTCCTGCAAAATACGCTGCGACTCTTCGAGTTCTCCCATTTTAATGCTGATTTCGCCGTCAAACGAAAGAAGCGAAATTAAACGCCACGTGCAGTGACTCGCTTGCGCTAGCTTGATAGCTTCCCCGACGTAGTACCGGGCTTCCTTCGCAAATCCTAAAGATTCATATTCCTTCGAGATCTGAGATAGAGAATCTATCAAGACAGACACAGTTGGCCAGATGCAGTATTTAGCGCTATCGACTTTTGAAAGTAGGCTCTTGAGGATTTTGATTGTCTTTTGCAGGCCGACGATTGCAAACTCGCGGCGACCATCATTGGTCTCGAGAGCAGCACAGCAGATATGGGCCCTGCCAAACAGTACGGCTCTGTCTAGAAATTGTCCGATGCTTTCGCCTTTCTGCTTACCGCTTGAGAGAGGAGAATTGATATAATCACTGGACTGGATGTAGTCGACAACTTTCACATATGCTTGCTGGGCAGCAGATGTATCTCCAGAAGACAGAAGTGCCGACGAATAGTCTATCAGTGCTTGGGCGTAAACTAAATCGTTTGTTGGGGCTGCATCCTTATCTAGTAGAGGTTCCAGAAGACGAACGGAGATTCCAGAAAATCCTAGTTGGTGGTATGAGTTTGCGAGCTCCAAGTCGCCAAATCGAGAGTCCTCATCTTTCACACTGCTCTTTAGTTGTTTAAGAAGACCGATTTTGAGCTGGTGGAGGTTGTGTAAGTCCAAAAACTTGCAAAATGCTCGAATCACTGCGAGAGCTTCATATTTTAGAGATTGCTTGGCTCCTGGAAATGTGCTGCCTATGCACAACACCACAGTCTGTAAGATCTGAAGAAACGACTTGAAAGGCAGCGAACCAGTTTTGGTGACTGCGATTGAGTATAGATTGAAAGCTTTAGAGAATAACAGACTGCATTCGCTTTGAGCGCCTGGCTGTTTGACTGTCGATGCTAAATCAGCAAGATCCAAGTTGACGATGTCTTGTGTTCGCTCAAACAAGGGAGCAAATAGTCTCCCCGTAGTGCAAAAGTATGTATAGCAAGTCCTTAATATTATGTGTGAATGCGTGTCAAGTGGTTTTTGTTGCCAAACTGTATTGACGATGTTGACAGCCAGTGAGTTTCTGTCCGTCTCTTTCGAGGATTTTTTGATGTTACTTAAAACACTCCGAAGAAGTTCTGCATTGTCGATTTCTCCTCCGCATTTTAGAGTCATATCTGGCTTTTGGAGAAGTAACCGACTCGTTGAATCTACTAATCTTTGTAAGTGATTATCGGAAATATTGTCTGAAACTGTGTTGAATACCAGATCTTGTTGCAGTTTCTTTGTGTTGACAATAAAATCAAAGGTCCGAGTGAGATAATTCAAAGCCTCGCCATGGAGTCCTTTAGATGACATGACGAGAACTAGCCGCTCACATTTTGTTACTAGACTTTCTGTCATTGTAGGGGCTAGTTCCGGCGAGGATATCTCACATGCCTTGAACTGTACGTTAAGAGAGGTGCTCCAGAATGTCACAACGTCATAATTCTCGGTGTCAGAATCGCTTGATATTCGAATGCCAAGAGCAAACAGGCTGTTGGAAATATGCAAAAGACCCGCGTCATCATGAAATTCAGTGCAGGTGGATTGGAGAGTATTATATATCGCGAGTAACGTTTTCCATGGGAGTGTTTGGGGAGTGGGTGTGGCCCTTATGTTTTGCGACAGCTTTTCCAACACTGAAGAGTTGGTTCTCTTGTCAACTGCAGATAGCAATGACAGGAGTAGGTCGTAGTCTTCAGCGTCAATAGCTTGGAGAATCTCAGATACTTGAGTCTCTTGTTGTTCCCTGCTGCGGTCAGCAGAGTGTTCGTTTGAGTGTTTTAAATGAGCAGTCGTGGGAGAGGAGGGCTCAGAAGTGCCATTTGGAGCCTTCAAGATGGCTGTAATATCGTCATCGCCAGCTATTGTGGCTATCTCTAACAATGTCTTGTATAGTTTCACGAAATATGGGTTTTTATGCAACTCGCTGTTTTCTTTGTACAATGACATCATTTCAGCGCCGAAATGTCTAAGGATATCCTGAGCAGACATTTTCCCATTGGCTAGTGATGCCAGATTCGAGTCTGCTATTTTGTACAGCTGATCATCATACAGTTGAAATGCTCTAAAAGCTGTAATGCGAAGTTTGAATGAAGTGGGTATCGGATATTCGTTTGAGATGGCAGTTATAAGTTTTGTTATGAGGAGGTACTTTTGCTGGCTCGCACTAGGCGGCAGCAATTTGTACCATGCAAGCGCATCTGGCGATGTCAGCCAGTTCAGTATGGTCTAGTTAGAGGTGAAAACGAAAAAGAGAGAAAAGTGTCTTGGTTATTGGACGTACCTTTGAGGAGATGGGTTTCAGAACCTCGGTGGACTTTTGGGTGCATTTCAATAGCAATACATGATTGGTGGTGACAAGATTAGCCAGAGTAGAGTTTGCCCTACTCTGAGGTGCAGCTAGTAAAATTTCAGAATAGTTCTTCTCCTTTATCCGAGATTTGAACAATTTTATATGCAATACCCATAAGTCGGCCAATGCTTCTTTGATCTTGTTAATAATCAATTTGGTCATGCCATTGATTTAGCATACCATTCCGCATTCTATGAGTCGGAGAATCAATGAAGAGTGGAGTTTCTCAGTAGCATACTGGAAATTTCCATCAGCCGTCGCCTTGGCTGAGGACTTCGTCGCAGTAGCAGCTGATCTGGCCGCGGGACGACTCTCGTATAGCGATTTAAGCGCAATCTGTGCGACCTCGAAGCATGTCTTTGCAGCCTTTCCATTCCTTCTGGCGTTCTTGTCCGAGAATCCTTGCAGCGCGTACTTGACAATGGTCTGTGGATCTGTCGAGGGTGCGCCGCTAACTTGATTTGACGGTTTTGCGCTGGCTCTGGGTGGCGCACGGGGCACAGCCGATTTCTGTATTGATTCTTTTAGTTTTAGCAGTGTTTGAAGAGAAAACACTTCGTTTTCCGGGTCCTCTAAGCTGGACATGGCGGTATTTATAACTTATTGTTGACAGTTTGTTAGCGAACTCGAGATCTCTATGTTTATATGCATGCATGAGCGGGATGTGAGGCTCGGTGGGGCGCGCTTATATAAGACTGGGGGTCAGATATCGGGTGAAAACTGGGGTTTAGCATGTGTTGTCTATGGACTTAAGCTGTGGCTCAGAGTGGAATGGTTGCTTTCGTGCCACCGGAGGACTGGCAAGATGAGTTGGTCAGTGCGAAAAGACTGGAAAGGGAGACGTATACGGAGCTAATACAGTACTCTTACAGCAAACGGGAGTCTGAGAAAGTTGAGCAAAAACACAAGACAACCTAACAAATGTGTTAGTCAAGTAAAGTATCCAAGTTGGAACTGTTAAAATGCCTATTACATTGGTAGATTGTGCTAACAGTCTTTGCACTTAAGACTGTACATTTGTAAGTCTCCAATAGATCGTCAATAGATCGGCAGAACTCTGCAACCTTAATGCGTCTCATGCATATTAACTCCCTACAATTACGTCTCCAATAACCTCTCATATACACTGAATAAGACCAAACTAAACTTTTCCGGGACTCAGATTAACCCTTGAAAACATACCAAGCTATACGTACTCTACAACAGCATACAGACAGTTTCTGCTATCAAAATCAGATCACCAGCACCACTCTCAGTCCTACCTCTCACTTCCTAATACAGCTTAGCGTATCTGCAACTTGAAAAATTACATAATCCTAATAAATATTTTCGTAACAACTTCCATTTTTTTTTCTTTCTTCGTCCTTTCATATTTACATTTTATAAATTTAATTTTCTTATTTATATACACACTCACACACCATGGGAACCCAGAAGAAAGAAAAAAGTAGAAGAGTCCGAGAGGGCAAAACCACCGACGGCAATCTCCGTGTCAAAGGAGAAAATTTCTATCGGGATGCCAACAAAGTGAAGAAACTGAGCATGTACAAAGAGGGAAGAGCTCATAGAAATGCGAGAGGAGATATTGTCCAGGCTGCAACTTTCCAATCTACAGAGATCCCCAATGCCAGAGTCGAGCCTAACCGACGATGGTTTGGAAACACCCGAGTGATTGCGCAGGACGCTTTGAATCACTTTCGAGAAGCGATTGGAGCCAAGACGGGAGACGCCTATCAGTTTTTGCTGAAGAGAAACAAACTGCCCATGTCGTTGCTGGAAGAGAGCACGAAAGCTCCGTCAGTGAATATCGTTGAGACCGAGCCGTTTAACCAAACGTTTGGCCCAAAGGCGCAACGAAAGAAGCCTCGGGTAGCCGTAAACAGTTTAGAGGAACTGGCCACAACCGTGGACGACGATGCCGAGAACTACGAAGAAAAGATCCAAGAAAAGATTGATTCTGGGCAAATGATGGACGAAGCCGATGGATTCACCACAGAGGCCAAGGAACATATTTTCAGTAAGGGCCAGTCGAAGCGAATCTGGAATGAGTTGTACAAAGTTATTGATTCATCGGACGTTGTTATCCACGTGCTGGATGCTCGAGATCCTCTTGGAACTCGATGTACATCGGTGGAGCAGTACATCAAGAAGGAAGCTCCCCACAAGCATTTAATATTTGTTTTGAACAAATGTGATCTCGTCCCCACCTGGGTCTCGGTAAGTTAACTAGTAGGAAACTGTTGGGAGAAAAGTTCTTAGAAGTTCCACTGTTAAGTCAAGACTCCTTTCTTTATGTCAGTGAATTGAGTCTGTTACAACTTTGGAAGATTGAAATTATTTGCGATCATCTTCTTCGTTTTGAAGGAGTCTGCGAATAAATATGGCTTAAATGAGTTGAGGTCAAAACGTGCCGTTTTTAGGTACATCTTGGTATTTGCCCTCTTAGTTACGAGCCGTACATGCGCTTGCACTGTTACAAAGCTTTTAGGAACTTTTCTTCTTTGCAGATTTCGTCATCACGATTTATGTTTTGTGTTTATTCATACTAACAAGGCCGCTTGGGTTAAACATCTTTCAAAAGAGTACCCTACATTAGCATTCCATGCCTCCATTACCAACTCCTTTGGTAAAGGTTCGTTAATTCACATTCTCCGACAATTCTCATCACTGCATTCAGACCGAAAACAGATTTCAGTCGGTCTTATTGGATATCCTAATACCGGAAAATCTTCTATTATCAACACCCTTCGAGCTAAGAAAGTATGCACGGTTGCTCCTATTCCTGGAGAAACTAAAGTCTGGCAGTATATTACTTTGATGAAGAGAATCTTCTTGATTGACTGTCCAGGTATTGTTCCTCCTAGTACCAAAGACACAGAAGCAGATATTTTGTTCCGAGGTGTTGTTCGAGTCGAACATGTCAGTCATCCCGAGCAGTTTATCCCGGTGATGTTGGAAAAATGCCAGACCAAGCATTTAGAGAGGACATATGAAGTGAGCGGATGGAAGAATGCCACTGAGTTTTTGGAGCTGATTGCCCGAAAACATGGACGACTACTAAAGGGTGGAGAGCCTGACGAAGCTGGAGTGGCCAAGTTGGTTTTGAATGATTTCAACAGAGGAAAGATCCCATGGTTTGTACCTCCTCCTGAGAGTGAAAAGGGTGCAGAGAAGTTTGAAGGCCGAAGTGGACGGCTAGGAGAGATGAGGAAGCGAAAGGGGGCAGAGGACGACACTGAGAGCAAACCGGTGAAGGCGAAGAAGAGTAAAGCAAGTGAAGAGGAGCAGAAGGACGACGACGAGAAAGAAGGAGAATGGAAAGGAATTGAGGATAATTAGAGAATACGATTTGTTTATTATTAGCATGATAATGTTACGAGTTATGAGATCTATAGGGGGCATTCAATAGAACTTTTTTGTTATTTGATGGTTACACATTAAATAGAGTCATTAGAGTGTCGTAATTGAAAGGCGTTTCATTCAGAACAGCCCACTGACTAGAAGCTGTTACCGGGTCATCTGCAAGTGTCCAATTCTCGCTCTGGCCACGGCGTAGCCAGTTGAAATCGTCTATGTCGTCCCATTTAGCGATATCAGTTCTATTTGATGCAAGAGAAGAAGGGTACTGGCCAAATTTCAGGCCCGTGCATTTCTCAATGATCGGCCGTTTGGAGGTGCAGCTGAGGAAGAACTGGCAGTTGGTCGAGTCATGGAGACGGAACTGGTGACAGTGGGCAATGAATATGCAGTTTGTGGCTTGTGTAATGTAGAAGGAGCCCACGATGTCGGGAATGTAGACGATGCAATGGTTTATTCTGTCAATTGAGCAGGAGCTGAGAGGTTGGTCGAGCAGGACGACCGAATCAGTAAAATTTGTGATTTTGAGGGTGGAGGACTTGACATCAAGGGACGTCACCAGCCTCTGAGTGACGTCTGTCAATTCAGATGAAGGTATAGATGTTCCAGAAGTTGGAGGAGGTGTGGATGCTTCAGAGATAGGGAGCGATCTAATTTCATTGTGTTTAGGTCCGTCATTCGTTGGAGTCAAACTCACCGGGGTCTCACTGACCGCCCTCCTGGCAAATGAAAACTTCTTTATGATGTTCTTCGACTCGACCAGTTCGTGGAACTTCCTCAGCTCATTTGCGTACCGTTCCAGGTCATACTGAGGCAGGAAGGTTTTTGCCTGTCGACAATCCTGGGACAGATCAGAAATGTTTTCTAAGCATTTTAATTTCTGTTCAGTAGTTTTTATGTTTCCAATAGATTTTAATATTTCCTGTTTTTTCAGTTGGAATTGTTTATAAAACTCTCCTGCGGACTGGTGGGCTGTTTCGTGAGCTTCATCATTTTCACGATTCTCAGCTTCACTCTCAAGCATGTGGGGGATTTTGGTGATTGAACCGAGTGAAATTTAATTAATTTTTTTTTCAAGTCGTGGGGAAAGGTGTAGAGGATTAACTACTGATGTTGAAGTGGTGGGGAGTTTAGTCGTGGAGGTGGTGATGGTGGATTACTGAACGTGGTGCAACTTCCACCACACTACACCAGCTACAGTACAGAACGTACCACACACACGCGCCGGTAGAATTCGTCCTGCTCTCTCATATGCTTCCGGCTTATGGTGCCCCGACTTCTTTAATCTTCCAACTTCCCCCCGTATTTATCCGTTTATTTATCCAAACCTTCACCAACGTATAACTTGGACGAGAATCCCCGCAAACTTTTCCAAATGGACCAACTCCGTCAATCACTCGAAGGAACTATCGACTTTGAAGGACAGAAATTCACTGAAACCTTGGGAAAACAAGTCGTGATTGCTGGAAGTGCTCTGAGTTTGTTTGCTGGCTTTTTGACTCAACGAATCGATTTGACTGTCTACGGATTAGGATCAACCATTGTTGTTGCGCTGTTGCTGGTTACGTTCCCGTTGCCTATTTACAACAAACATCCTTTGACCTGGCAATTGCCGTCGCAGTAAAAAAATAAATAATTACACCCCTTGTATATAACCACTCGCGATATGACTGGTAGTGAGTCTGCTGGCCCCTTATTCCTGGGCCTGGATTTGTCCACCCAGCAGCTCAAGGGAATCATTGTCAATGCTAAACTAGAACCGGTTGTGCATGCAAAAGTAGAATTCGACGTTGATTTCCCACACTATAAAACACAGAAAGGTGTATACACCAACAATGAAGAACGAGAAGTTCAAGCCCCGGTCGCTATGTGGCTGGAGGCTGTCGATTTGCTAATCTCGCGAATCATAGAGACCGGGAAGAACGTGGATCTGTCCCGACTACGTGGCATATCTGGCGCGTGTCAACAGCACGGTAGTGTTTACTTGAACGCGACAGCAGACGAACATCTGGCAAACCTGAGTGCATCGAAATCCTTGAAAGAACAGCTTGAACATACGCTCTCGTGGGATCTGAGCCCTAATTGGCAAGACCATAGTACTGAAGCCGAGTGCCAGCAGTTTGAAGAAGCAGTAGCTGGCAAAGAAGAATTGGCCCAACTCACCGGAAGCAAAGCTCACCATCGATTTACTGGACCTCAGATTCTGAAACTACGACACAGACAACGTGACTTGTACGACAACAGTGCTCATATTCTATTAGTGTCAAATTACCTGGCTAGTGTCATTGCCGGAAAAGTGGTACCGCTGGACATTGGTGACGTGTGTGGAATGAATTTGTGGGATATCCCAAACAAACGTTGGGATGATAAACTACTAGGACTTATCGACGATGTTTCTGTCATTAAACAAAAACTTGGCCCTGTTGCTCTCGATGGTTCTAAAAGCCTTTCAAAGGTTAGTCCTTATTTCACGCAGAAATATGGTATTTCTCCTCAATGCGATGTCATCCCCTTTACGGGTGACAATCCAGGCACTATTCTAGCACTTCCCCTACAGCCCAACGATGTTATCATCTCTCTGGGTACAAGTACTACTGCTCTGGTTGTTACTGAAAACTACGTCACGTCCAGCATGTATCACATCTTCCAACATCCTTTGACCAGTGCATACATGGGTATGTTGTGTTACTGTAACGGTGCTCTGGCTCGAGAGCAGGTGAGAGATGCCATTAATGAGAAGTACGGTGTTGCAGACAAGACTGGCTGGGAAAAGTTCAGCGAGTTGGCTTTGCAAGTGCCCGCGACTGGCCAAAGTAATACGACGGAAATTGGATTTTATTTTCCTCTCAGTGAAATTATTCCTGACAAACACAGTACTTTGAAGAGATTGGTGTGGAAACAGGGTTCTGATAGTCCTGCCGAGGTAACACTATCTGCTGATGAGTCCAGCTGGACCACGGACCACGATGCTCTGCGTATCCTTGAGTCTCAAGCTCTCAGTATAAGGTACCGGCTCGCGCCCATGCTTACTACTGAGTCGGGGTATCCTTCCAAGATCTATTTTGTCGGTGGTTCGTCTAAAAATGATGCTATCTGTCAAGCCATGTCTCGAGTTCTGGTGCCTGAAAACGGATCTTTTACTCTGGATCTTAGCGATGCATGTGCCAAGGGGGCTGCTAACAAAGCAGCATTCGGTGTGGTTGGAGACGGCCTCACCTGGGACGAGTTTATCCAAAAGATGTGGTCGAGCAACAACGAAGCCAAGGTTCCCGGTACAAAAGGGATTGCAGATCAGTACAAGAATGTGATGGAATTGTTTGTCAAGAGCGAGCAGTACATTTAATAAGCTGCAGGGGTTGCAAATTCGGGTACCCGGCCAACGGAGGAAAAAGTTGAAGTTATTACTCGGATTTTTGGTAGTGTAGTAAACTGACCAATAATATTAGAGTTACTCATTTAACTAATACACTACTAGTTTGAACCTGTCGTCATATGTCGCATATTTAATCATACCACTCATCAGATGTGTTTGTTATAGGTGGTCCGACATTTATCAAATGAATGTGATACACAGAAATTGGATCGAGTCGGCCTATAGAGTCTCAAATATATTAACATGGTACAGACTTGATACATATGTAGTTAGACACAAGCTAATACATGTAATATATTCTACGAGAGTTACGACTGAGAAATCAGCATGTACACACTATCAAATTTTTTTTCCCTTCATTCTGTTCGTCGCCGTTAATCCTTTAACATTAACGGCTCCCCCGGATTTCACACTCACCCCAGATTATAATTTCCCTTCACATGCCCCGGTAATCCCCAATTCACATGCCCCGCCTTGACCAACCGAAGCCGACGTGACCTCGGTTCGACAGATGTATCAGGTTAGGGCTCTCAGCCCGATTTGCCCCAAGCTGTTGCAGATCGCCATTGTGGGGGCTTTGGCCATATTTATATAAAGGCTTTGGCTCGGAGCGAATTGACACAAGGTTGTTATTCTGAGATTTCAATAAGTGGTAATAAAGAGATACGATAAAAGCATTTCCTTGCAGTTCTCTTCTACAGGATTTACAGAAAAAATTACTATACATATTTATATCCAACATGTCAACCAAAGCCCGTTTGGAACAGTTGGCTCAGTCGCACCTCGGCTTAAACGTCAATCCTACTGCCAATGTAGAGATTAACGGAAAGAAATACAATACATACAGCGAGCCTCCTACTGCATTGTCTGGAGAGCGAGCAAAGACTAGTTTCGATGTCCGGGAGCTCACGTACTACTTGGATGGCGGTAAAGCCAAGACCGAGTTTGCCGAGCGAATCATGCTGATGATTGAGCGGGATCCGATTTTCTACAATGACGATATGTATGATCTGACTTTGAAGGAGACTCGAGAGCTGGCGGTGAAACGAATTGCTGCTATTTCTAAATACGTGGGTCAAGCCAAAACCGAGCAAGAGATCCAGCAGCTGTTTGCCATTATCGGCCTGTCTGATCCGGGGACCTATACCCGAATCGGAGTCCACTTTGGTCTGTTTCTGAGCGCCATTCGTGGCGCCGGTACCTCTGACCAGCTCAACTACTGGGTTTCAAAGGGTGCCGGCACTTTCCACAACATGTATGGTTGCTTTGCCATGACCGAAATGGGCCATGGATCCAACGTGGCTGGACTCGAGACCACTGCTACCTACGATCCTAACTCGGACGAGTTTGTGGTCAACACCCCCAACGAAGCTGCCACCAAATGGTGGATTGGAGGTGCTGCTCATTCAGCTACCCACACTGTTTGTTTTGCCAGACTCATTGTCAAGGGCAAGGATTATGGAGTTAAGAACTTTGTGGTACCTCTGCGAGACACCACGGACTTTTCTCTGAAACCCGGTATTGCTCTTGGTGACATTGGCAAGAAGATGGGCCGAGATGCTATTGACAACGGCTGGATCAAGTTCACCAATGTTAGAATCCCCCGACAATTCTTGCTTATGAAGTACACCAAAGTTGACAACAAGGGAAACGTCACACAGCCTCCTCTTGCTCAGCTGACCTATGGAGCTCTCATTGGTGGCCGAGTGTCGATGGCTTCCGACTCATACCACTGGGCCAAGCGGTTCTTGACCATTGCTATTCGTTATGCTGCTGCTCGACGACAGTTTGCATCGACCGACAATGCCCCCGAAACTAAAATCCTTGATTACACCTACCATCAGCGAAGACTGCTGCCCCGATTGGCGTATGCATATGCCATGAAATCGGGTGCTGATGAGCTTTATGAGTTGTACTGGCGAGCTACCCGAGCATTAGACGACGTGGACCACAATGACAAGGCTGCTTTGGACACAGCTATTGAGGATGTCAAGGAACTGTTCCAAGTTTCTGCTGGGCTGAAGGCTTTCTCTACTTGGGGAACTCAAGATATCATTGATCAGTGCAGACAGGCATGTGGTGGCCACGGTTACTCTGGTTACAACGGATTTGGCCAAGGTTACAACGACTGGGTCGTACAGTGCACTTGGGAAGGAGACAACAACATCTTGACTCTGTCTGCCGGACGAGCATTGATCCAGAGTGGACTTGCTCTTCGAAAGGGCAAGGCTCCCGGAAGTGCGCTGACTTACCTCAAACGAGCCAAAGAACTCAAGGGCAAGACGCTTGCTGGACGAGACATTAGGGACCCTGCAGTTTCCGTTGAAGGTTGGGAAGTTGTGTCTTCTCAGGCAATCAATAATGCTGTTGACAAATACGTCGAGCTCACCGAAAAGAAGGGGTATGGTCAGGTGCAAGCATTTGAGGAATTGTCGCAGCAGCGATTTGAGATTGCTCGAATCCACACTCGTCTGTATTTGATTCGATCATTCTACGAGCGAATTAAGAATCAGGCCAGTGGAAGCATCAAGAAGACGCTTTTGGATGTTGCTGGTCTCTTTACTCTATGGTCGATTGAAAACGAAGGGTCTTTGTTCCTCAAATACGGTTTCATCACCGCTGATGACCTTGATATCGTTACGTCGCATGTCAATGAGTACTGCCGAGTGATCAGAGATCAGGCTATTGGGTTGACTGATGCTTTCAATCTCAGTGACTTTTTCATCAATGCCCCCATTGGAAATTACGATGGAGATGTGTACAAGAATTATTTTGACAAAGTCATTCGACGAAATCCTCCCCGGGATAACCAAGCTCCATATCACGAACGGGTCTTGAAACCATTTTTGACCAGACAGGAAGAAGAAGAGCATGATTTGGAGGAGCTATATCCTGAGGATTAGACTAAGTACATTGAGGTTTAATAATATTCACGTTACGTATCATTGATTTTCTGATTGAGTGCATCCGGAGCGTAGCAAACCAGAATAATTGATCCTTAATAGGTGATTCAAAACAACTGAGTGCTAAAGATTGTTGACTTGATCTATATAAATAAGTGAGTGGGACTGATACTTGCTTGAAGATTGTCGGAATGAGCATTTCTTCTATACTTGCACTCAACTCTACAGTCATTCTGGTAGTGTTGGTTCGAACCCAACTGAGGTGTCAAAGGCTACACAGATGGGACTCCATAACTCGTTGAAATGAAGGGATCTGCAAGACGGGGCCACTCTCCATATTCAAGAGCGTTCTTTATCACATATTCGGTTTTGGGGTACCCATCTTCCGTTTTGGGGTATCCGTCGTCTATTTCGGGGTACACATCGTCCAGTTCCTTAGAGAGATACAAGGTACCCACGGAATACAGCTTTATAAGCAGGCCAGCAGGTTTGTTATAGCACTGCAACGCACCATAAAAGGCATACCGAGTTACCGCCAGCTCCCACAGATTACGTAGAATCTCTTCCAAATTCAAAGGTGCTGTGCCCTTCACTTCAATGTACAAAATAGTGCACGTCTCGCTTGTCCAATAAGCAGAGGTTCCGTTTTGGAGTTGTAGCATCATATGGGGAACTGTCATAGTTGCATCGTAGAACGAGTGGCCAAAAGCCGTTGGAGAAATCCCCAGCCTACTCCTCCGTCATTAAAATGTAGTTCAGTAAACTTGAAAGCCCAATCCCCTAGATTTGCTCCTGTTGTCGGAGCTTTTACCTCTGTCCCAGGAGAAACCATGGAAGCGGTCAATGATAGCATCAAACATAAAAGCACCTGAACGAAAACCATTGCGGACATTGTTGTAGAGCCTAGGGAATACATTCGAATATATATATGAGAAATGAGATAAAACTTATGGATAGGATCCTTCTTCATAGAATTGAGGTATCCCGAACTTGATTTACATCGTAATACTACCTTTTAGCACCATATCAATCAATGCGGTAGTAGGACCCATAAGTTTAACCGCAACATTCTGTAATCATAGCAAAACATAATCGAAAAAATCAAGGTCAGAGAAGAGGAGGAAGAAATCATGTCAGGAGCAATATGTTTCAACAAAAATTATGACAAATCTCCCCTGTATACCACGTCTCTTCTCCGTTTGGCGCATTTCAGCTAAGAATCAATAAATATTTTAGCCCTTCTTAATCACAAGCGATATCATCTTATGTCCAACGAATGACCCGTAGTGAGTAGCCAATCTGAAGGATAGTTAGGTTAATCACATCTCCCTGAATTATCTACTCCTTATACACTTGTTGGACATGAACTGAGAAATCACTGGCAACAAAAATTTATGAAGTAGAAAAGCGGCACCAGCCCGGAGAGTTTTGAAAGCGGCATAGGGGCCCGCTCTTGGCCCTTAGCACATCTACAGACGGAATTACCCATGCTATAGCCTTTACAAGCGCATATTTCCTTTGTTCTCGTGGTTGTTTTTACGCGTGCCTGACGCGTAAGAGTCGCGTTTGGATGTGTATATCTATACCTAGATATGGAAACTCTGGGTGTCAATCCTCTGCTCCTAATCGCGACGTTTATAACCACAAGGTAGCAAATCCTTTTTTCCTTCTTACTTTCTTTTGGTAATACCCAAGCTCCCAAATTCCAAAGAAAGATTTCCCAGTATTAGTATCATTTATATTTTCGTAGCTTGAAACCACGATTGTTTTTCCATTGACCTTTTCTGTCGCATTAGCATACCGCATACCAAGATTCGGACCCGTTTAAATCCAAAGTAATCACACTCCTTAACAATGATACCGAAGAGTCACTCAAAGGCTTCTTCGACACAGTTTATCTAGGCCCCACTCTGGACGCTGATATCGAAGTCAATGTAACGTTTTATAATATCAACGAAAGGGGTAAAGATTCTTGACTTGATCATATAAATAAGTGAGTGGGACACTGATACTTGCTTGAATATTGTCGGCATTTCTCCCTATAACTTGCACTCAACTCTGCAGTGTCAAATGTTACACAGAAAGGACTCCATAAGTCGTTGGATTGAAGGTATCTGCAATGATTGGCCACTCTCCCCATTCAAGTACCTCCTTTATCACTTCTTCCGTTTTGGGGTTATCCGTTTTGGGGTACACTTCTTTCGGTATGGGGTACACTATATAGTCATTGTAGTCTTCGTAGATATTGCGAAGTAAGGTACCCATGGAGTACAACCTAATTAGCAGGCCAGCAGGTTTGTTATAGCATTGCAACATGCCATAAAAGGCGTATCGGGTTACCGCGATTTCCCACAGATTACGTAGAATATTTTCCAAATTTGAAGGTACTGTGCCCTTCACTTCGACATACAAGATATTGTACATCTTGCTTGTCCAATAAGCAGAGGTACCATTTCTGAGTTGTAACATCATCTGGGGAATTGTCGTAGTTGGATCGTAATACGACTGGCCCAAAGTCGCTGGACTCAAAACCCAGTCTTCTCCTCCTGCAGTATATTCTATTGCGGCAAAACTGAAAGCCCAGTCTCCGAGATTTACTCCTGTTGTGGGAGCTTGTACCTCAGTGCCTGTCGCGTTGAGAGGTGCATCAGGAACTGTGATGGGAGCCGCTGTTGTCAATGATAGCGAAAGAACGAGAGATAAGAGCGCCTTGAGAATGAAAGCCATTGTGGACATTGTTGTAGAGCCTACGAAATGAATACATTTAATATGTATCTGAGAAATGAGATAAACTTATGGATAGGACCCCTTTTATAGAATTTATGTGAATTAACCTTGACTCGAATAACCTACATCCCAATGCTACCCTTTTATCAATACAATACCAATCAATGCTATATCAATCAATGCAGTAGCTTAACGATGACCGCAAATTGCATTCTGTAATCATATCAAAGCACAATCAAATCAATCAAGGTCAGTGAACAGGAGGAAGAACTCATGTCAAGAGTAATATGTTTCGACGAAATTTATGACAAATCTCCCGTGTATAGCACTTCGCTTCTGCTCTTTTGCAAATCAGTTTACCGCATTTAGAATCCAATAAATATTATGGCCCATTCTCCCTTACTCACAAGCGATATTATTATAAGTTTACGTTATGTCCAACTAATGGCCCGTAGTGAGGTACAAGCCAATCTGAAGGATGGTAGAATTCCACATCTTGCTTCCCTTTGAATTGCAATGGAAACAAAACCCAACTGGCAAAAATAAAATTTATCATTCAACTGCGACTGTTGTGGAACGACTACATATATCTCTAGCTCTAGCCCCGACACCCGTGAAGCTACATAGTGGCCACCTCTTGGTCTATCACGAAATCACTCATGCTATAGTCTATACAAGCGCATGTAGCCGTTGTTCTCGTGATTGTTTTTACGCGCCGGACGCGTAAGAGTCGCGTTCGCATGTGTATATCTATACCTATATATGGAAACTTTGGCTGTCAATCTTCAGTTACCCTGTCCTTCTCGCTCCTGTATTTATTAACCCAAGGTACCCAAAGCTTTCTTTTCCTTCTTACTTTCTTTTGCTGATATCCAAGCTCCCAAATTGCAAAGAAGGATTAACTACTTTATTTATTTTATTATCATGAAAACAGCAGTGTTTGTCCTATTGCCCTTTTGAGTCGCATTGGCATTCCCTGGCGAGGCTGCGCCTGATGATAGCGCAACCGATGCATACCAAGATTCAGACGCGTATGATTCCACCGTAATTCCTCTCTTTAACAATGATGTCGAAGAGTCAGTTAATGGCTTCTTCGACACAGATATCCCCGTTCTGGATGCTTATGATAGGCAAGTCTGTGTAACCTTTTCTGATATCAACGAAAACCCTTTGGGTATGACGACTTATTCAATGTCATTACTCAGGACGTAGTCTTACCTGTAAAGAATTTCAACTTAGGCAGATCTCAAAAGATCAGTTTTAAATTAGATACTAGTGGAATGTCAATTGCATTCAAAGCTAGGTTCAGACGTCAGACGTGCGCGATTTGGTGAAATAGATTATAACATGAAGGACGCTTTCGAAGAATTTCGTAATGGCCTAAACGAGACCGAATCAGTGTTTTGGCGTACCCCAAGTGGTACCGTCATTCATATGCGAGTCGAAGGACCGATTCCGTCGAACATTTCTGAGATTATTCCTGACTTCTGGGAAATTGCGAAGCGAGATTTCGCTTTGTTTGATATGGTATTGTTCCATGACCGGGAATTAGGAACCAAAGTGACTCTTATGAGCTTTGGAACTTTATTCCCGAATGCGAAGGTTCAATCGAAAAAATTGGTGATCCTTGAAGATCAAAATCGAGGACAGGAGCGACCTCGCTATAAATTAGTCAATGGTTAGTGTTTCCAGGAATGTTGCTAGGAAATGTTGCTTTAAATACAGTACGTAGTTAGTTATAAGAATTCATCTTTATTGTCTATATTATCGTGAATCTTCGTTTCTTGTGATAGCTAAATGTTAAGTAGTACATGTAGAGAGGATATGTCAAGCACTCGAGCTTGAAAGGCAACTTCTGATCCTTAGATGGAAGATTGTCTGATATGTCCCGTATCTATATATCCTTGGATATGTCCCACTGAGTTTACCCTGGTAAAGCGAGGTAGACTTATATTACAGGTGTGCTTAGCTGCTTTAAGACTGCAAAATACTATGACGTCAATGGATCTTTACAGCTGTGAGATCAACGTTACAATACTAACCTGACTCCTCAATCTCCCCTGCATTTAATGAAGCAACGATCGACGGAGCGGTTTACAGATAGTGCATATGACAAAAGTTCTAAACCTGACCTCTGTCTCTCGGGTCAAAATGCAAAGCCATGTGAGTGGAAGACGTGTGGTAATGTGTTAGATTATGGCAACCATCAGACCATGAACAGATGGTTTGGATTCATGAGCATTGTTTAGCAAAGACAGTCAGTACAGTGTGGTGACACAGAGAAGTTATTAAACACCCCGAATATGGACATATTTGAACCTTTCGAACCAAAGACGGTGTGGCCACTGTTCCTGCGTAACAGGGCTCTGAATGCTAGGAAATGTAGCACACATTCTGATATCAACATTCCTCAGAGGTTGAACTTTGTCAACCCATCAGAAATAGCTCTCCCATGCAGCAATGTGTCTAGATCTCTTCACCAGTGTTTAAATGTGTCACATTACAACCCCGCCCCTAACCCACTGAAACTTCCACAGCCTTCTCCCTCCGAACCTCAGCATATTTCAGAAAAATCTCAACACCACGTTTTTGTCGTTCAAGTGACTGAAAGGTTTACATATTTTGCTTTTCAGTTTTTTCAGCACAAAAGTCAAATAACATATAAATTTTGATATTCTCGTAAATCGGAATTCGATATTTCTCTAGAGGATTACCAAAAAACTTGCGGATTTATTTACTAGCAAGGTTTTTGTTCAATATTGAGTAAGCAAAAAAAGTTGATTGGATGATTTTCAATCCCATACTACGAGCCGTGACTAACTGAAAGTTAATTTAGATCTTTTTTTTTCTCTTATATATATAGTATCATATCTTATAATACCGGTGAATACGATAGGTCATTCTCGGTTTACTATTTAAAAAGAAAAGAGAGAGAGAACGAGAGTTAAACTACGAAAAGTGTGCCAGTCATATATTTTTGTACGACTTTTCAACTGAATCACAAAAAGTGTCGAGATCAGCAACTTGTGCGGTTTTTTTTGTCATCTATTTTGTGTGCTGTGTAAATAAAAAAAGACAGCTGCAACTCGAAGTCCTAGCCCCAGTTGATCAAAGACAGCATGACAACCACTAACCCCGAAGAACCGGTGGTTCACGACAAATTCGAAGTCGGCTGGCTATTCGTCCAGCAGTATTATACGCATCTCAACGAGCAGCCCAATCGGCTCCATCTTTTTTACACCAAGAAGTCCACTCTGTGCCACGGCACTGAAGGGGAGGCGATTGCTTCGTACCAAGGACAGACCCAGATCCAACAGCGAATCAAGGAACATGATTTCGAGGATTGTAAAGTCGTCATCTCCAACATGGATTGCCAGGAATCCGCCGACGGCGGCGTCGTAGTCCAGGTTCTTGGAGAGATGTCTAACCGAGGCAAGCCGTCCCAGAAGTTTGTCCAGACTTTCTTCTTGGCTTCTCAACCCAGGGGTTACTTTGTGTTGAACGACATTTTCAGATTCTTGAAGGAAGACATTCCTGAGTTTGAAGAGCCGGTCGACACTCCTCAGTACCAGAACGGACACCAGAATGTCAACAGCAATGCTGCTTCTGCTTCTGCAGGTCAATCTGCTGCTGTTGCCGCCACTCCCAACTCGGTACCTGCGGCACCTGTCACTCAGGTCCCCGCTCAAGTCAACGGAGGAGATGCCAGGCTTCAGGAATCTTCCTTATTCTCCCAGTCTCTGGCTGATTCTTCTGGCCCAGTGACCCCTAACGGAGGAGTTGCTCCCAAGGAAGCCAAGGCTGAGCCCAAAGTTGAAAAGGTAGAATTGACTCCTGCGATCAAGGAGACTACGGCTGCTCCTGCTCCCGCTGCCGACCAAGCCCCCATTGCTGCTGCTCCCGCTGCCGCTACCACTCCAGCTACCACTCCAGCTCATGCTGCTCCTGCTGCCACTCAGTCTCAAAAAGCAACCAAGCAGCCCACTCAACTCTCCCCTGCCACTCCTGCTGCCCCAGTCTCATGGGCCGCCATGGCAGCTAAAACAGCTAAGAAAGAGGCTCTGGCCGCTAACGGTGCTGCTGCCCCTCCTACTCCTACTCCTAGCACAGCTACTCCAGTTGCAGTTCAGCCGGCTGTTGGTACTACTGCGGCCACTGCAGCCACTCCTACTCCCACTCCTACTGCCACTACCATCGCCACCCCTAAGCAAAACGGTGGCCATCAACAACCACAACAACAGCAGCAGCAACAACAAAACGGTAGTCGCAACAAGACCCCCGAGTATCACTCGGCTTACATCAAGCATGTCTCGTCGAGAGTCGACGATGCTCTTTTAAAGAAAGCGCTCGACAACATTGGAATGGTTACTCACTTTCAAGTTGAAAAGAGCAAAAACTGTGCATTTGTCGACTTTGTCGACGAGGCAACCTTAAAAGCAGCCTTGGCTGTTCATGAACTTCAAGTTGGGGACCAGACTGTGCTCATTGAAGAACGAAAGAGAGGTGGAGCTAAAAAGAATATCAAGAAAACTAGCAACAACAAAAAGCCCATAAGGGCATAGACTTAGAAACCCTTGCATTGTTGGTATCAGAGTGTATAACCAGGTGGAATCAACGTTGCCGACCCTGAGGTTCAGTTTGTCTCGTTTTGCATTCTCCTGGCTCCGTTGATGAGCAGCAGTCCGCTAATGAACCGATTATACGATCATAACTTAAGTACTAGTGATAATGACATTAGTAGATGAAAATACATTAGTAGATGATGATCTTATAGAGCTTTTCGCTAACAGTACGACAACACAACCGAAAACCATAATACACTGTGTGACAATCACATTATTACATGGCACATATATATAACTACAAATCCAGATCCTTTGAAACAAGAGTTCTGCAAATAGGATGGAAAAATGTCTCGTTTTTCTTGAAAGTAGCAACGGCCAGCTCTCGGTTAACTTTGTTCAACTGTCGGAAACCTGGTCGGACATACTTCATTCGTCCAACGGTACCCAAAAAGTCAGCCAATCGCTGATACTCTGATTCTAGCTCAGCACCTGTAGCAAGTCTGTACCATCGGGAAATCACTTCAGCGTTGCTCGACTCGGACAGGTGGTACGTACTGTTCAAAGCAGCAGACAAGCTCTTTTTAACAGAAAGCTCAAGTTTGTCAACACCATCTCCCACGGTGTCCAAGAAGACAATAGTCTGCGAAGAAGTCCATTTGTCCATGTCTTTAGCAGAGAAGGAGCTGTAATCTCCATTTCCGTTGGCAGCCTCGAGCCATTTGTCGGCCAACCCATAACAAGCGTTGGCAATGGATGTGTCGAACTTGGGCTTAGGCGGAAGACCGGGAGTAAAGTACCATGTGTCCCAGTCGATAGAGTCCAACTCTTCTTTGTGGTCCTTGAAGTACTCGTACACGGTGTCTCTGAACATGTATGAATCGAGAGACTTGCCCTTGAATTTGGTAAAGTAGTATGGAATAAAAGGGTCAAAGGTCTCTTTACCCAAAAGGTTTTCCAGCATAAATAAAAAGTTGAATCCCTTTTCATAAGGGACAGTGGAATACGACTCATCAGGATCCACTCCACTCTTAAGATCGACGACCAATCGAGCATAGTTCTCGGCAGAGGCTCCCATGGATTCAATAGACTCTTCAAGCTGCTTCCAGCCGATGATGGCAGAGAAATGTCGATGGGCTTCTCCATGGACAGCAGCAATAATTCGTCGTTCAAGGTAGACGGTCCAGCCCTCATTGAGCCAGAAATGTTCCCAGGAACCGTTGGTGACCAAGTTACCGCTCCACGAGTGGGCCAGCTCGTGAGCAATGACATCAACGTTTTGTCTGTCTCCGGAGATGAGAGTAGGAGTAGCAAAAGTGATGTTGGGGTTTTCCATACCTCCATAGGGGAATGAGGGGGGTAGGACAAGCACATTGAAAGTTTTCCACTCGTATGGGAACACCACAGCCTCAGCAGCCTTGATGAAGTTCTCAGTATCAGCTTCAAACTCATAAGTGCAAGCTTTCACGTTGCCAGGTTCGGTGTAGACTTTGGATCTCGGTCCAATGTCGTTAGAGGCCAAATCACCCGAAGCAATGGCAACTAGATAACTGGGGATTGGGATGTGCTGGTAGAAGTGATAGTCAGTTCCGCTGCCAGCGTTGACAAATGATTCTTCGTCAGCACCGTCAAAGAGTGACTTTTCAGAGACATTGCCGGAAAGGACCACTGGGTGTTCAGATCTTACAATGTAGGTGAAAGTGCTCTTGATAGCGGGAGTGTCGAAGCAAGGGAACAAAGATCGGGCATGGATGGGCTCGCACTGAGAAAACAGGTACGGGGCTTTCTTGCCGGAGGTTTGATCCTTGGTCAGCCATTGCAGAGCAGTGCATTTGTCGGTGGTAGAGAACTTGATAACCAGAGAATTGTTCTCGGTTTTAGTAGCTTTGCCAATAGGAATAGTCAGTGCAGATCC
This sequence comes from Spencermartinsiella ligniputridi, assembly GCA_030583385.1. Lineage (NCBI taxonomy): Eukaryota > Fungi > Ascomycota > Dipodascomycetes > Dipodascales > Trichomonascaceae > Spencermartinsiella > Spencermartinsiella ligniputridi. Next base: position 316,692 of record JAJMIC010000015.1, read on the forward strand.
TAAATGTTCTCTTCGGGACCCAATCGAAAAGTCCTTGATGTCTTTCTTGTTCCACTGGATCTCGGCGATATCCAGGAACGAAGTGTCCAAGACGACTTGCGAGACATTTGAATCGACAACATCAATGTCGTATTTCACCAGTCCCTTGAGATTTTTCTGGTCCCAGTCCACCTGCAAAAGCAATCGGGTGGTATTGATTTTGAAGTTTTGGAAGTTGGACAAAGTAGACGGGTCAAGTTCGGGAGACTTTGAGGGTCGATTTTGTTCCAACAAGGTTTGTTTTGGATGGGGAGCGGCCATTGTGTGTTTGAATGATGTGAATATTCGGAATTGCTTTGAAAGGACACTGAATACCGGAGCTGCTGGTTTCTTGATCCAGTTCATGTAATGGAAGAGAGTGAAAATGGTCGGTATTTGCATGCGGTTATCGGCGGTTTGGAGCCGTGCATACGGTGTGTTGGTTATTAGCATCTGAGCTAGCACACCACTGATGTTAGGACTATGAGTTCAGGAGTCTGGGAGGAAGATACAGCCTACCTTTTGAGTTATGTGTATATATTTCGTATATTAGAGTTGGTTTCTATCAATAGATGTCAATTTTACTTGTAAGTTGACCGAGTTAAATGTACCAATACTCGAGGTGTTTAATACAATTAATAGATGACACACCATGTGTACACTCACACACACATATATATTGTGTTTGACACAGATTCATGATTCAGCGGTGCGGACATCGGTGCTGGTATGTAAGCTTATATAAGACTACAGTGATCTTCAAGTCAAGTCAAGGTGAATGGCATGAACAGATCTGCTCGAGCAAAAGAGTATCAAACTAGATATAGTGGATAGCCCTGATTCGCTTGCAATGGGCTCTACTGTACCAGCCATCACTGACTGTTAAAAAGAATAGAAACAACGACTACGAACCACTCACTCAAATAGAGTACAGTACACGTATGTACCAGTATGCTTATTATATCATACTTGTAATATCATGCTCATATGAGAGTTCACTTAACCTAACCTACGTCAAACGTTAACCTAACCCTCCTCTAAAATTAACCTAACCTCTGTATTCCCAGATCCAACTACTACCTAAACAGGTAATTGCACACCCTTTTTACATGTCCTCCCACAGTACATTTCAGAACAGTGGTCTTGAATTTTCCAATCACCTTGGGACCGTAATACCTCTGATTTTACCGTTGTTGATTGTCCATATAATTCATCATGCAAATGTAAGTAGAGATTGAAATGAGAGCGTAGATTAAAAGAGAGCGACGTGGGAGATTGAACAGATATAGGAAATGAACAGAATGTGGTGAATGGCGCAGTGACCGTGGCACGAAATCGGTGACGAAATCGATGACGATGCAAATGAAATGACGATATCATTGGATCAAATGGAATAGGTGAAGAAGTTGAAAGAGCTGTAGTCAGAGGAGTCAGAAAGGATTCAGCGACAAATGAATAAATAAGCAAATAAACCGGCGAAATGTAATGGTGACTTGAGTTGACCACCGAGAAATGCGACATTGGAAATTAAATGTCACAGCGAACTGAAGCCCAAGTTGGATGTAATGTGATTTCCAACAAATGATATCGCAGTGCGCACTGGTTATCTTGGCACGAAAAGGTGACTCTTACAGTGACTCTTCTGTGTGAAATCCACAGTTCGGCCACCCCGATACTGAGCGAGCGAGTATCGTGGCTTTACGTACAGGTGTCAGGTGATTCGTTCTCCGCTATTCATGATTGATTCTCTTTATTTCGACCTCCCCTATCCTCGTCTTTCATTTGTGTAATTTACTTTATTCCCACAGCCGCTAACCAGTTTCGTCAAAACCCTCACCGGAAAAACAATCACCCTCGAGGTTGAGTCTTCCGACACTATTGACAATGTCAAGTCCAAGATTCAGGACAAGGAGGGAATTCCCCCTGACCAGCAGCGACTCATCTTCGCCGGAAAGCAATTAGAAGACGGCCGAACTCTGTCTGACTACAACATCCAGAAAGAATCTACTCTTCATTTAGTTCTCCGACTTCGAGGTGGTGTCATTGAGCCCTCGCTCAAAGCCCTTGCTTCCAAATACAACTGTGAAAAATCCATCTGCCGAGTCTGCTATGCTCGACTTCCTCCTCGAGCTACCAACTGCCGAAAGAGAAAGTGCGGACACAGCAACCAGTTGCGACCCAAGAAGAAGCTTAAGTAGATGATGTATATTGTATTACGTATTTTTTCATATATCTACGTATAATGTGGGAAAATGACAAACTAGCTGCAATTGTAATCAAAAACATACAATCAGAAATAATACAATTAATTAAAAAACATCCAAATACAAAGAGAATACAATCAATTAAAACGTCATTAATTTTGTACAATAAATAAATATATCAATAGTCCACGTCACTCCCTCAATGTCAAATGCCAGGACTAGACTGCCCACTGTCCTCCGTCAAATACGGACTGTCCAATACCTTGGTCAACGTAGGCTCATGCAAAACAATCCCCGGACAATACTTTGTCAATATCTTATGCAATTCCAACCTTATGATTGGTTTAGTCAAAACTGCATTCATGCCTGCCTCCAAACACATTATACCATGCTCGTCATCTGCAAACCCAGTCATTGCAATAATCGTGTACGGATACCCCAATGTTCCTCTAATAATCTTAGTGGCTTGAAGTCCATCCATACGAGGCATCTGAAGATCCATAAACACAATTTCGTAATGGATTCCTTCTTTAATAGCTTCGCCGATTTTGCCCACCACCTGTTCTCCATCAGAAGCAACCTCAATGTCTTTGATTCCCTCTAGTCGTAACATTCGTTTGATGATCTCTTGGTTGACAACATTGTCATCCGCCACCAGTACGCGAACACTGGCATTCGCAGCTTGCGCTGTGTTCACCGCCAAGGCATTGGCTTCAGCGGTCCTAAACGCTTTCTTGGGAATAGCGAAATACGAGTCAGGGGGTTCATTTTTGTTACTCTGACTCGGTCCCATCAGTTTCAGGTCTTGATCCGCAGAACTGCGTCGTCTGACCGCTTCGCTAGCAGCAAGAACGATAGTAGGCACACTGGATACAGCGCCATCGACGGTCTTGAGTGAATGGCTGTCGTCGATGCTCTCTCGTCTTGATACTTCGTGCTGGACAATCTCAAAGCTCTCAAGTTCGTTAGCACTACGCACAAACCGTAAAGGCACTCGCAAAGTAAAAGACGAACCTGACCCCAGTTTTGAACTCAACATAATCTCTCCATTCATGACACCAGCAAGCTGTCGACAAATAGAGAGTCCAAGCCCTGTTCCGCCAAATTTTCTCGACAGTGCTTGATCACCTTGCACAAACGGTTCAAAGATTTGTTCCTGCATAGTCTCGGCAATACCTGGGCCATTGTCAACCACCTCAAAATCAAACAACAGAACCTTGGGTGCCACCACTATCGACTGACCGGCACGAAGTTCTCGGCCGGAATGCTGGCCGAACGATTTTCGTCTTATCCGTGATTCACCACTGTTTCGACTGTCGCCGTCATTGGGCCCTGCTGCTGCTGAGTTGTTGTTGACAATATTAACGTCCTTTTCTATCCACGATAGTCGCTTGTCAGATGCAACCGAGCCCTTTCGAGCTCCCTGCTGAGGAACCTCTTCCAGTACTGGCATACGAACGCTGGTTCGAGGAATGACCTCCCCAACACATTTCACCGACAAGGACACTTCGCCTTTATGCTTGGTAAACTTGAGACTGTTCGAGATCAGGTTGATAATAACTTGCAGAATTCGACTCGAATCTCCATACAAGACCATGGATGAAACGCTGTCTGGAACCAAGTTGTAGCCGATAGCGATTCCCTTCTCAGCCGCCTCGGCATCAAACAGCGAATGCAACTGAGACACGATTTCCTTGATCTCAAATTCCTTCTCGTCAAGTGAGATGTTGCCAACTTGATTCTTGGAAAATGTCAGCAAATCGTTGAGTAGATTTAGCAGTAACTCTCCAGACTTGAAAATAACTTTAAGCGATTTCCGTATTTTGGCAGTGTCATTCTCGGTCAACGAGACGGCCGTCATACCCAAAATTCCATTCAATGGGGTACGCAATTCGTGAGTGATGTTGGCTATAAATAAGGATTTAGCTTCGTTTGCGGTTTCGGCATTGATTCGAGCCGCTTCCGATTCTCGTGTCCGTTCGCGCACTCGGTCTTCTAAATGCGTGTATTGCTTTACAAGCTCATCAATCATTCGATTGTATGTTTCTGACAGGTCAGTTAACTCGTCTCTGATGAACCGTTTAGGGATCAAGACTTTTGTAGGGACCCTGAACCGAGATTTTTGGTTATTATAATTAGGGACATCGTGGTTTTCAACCATTTTCTCGGTATTGTCTGACTGCACTGTCCGGTCGGTCTGGTCTGAGCCTTCGCTGGTGAGACTGTCGGATCCATCAGGCTTTTCGTGGAATTCCAGGGTGGTTTGTTCTGTGGCTGTTCTGAGCCTATAAATCGGCTTGACGGCGAAATATGCCATGGGCAGGGTCAGCAGTATGAAGAATCCTGCCACCCCAAATGCTGTTCCTATCATAACGTTCCTTACATACGTCATAGGAGCGTAAACGTCACTATGCGGTTCTTCGATACCTACAGCCCAGGTGGTCAGCTTCAAACGTACTTGAGCATAGCCGACAGCCACGCCCGTTGACACCGTAGTTGCCGCATTGATTGAATAGCCGCCCGATTCAAGATCAGGAGTGGTCAGTGCTTTGGCCATGGCTGGGTACCGACTAAGATTATATAGGCCGAACCGCTGGGCGGCCGGCGGGGTGGGAGGAAGAAGATATCTAAATCCCTGGTACTGTGTATTGTTTGATTCGTCTTCTGGAGTTCCTCCTACCAGAATCATCGTACCTCCGCCCTGCAGTCCCGTCGGGTCATTTATCACTTTCTGAATATTCTCCGATGTCATGACTACCGTCATGTAGCCAGTCAGACTAGGTGTCTGAATTAGCACTGTAGAGTTACCCATCACGGGAAGCGTAATAGACATCAAGTGACCTGCTTCGTAAAACGGGCCCGCTACAACTCCGCCTAAAGACGACAGAGCTGGCGGATACGTCTTATTCGGCCCTATTGGATACAGATCAGGGACCAACTTGTAATCCGGCTGCGACGTGGAATTAGTAATATTATACACGGGATTCAGAGCCACGTCGAACAGAGAAATCGAGTAAAACAGCCCAACGCTCTCTAACGTCAGGTTGAAAAACTGCGTAGCGTCGTCCCAGTTTGCGGCCGTGTGGTTTCCAGCATGATACCGACTTAAAGCGTCCTGAACTGGGTCCTGAGTCGCCAGCCAAAAAGTCTGATAGTACATGAAGGAAAACACCTGAGCCACCTGAGACGCCTTGAGCAGCGCAACCACTTGGAGACTATCTCCCGTGAGGCCCAGGGCATAATGTGAAGTGTTTACGCCGGCCACAATGGCCATTATTGTCAGGGACACCATGACCACAAAGCATATTAATAGAATCAGCTGGAGCCGGATTCCGATTGGGATTTGTTTCCTGGATTTTATTAGGGGCCGCCGTGGATACGGCCCTATTTTGAATTTCATGGTGTCATGGAGTGTACACACAAAATGCAAGTACCAGGAAAGGAGAGTAGTTTGGGAAAATGTCTGTGTTCTGAGATAGTTCGAGGTTTTTTTATATGGTCCTCCTTCCGCGCGACGATAATTATCAAATGAGAGGCTGAGACGCTCAGTTTGGAAAATAACATTAGGGTAGTTTGGAAGCGCCGGAGATGCGGACCTAACCCCGGGTTCGAGAGAATGTGGGCGCTGTCTGATGTATTTTTGGTTTAAATAAAGTGGTTATTGACACTGGGAGAAATGGGAAAGGGTAGCTGGGTTTGAGTGATATGAGAGTGGATTATAAGTGGGAGGAGAGCTCGTTTTCTTATTGGTTGTGCAGAACGCGGGGTATATGCAGAGATATTCAAAGACAGGAGGGAGTGAGAGTTAAAGTAGGAAAATAAAAAGGTTGTTTGTGGTAGTACTGAGCATTGTATTTTGGGACTGCTCTGGATTGAAATTTGGGACAGTATTCTAGGACAGTATCTAGGACAGTATCTAGGAGTGTATTCTAGGACTGTACTTTGGGACCGTACATTGGCATATGTAGATAACGGTCATCTTTACTATATACAGAGAAGATAGCCCATGCATATGCAAGATGTGACGATCGCTGCTTGAAATAAAGATGGTAGGTTACTGAGAAATTGAACTTAAACAGGCATTTATGAGAAATGAAAAGTAGTTGGTATTGAAGAAGAAAAACTGACAAGTAAATTAGTCAAATTTGGCTGACATATGAGCAAGACTGGGTTGAGGAGCTAAAGGTAGACTGAAGATGTTTTTATTGCCCTAATGACCGCTCTCAATAACAATAACTGACAATATTATCCATGTACTCGCTAAACAGTATCATACCACAATTTACTTTTCTTATTGTATTATTTGAACACTGACAACGTCCTAGACGATCAAATGGTAAACTGAAAGAATGTGACAAACGGCACTAAATGGCTACTTCTGTATCCTCATTACAATACTACAGTTCGAGAAACCACATAACAACCAAAGGAAATATCTGAAAGGTCACTGGATTACACTTAAGACGCTCTTAAAATTATAATTGTCTTTCAGTTTCACATTATTGACATCTGGCCAAGACTAGGGTTTACCCCTGAATCTTTTTCAGCTCGAGCTCGGCCTCCAGTGAACCGTTGGTCTCCACTAGCTTTCAAAACTTTTCTTCGTTTAAACTCATCTGCTGTGGTTTTCGCGAAAGTAAGTCGGGCCCCCGTCACTCCCACCTCGAGATACAACGAGGTAGTCGATGGTGAACTGGCTCCCGTTGCAATCGAGAAATTGGTCGATTTCGGAAGATTGGAAAACATTGATCTCACTCAGTCTGATGCTGCTATATGTGTAGAGGTACATCGAATCGTCCAAGATTACTACGGTGGCCACACCACCAAGAGAGTAGAACTGTCTGGACCGCGGTTGAGTTCTACATTCTTGAGCACAGATACCAGGCATTTGTTCTTGTACGCGACTAATCACAAAGATAGTGCTAGTGAAATTGGTGAATTAGAGGACGTGTCCAAACAAGACCTCGAGAACAAGTTATATGGAAGAAATACTGGTATAAATGAACCGAAGTTTAAATCCTCAGATCGGACTCTGACGGTGGAGCAGGGCCTCTTTTCTGTCTAGAACAAGAGCCTAGTGACCATTGAAAATTCTCCCAGTTCTATCTACGTCGCTTGCTATCTGCAACAACATCTTCCATCTCGTATAGTAGCCATTTTCAGAAAAACTTTTCCACGGGACTCTAGCTGGCTCTTTCATTCAACAATGGATTATCTTGTAGAATATTTGGATATGAAAAGGTTGAAGAATGAAGACACCTTAATGAGGGAAAAAACGCAGAAACTCGCGGTGTTTCCTGTGCACATGGAGCCTATGCAGTATGCCGAACAGATGTAAAATGAAGTTATCCCAGCAGCCAAAGAGCTTCTGGCTGACGAGAACTTGTATAACCTCCGAGCAACGCTCTTGAGATCTCTCTACAGGGATGTAAAACAGTATGCGTTTTCTTTCTCCACCGAGGAGACTATGCTCTGGCATATACAATGGAATAACAAATTAGCAGGAATGGACCGAGCTGATGATTACGAGCCTCTACTGGATAACCTGGACGTGCTAGAGCGTGACCTATTTCGTGTTGCCCTACACATTGTCCAAATTAAAGTTCCTCGCGCGGGCTACTTGTTCAACAATCGAGATACAAAGTCAAGATTCGCCAAAAAGTCCGCGCAGATGAGCCTTTACGAGAAATTTACTACAGTCGTACAATCTGAACAGGAATATCTGCCGAGTTTCCGTGAATTTGTCAAGAAGGTAGCGATCAGTGAGGATGAATTGACTGACGAAGAGTATGAGTTTTATGACGATAATAGAGGCCTTATCGATAGAAAAGTCTAGGAGTACAAGAACAAGTCTAATCGCTAAAAGGTAAGCAAAAAAATACAATTTAGTCAGAAGGTATAGAGAAGACACTAACAAAAGATGAAGAAAATGAAGTCGGTGACAGTGAAACTTCAATGATCAAATGATCATTTCCAGTGGCGTCGTGTCTGAATTAACTGCTCAACGACACCAATGTAGGCTTTTGTTAAACTTGTTTAGCAAATTGTCCTAGTATTTGATTGCCTTGACAATGATATACTCGCTGTTCTCCTGAGATGCCAGTGATCAGCAATATTTCAAACATTTCTTTTGTTGTCATGCAGATCCATACTCAATTTTGCTGTGATCCACGTTAAACTTCATCTCTCTCCTATTTTCACCTTTGATCCGTTGGTATCGCTTCAATGTGGAGGATACAAAGACCATTAAAGGTCCCATGTCTGACCAAATCCACCTTCTATGCTGTCCGCTGCTCCTCGTCTATCGCTCAATCTTTCAAATGTCTCACTGTAATAAACTCCACAAAACCATTGAACCTTCATATAAACGAGCATCTGGAAAAACTCCACCATTTCAAGCCTTCCTCGGTAGTCATTGCCTGCACTCAAGCACACGTCAATGAGGTGTACAACCTGGTAACATCTAAAGAAATTGGCGAGCATCTGACTCCGCTGCAACGAATCGCTTTCGTCGTAGACTCTGTGCCATTTGGTGCTCAGAAGAAAGCGTTCTCGTGCCTGTTCTTTGATGCACCCATTGCAATCCACGATCCAGTACCGGTTGGTGCTCCAGATTCTATGTCTCGGGTGGATCCGACCAATTTGGCCGGGGAATCCGTCCGAGGCAATCAGCTGGGGAGGAACACATGGAAGAGTTCCAACAGCTACATCTCTATCGGCTACGAGCCAAATGGAGACATAATCTTTCCAGCGGCCAATACACTTTTCTCTAGTGGTACAGAGTCTGTCATTTTACACAATACCCGCCATGTATCTACGTTTCCGGGGATGCTACTGTCTTCAGTGAGACTAGGATTACCAAGCGATATAAAGCTACGGACCGTGGCCGCTTTGGCACCTCTGAAACAAATTGGCCAAGCCGATCTCAAAGTAACTGCGTCGGTCAACAATATGATCAAAACTATAAATGGCAAACCCGCTGCATCGTTCTTAGAGTCAGTGTCCGAGATCATGGATCCCGCTGAGTTTGACGTCAATGTGCCAAGAAAAGTGTTTGCCGAAGTCAAGGGATCTGACTCCAGTACCACCTTTCGCTACGAAGTAGTAGCTGGTGGAGGAGGATCCTGGTCTCCTAGATCTAGCATGTTGGTTCTGGAACCTCAAGCTACAGTTAGCAAAGGCGACTCGATCTCGTTTTATCTCGCTATGCCTTTGAAGGGGCCAGAATCATATGAAAAGTATGGTCTGAAAGAAAAAGCGAGAGTCTTGGAGGCCTCAGACACTCCAAAGGTCATTCTAGAGTGTACGCCGATGTCAGAATCCACAAACGAGCCTGATCTTGTTGAATACCCAGCTGACACAATATTACCAGACAGTTTTGGTATTGGCACCGAAAATGGTTTCCTGATAAACGATATCAAGCACTCAGTGAATGGGGAGCTAGTTGTCTTAGAGAGTTATCCCGAGCCCGAAGCATGAGTGAGGACGAGTATTAAACGAAATTGTACATAGAGCGACGAACGCAACGAAACTTTTAAGACTATTGATGATTTGATTTATAAATCTGCAGAGCATTTATTAAATATGATATATGATTGATAATTGAACGATCAAGCCAGGATCGACCAGCCTCCACCGAGTGAACTTAGAGCAGTTCCGAGTAGACTGTCTGATCGTTCTGTTGCCGTGATCAGGGACTGAGTGGTCTTGTTATTCAATATCTTGGACATGAACAGAGAAACGACTCGAATGCCTAATATGACAGCCACGGCTTTGACAGCATAGTTAAATAATTTCTTGGGAACATTTCGAACTCCCAAAGGATCAAGGTTGACGATGGAACGAGACATTTGGTGTCTGGGCTTTGAAGTCTTTTCCACGCCTGCTTTCCCAGATCTACTACCTCCTTCCCGGGATGATCTGACGCGGGTTCTACGAGCAACTCCCCCGCGAGATCTGACTTGTAAAGCGTTTTCAGCTCTCGACACATGTTCCAGTTGCATGGCCCATCGAGCGGTATGCTTTTGAGCTCGATCAGGACCATAAACTGGCGTACTTGCAAAATCTGGTAACATCCAGAATTTCGGTTGTTCGACATGAACAAGAGATTGCGAAGGAGCAGATTTGGATGGGAAAAATAATCCCGTTTGAAGCGAGGATGCAACGTCGGTGGACATGCACCATCTAATAAACCGTCTGGCAGCGCTGTATCTCAGCCAAGCAGCTCCTTGCTCAGAGAACACATAGGAACACATGTCTTGGAGCTCTGATTTCACAAGAGCAGGAGTATAGTTGGCAGACATGAGAATGCTGGCGAGCATTTCTTCGTCAATGCGGTGGAGACTGCAAATGGCAGTGGGAAATAGGAGCGGGTGGAGAGGTGGGAGCGCAGAGTCGTTACTGTCGTGAATATCGTCGTGTATTTCATGAACATTGTCATGAACATTGTCATTGGGCCTGTTCTCACTTTTCAAGTCATTGTCTCCATTTGGGGCCACGTTCAAGTCACCGTAGTCCGATATCTGCCCTAGCAACTTCTCAGCATACTCTATAGCCTCGTCTATCTGCGTGTCGAATAAAAAAGGATCAATGTTGGCACTTTTCATTTCTCGCAGAATCTGAAGCTTTAAGCTGAGAACTTCTTTCTGGGGGAGCAGATCCGATTTTGCAATGAGAGGCACGATAGGGGCGTACTCTGAGATCCGTTCCATGTATTCCAGATCGACCTTCTTAAGACGGTCTAGTACCAAATAAAAACAGACGTCTACATGCGGAGAGTCTGCGAGCGAGGACGAGGAGGTGAGGAGGTTCAATGCCTGAGGGTTGGAGATATTGATGAGGTTTGCTGTTTCATGAAATTTATCTTCGAGGTATTGGATGACGTTGTCCATACATTCGCCGGTTTCTGCTCCTTGTCCGTAGCCAGATGAGTCGACAAATGAGATGTTTCTGTCAAGAATGCTCTCACTGGAGGAACCAGACTGAACCATGCTTGGCCGGCGGATTGTACCATTGGAACTGGTGGATGACGAGATGGAGCCCGACGGGTCAGTTAGACTGTCTGCCAGCCAGAACAATGGGCGGGGTTTAGTCGATGCAGATGCTTCTCGTAGCATGCTATTATACCCAGATGAAATTTCCCATTCGTCGACATGGACAAAGTCGGGATAGGTCTGGGTGATTGCTCGAACCAGTTGAGACTTGCCAATGCCGGTGTCACCAGCTACCAGAATCTTCAGCTTGCCCAGTTTCAACCCATTAGTTGTGAATGGTTTTCTTGTTGGCAGAGGGACTCGAGGCATGACCAAGTGCGGGGCATCGCTCTCGGCACTTTCCCGTAAGGTGGAGTTTTCTGCCAGGCCCACTAAACTGGGACTAGCATTCAGACTGCCAGCAAGACTACTGTATGAATGGCTTTCAGCGCTCAGCTGTTCGTCCACCGAAACAAACGACGACGGAGACCCCAACCCATGAGTCCCGGCAGACCAAGGCCCTCCGGCCCCAATGTTCCGGCCCGTCACAGAGGTTTCCGACACGCTTTCGACATCAGACGAGTCGAATCCTATTGGGGACCAGGACTTGGACATGTCCATACGTCTGAGATGTCTAGGCTCTGAAACAGGAGACGAACTGATATGCGGCTCAGTGTTGGTCAGGAAGAAGGTAGTTGTATTAGGCATGAGGGGAGAAGATGATTGAACGTTACTTTGGACAATGCGATATACTGCCGTGTTTTGCACCGCAACTCCTTTCGTAATACTCGTATAGTTGTTGGTTTGCTCGAGCAGAAAGTTCGAACTTTGACTTTTTGGCTGGGACCCCGCGTGCGCGATATGCTGTCGCCCTTATCTTATCTTTAATAATATATCGTAGGCGTATGTACCGACAGTCAGCATCCACCGTCAATCTTTACAAGGTTTTCATAAACTATTAATTGAATGTGTGGATTATATCATGTACTGTTTGAATCTGAACGCGGATTAAGTTACTCCTTTCTTCAGTATAGTCACTGCGGAGGATTTGTTTGATACTGCGGATTGGGGTAAATTGCGTATTTGATGAGTCTTGTGCATGTCCTATCAATTTCCCTAAATGGCTTATCGGTGGCAACTCGCTGTGGGAGGGTAACGGATTGGGAAGGGAAAATGCCGACTTCACGTGGGTGGGGTACTGGGGGTTCCGGGGGGGCTCATCGTAACTGAGTACATGTACCTATATACAGGGATGATATGGAGAATACAAAGTGTGTTTTTTAGTGAGAGGGTCACTGAGAGGTGTTGTTACTGGTGTAAAGTCTAGTCTAGTTTCTAAAGATCCTTCTGACTTTGAAAGCACGAGTTTAATTATATTGTTACTGTCCTTAGTGGTACCGGTACAGATCCCCATGTACCCC